>CM076583.1:214045301-214442623 GCA_034641835.2 Pinus albicaulis | reverse complement strand
TGCGCAAGTTCCAAATTTTCACCTCCAAGATGCACTTTTATGTCACATGGGACACCTTTGTGTTCCTTCAAGCGAGCGTGCCAAGATGATATGGGAAGCACACTACAGTCGAGTCACTGGCCATTTTGGGGTCGAGAAAATAGTAGCAATCCTGCAGAAGTATTTCTATTGGCCGAACCTTCGAAAGGATGTCGAGAAGCACATCAAATCCTGCACTGCTTGTGCCATTGCCAAACCGACCATCAAGAAGCAAGGTCTATATACTCCTCTACCTACCCCTAGTCAACCTTGGGAATCCATCTCCATGGATTACATGTCGGGCCTGCCTTCTACTAAGCAGGGAAATGACTGTGTTTTTGTGGTCGTCGACAGATTCTCGAAGATGGCCATTATGGTACCGCAAGAAGAATATCGCTGTGCCAGGCCACTCAAGGAATTCCAGTGTGGGTGCACTTTGGGATCCCATACCACCATATCAGATCGGGATAGCAGGTTCCTCAACACATTTTGGTCCAGCCTCTAGTCAATGTTGGATACCAAGCTCACCAAGTCCACAGCTTTCCATCCCCAAACAGATGGCCAGACAGAGGTCGTCAACAGAATGCTTGTACACATTCCGCGCATGTACAATTCAAAGCATCCATGCACATGAGACGAGAGCCTCCCATATGTAAAACATAGTTATAATCGGGCTCTCCACAGTTCAATTGGCCATAGCCCCTTTCAGGTGGGCTTGGGATTCCAACCACTATGTCCTATTGACGTAGCCATGCCATTTGCAGCTGCTCAGGCCGATTCAGCGCACGTCCAGTTTGAATTTGACAAAGCAAGTAGCTTCATCGAGCGCATTCAACACATCCACCAACAGGTTCATGATATATTGGACAGAGCCAATGTGAAGTACAAGCAGCGCCATGATCAACACCGGGTGCCACACAACTTCCAGGTGGGCGACAAAGTATGGCTGCATTTGCAGAAGGAGCGCCTCACTGGACCTCACCGCAAGCTTCGCCCGCTCCGATACGGGCCGTACACCATCACCAAGGCTGTAGGGAACAATGCTTTCGAGCTTAGTATTCCACCATTCCTTGGTCTGCACCCAGTCCTCAATGTGGATCGCCTTCGTCCTTACTTCCCACCTCTACTGGACACTTCGGACATTGCAGAACAACTCACACCAACAGAGTTAAACCCAGACTGCATGGAACAGGCCACCACAGATTGTATCATGGACATGCAAATTAAGAACACTCGCCAACAGAGGATCCAACTGTATCGGGTTGTCAAAGCTGGCCAACTCCCGCACCAAGGAAAGTGGTTCACCAGGGACCAAGTTCAGCAGAAATTTCCTCATCTCATGGAGGAACTTAACGCAATGGGGACCATTGCTTCCTAAGGGGGGAGGAATGATCCAGGTGGATATTGGTGGTCACCCGCCTATTCCACTTAGGGCTCCACCATTGTCTATTTTAGTTTTTCAGTTTCGGCACAGTTTACTATTTTTAGCAGTTTTTCGGGTCCTAAACTTCCGGAGCCGTTTTGAGGCCCTAAACGACGTTTTTTGGGAAAACGGAGGGCAACATGGGTCCATGGACCGATGTTGCCTGTTCCAAATTTGTAGTCCTCGGATAGATCTTTCTAACGAGGTATGGTACGCGTCAAACGGAGATCGTATGCCAAAGTTACGCCCCTTGGAAGTTGAAACACCAATTTACCCAAACGGGGCCCATAGTTTTGGCGCTTCATCTCCTAGGGTTAGGGTTTTGGCTGTTTAGGATTTCCCATTGTTTCTGAATGATAAATAGGCCCTCGAGCCTCATTGTAACACAGTTCAGAGGCCTGTAGCCGCCACATCTCTTCTCAGAGATAGCTACCAGCGCCCTAGCTAGTTTTATTTCCATTCTCTCTGTAAGCAAATTTCAGTTCTTTGATATTAATGAAATGAAGTGTTATTTCCACTGCATCTCTGTATTTATGGTTATATGTTTATTCTGGTTGCATTCCCGCATAACCGGGACTGGCTCAAGCACCGATATGTTGTAGATAGATGGTTGAATCTATTAGAAGGATATTTCTCGGTTCATGACTTTTCCGACCGAGAAAATATTATTTTTTCACTTCTCAAAGCTACCCCCCATGTTGCGGACCGGTGGAAACCGTCCCGGAGAACAAGGACCGTACAGAACCCTTCTCGTTCTCGCCGTACCCACTTGGAATTATTTCTGAGACATCACCAAGGAACAATATTATCCTGTGGGGAGTTATGATGACAAGTACATATAATGGACTATGCTGCAGAAACAAAGGGATCAAGATGTGCATGAGTCGACGAATCTGTTCCATACCCTGTGCACAAAGTTGGGTATCAAAGATTTAGAGAAACATCTAGTGCTAAAGTATCACAACTGTTTGCACAGATAAATTCAGGAGGAAATGGAGTTCCTCGACATCTCCTCGCTTGGTACGGCATACCGGTATGCTGCCAAGATTGAGAAAAAATTCAAGCAGAAGAAGCGAGACTTTGGATCTGCGAATCAAAAGCAAGGGAAAGGTGCTTCCAAACCGTAGAACAAAGGACAAAGCCAAGGCATGGCGGCTAAATACAACTCATCGAAGCCACAAGAAAAGAACAAAGACCTCAGGGCCAAAGAAGGAACACGGGATCCTGTAGGATTGGCCATAGTAAGCCCACTCACAACACAAGTGAGTGTCTGGGCCGCGCCGCTAGTGGCTGAGATGAGGGCTTCTGAGTCAGATGCATGTTTTGAATCTGAATTAGAACCTGAAAAGGGGAATGAAAAGGTGAAACATATTATTGATGCAGAGCCCAATGCCACTGTTGCCACTACAAAGATCCAGAAGGAGGAACCGGAAGATCTAGAGGAGGAGGAATGTCTCTTCCACTCCCAGATGTGGGTAAAGTGCTCCCCTGTACAGTTCATTGTCGACAATGGGAGCCAAAAGAACCTCATTTCAGCAGAAGCCGTGAAGCGGTTGGGCTTGTCGACCACAACTCACCCACATCCATACACAATCGGGTGGCTTCACCAAGGACGAGATCTCCGCGTTAGCCAGTAGTGCCGCCTTCCCTATAGCATCAAGCCCTTCAATGCGATGAGGTATTACATGTGATGTTGCTCCTATTGATATTTTTAATGTATTATTAAGACAACCATACTTGTGGAAGCGCCGTGCTGTGTATGAGTCTCGACCTCGTGCTGTCATTGTTACTTTGGGAAATAAGTTGTACAGGATACCAGAGGTACCACCTCCTGCGGCTATCTCTTTGGTTACTGCAAAACAATGCAGTAAGCTCATTTCCCAAACCAGAAAATTTGTTTTCCTGATGATCCACCCCCAGGGAAAGAAAAAGACTGTGGCCACGACCTCCATACATGGCTCCTCTGCACGACAAAAACAAATGGATAAGGTTGTGGAGGAGTATGGGGACATATTCAATTTCACCCATATGGTTTCTACACCGTCAGTCGCACCCGATTGATTCGAATTCTAAGGCGCTCGCTACCTAATGGACCGACGGCGTCTGCTTCGAGAATGATGAAATCAAAGGCGTATTCAGAGTCATGCGTAAAGGTCACATCGACCACTATCGACATGTGGGAGCCCAATTGTATTGTTGCAGAAGAAAGACGGGATTTGGAGGCTATGTATTGACTATTAGGCGTTTAACAAGATCACTGTCCAGAATAGGTACACAATCCCATGGATTTATGAGCTTTTTGACCAACTAAAGGGGCGAAAATATTTCAGCAAGATCGACCTGAAGTCTGGGTATCACCAGGTACCAATTGAACCCTCCGATGTTTGGAAGACTGCCTTCAAAGCCAAGGAAGGCCTTTTCGAATGGTTGGTCATGCCTTTCGGGTTGACGAATGCTCCCACAACCTTCATGAGGATGATGGACGACATCTTGTGGCCATTCACCAACTAATTTGTAGTGGTGTGCTTGGACGACATTCTGATCTTCAGCCAGACTTGGGAAGAGCACCTTCACCACATTCGACAAGTCCTCCGAACACTGCGGCAACACAAGTTGTGTGCCAATTTGGAGAAGTGCACTTTTGGCATGACCCAGGTTCAATATTTGGGATACATTATTGATGAAAGGGGGGTGCATGTGGATCCAACCAAGATCCAAGTCATTCTGGATTGGCCAACCCCAACCACTATAATAGAGCTTCGCAGCTTTCCGGGTCTTGCTAATTTCTATCGTAGGTTCATGTTGGGATTCTCTCATATCACTTGGCCCTTGAGTAAAGTCACCAAGGGAGGAGTGAGAGAAAAAATATTTTGGTCAGAAACTCAACAGAAGGCGTTCACAGAATTGAAAAATCGCCTGTTTCGCCCTGCTCACTTTACTCTGCATTTGCAATTGAACATTGAGATCGAGACAAATGCCTCTGACTATGCTATTGAGTGTCTCTACTCAACAAAGGGACATCCGGGCTGGCATTTCACAAAGGAGACATTGTCTCACACAAGCCAAGTAAGGGGCCCTGACATATGACAAAGAAATGTACTCCATTGTGCAATATCGACAATGGAAGCATTACATTTTGGGGAAGGAAACAATCATCCAAATAGACCACAGCCCCCAGCTCATGGCTGCACACAAGGAAGCTGCGCACAGATCGCCATCGTATGGCTCACATATCTCATCATCTTTCATTTGAACATCAAGTATAAGCAAAGGCAACAAACGTTGTTGCAGACCGTCGCCTAAATCAATCGATCGTGTGCTCACCACACCGCTCTCAACTCTTGTGGGCACGAGACTTCTGATTGGTCGCTTCTCTATGAGAGTGACCCAGAATTTGGCCAAACTTACAAGGCACTCTTGGGGGGTACGCAAGTTCCAAATTTTCACCTCCAAGATGCACTTTTATGTCACATGGGACACCTTTGTGTTCCTTCAAGCGAGCGTGCCAAGATGATATGGGAAGCACACTACAGTCGAGTCGCTGGGCATTTCGGGGTCGAGAAAACAATAGCAATTCTGCAGAAGTATTTCTATTGGCCGAACCTTCGAAAGGATGTCGAGAAGCACATCAGATCCTGCACTGCTTGTGCCATTGCCAAACCGGCCATCAAGAAGCAAGGCATATATACTCCTCTACCTACCCCTAGTCAACCTTGGGAATCCATCTCCATGGATTACATGTCGGGCCTGCCTTCTACTAAGTAGGGAAATGACTGTGTTTTTGTGGTCGTCGATAGATTCTCGAAGATGGCCATTATGGCGGCCTGCAAGAAGAATATCACAGCAGAAGCCACTGCTAAACTCTTCTTTGAACGAGTGTGGGTGCACTTTGGGATCCCACAGCCTATCATATCAGATCGGGATAGCAGGTTCCTCAGCACATTTTGGTCCAGCCTCTGGTCAATGTTGGATACCAAGCTCACCAAGTCCACAGCTTTCCATCCCCAAACAGATGGCCAGACAGAGGTCGTCAACAGAATGATTGTACACATTATGCGCATGTACAATTCAAAGCATCCACGCACATGGGATGAGAGCCTCCCCTATGTACAACATAGTTATAATCGGGCTCTCCACAGTTCAATCGGCTATAGCCCCTTTCAGGTGGGCTTGGGATTCCAGCCACTATGTCCCATTGACGTAGCCATGCCATTTGCAGCTGCTCAGGCCAATTCAGCTCATGTCCAGTCTGAAGTTGACAAAGCCAGTAGCTTCATCGAGCGCATTCAACACATCCGCCAACAGGTTCATGATATATTGGACAGAGCCAATGCCAAGTACAAGTAACGCCATGATCAACACCGGGTGCCACACAACTTCCAGGTGGGTGAAAAAGTATGGCTACATTTGCAGAAGGAGCGCCTCACTGGACCCCACCGCAAGCTTCGCCCGCTCCGATACGGGCCGTACACCATCACTAAGGCTGTAGGGAACAATGCATTCGAGCTCAGTATTCCACCATTCCTTGGTCTGCACCTAGTCTTCAATGTGGATCGCCTTCGTCCTTACTTCCCACCTCTACTGGACACCTCGGACATTGCATAACAACTCACACCAACTGAGTTAAATCCAGACTGCATGGAACAGGCCACCACAGATTGCATCATGGACATGCAAATCAAGAACACTCGCCAGCAGAAGATCCAACTATGTCGGGTTGTCAAAGCTGGCCAACTCCTGCACCAAGGGAAGTGGTTCACCAGGGACCAAGTTCAGCAGAAATTTCCTCATCTCATGGAGGAACTTAACGCAATGGGGACCATTGCTTCCTAAGGGGGAGGAATGATCCAGGTGGATATTGGTGGTCACCCGCCTATTCCACTTGGGGCTCCACCATTGTCTATTTCAGTTTTTCAGTTTCGGCACAGTTTACTATTTTTAGCAGTTTTTCGGGTCCTAAACTTCCGGAGCCATTTTGAGGCCCTAAACGACGTTTTTTGGGAAAACGGAGGGCAACATGGGTCCATGGACCGATGTTGCCCATTCCAAATTTGTAGTCCTCGGATAGATCTTTCTAACGAGGTATGGTACGCATCAAACGGAGATCGTATGCCAAAGTTACGCCCCTGGGAAGTTGAAACACCAATTTACCCAAACGGGGCCCATAGTTTTGGCGCTTCATCTCCTAGGGTTAGGGTTTTGTCTTTTTAGGATTTCCCATTGTTTCTAAATGATAAATAGGCCCTCGAGCCTCATTGTAACTCAGTTCAGAGGCCTATAGCCGCCACATCTCTTCTCAGAGATAGCTACCAGCGCCCTAGCTAGTCTTATTTCCATTCTGTCTGTAAGCAAATTTCAGTTCTTTGATATTAATGAAATGAAGTGTTATTTCCACTGCATCACCGTATTTATGTTTATATGTTTATTCTGTTGCGTTCCTACATAAATCCGGATCATCTCTACACTTATCATAAGTGGAGAGAGAGACAACATGGGATGGAAAATTTGATCCATCATGTTCAGTTATACAACCCACCTTCTTTGCAGGAGCCTAAGGTGGAGGAGATGTTTCGTGATTTGCCATGTTGGAGGGCGACTCACTTTTATGGATGATAGCTTGGGGATGGAGGCTTCACATGGGAATAATAGTTCCCAATATATTTCAGATTCCATGCCTCAAGAAGGCCTCTAGAACACACATAGTTGCTTCCATGGATATTCCACTTGTTCATGATGAGAGCCATTTGGATTTTTCACCAAAGGCATACTTATACACTTGGGAGGAGAAAATTGGAGACTTAGGATATTCCACTTGTTCATGATGAGAGCCATTTGGATTTTTCACCAAAGGCATACTTATACACTTGGGAGGAGCAAATTGGAGACTTATTGATAAGACATCATCTTGTTCATTGGAGGAGCTTATCACATGAAGATGCTATCTAAGGAAGAGGAGAGGCTCTTCAGTTCTATCCTTAAATTTTCTTGAGGACAAGCAACATTTGGGAGGGGAGGACTGTAATATTCCTAAACTAGCATACAGCTAATGGGAATATTAAAGTTTGATTTTTCTCTTAGATAGAGGAATAAGATTGTATGGAGACCCATAAATATCCTTAGTAGGAATAAAATACACTCCTAGTGTGAATGGAGGTCATCTAAAAGCTGGATTGAAGACCCTTAGGTGTGAAAAGGGGTTGGAGCATGTTGAATAGGTCAACTTTGACAAAGTCAAACAACACTATTATGGAGGAGTGGCGTTAATGGTGGGGCAACGTAGTTTTGGAGGGAGATTGATTGCATGATGGTGGAAACCCTAATGAGTGGGACCCAAGGTAAGAATGCTCAAATTTTTTATAAGAAAGAGGATGGCAGCCATATGGGGTTAGCTTATGGTTATTATTTTGATATGTCTGTTTAGACTTTTTCTCTCTTCAATTGTTTAGCTCAGATTGTTGGTGTTGTTTAGCACAGGGTGTTCCCGGTCAAGAATCCCACCTCTTTCCTTGAGAGGCCTCTTGGGAGAGTATTGATCTATAATTTCCACATATTCAAAATTTTGGCCAAGCTTCAGTCTTTAGCTACAGCGCAGTGTCTGTTTAGATCTGAGTTGTGTTGCAGGGTGTTGCAGTGAAGGGTTGAGAAACCCACTTTCTGAGCTAGTTTTTCATAGGAGGAAGGATTCCTTCATTTGGGAGATCATTAAGGAGGGATTCTGGGCACATTTCAGATATTTTTCACCTAACCAACCTATCCCCATCATTCACAGTGCATTTTCAACTGGGAATTGCGTTATTTTGGAGGGTAGCTTCAGAGGATGATCTATTGGCTCTTTTAGAGTATTTTCCTGTAGGTGGAGGGTTCAGCCTTTCATTGGAGGAGAACCTTTGAGGATATCTACATTTGATATATGTTATTTCAGCCTTATATTACATGAGCTTCAGTTTGCAGTGATTCTTCAATCCTAGGGTTGTAGATCACCATTTGTAATTGGGTGTATTTCCGGAAACCCTTCCTGAGTTCTCTTGGAAAGGTGTCTAGGAGGCTAGATATTCACTCCCAGCATTATTTGAGCTATATAATAGAAGATCTATATTTAGATATCTTTATGCAACAATTTATGCCCTAAAACTATGTTTTCATGGCTCAGGACATTTGTATGGTAGTTATTTCTCATGTGATGGCATATTTTGTTTGTAGAGGCTTGTTTTGTATTGCTTGAGTGACTTGATCCTCAAGATCTTGTGCATATTATTTTTTGATATGTTTAATAAGATGGTTGTACATTAGTCTCATATCATGGTGTGTTGAATTATTCATTGTTCTTTCCATTATTGTGTTCATGTATTGATGCTTTCCCATTTGGGAATATTACATTTCCTATAAAGTGCTCTGAGGGGAAATCATGAATGGAATATCATCACCTTAGATGCCATTTCAAGAGGAAAAAACTGATGAGTAGTAGTGCAATATGCTATTAGAGAAGAAATAGAGGGAAAATTGGGTGCGTCAAAAGGACTATAAGCCTGTTGAGGCAAGACCACTATCAGATCGAAGAGCGGATTTGGTGGAAAGACCATAAACTGTGCAAACGGTTTAGGATTTTCTGGCTCAGGATCCTCAGATGACGATGAAAGAAAAGTTTTAGGTGGTGAACATGACGAAATAGGTTGTACACTTATGAAAATCCCAAGTTCAGAGCCTTCAGCTTCAAGGGGTTCAATTGGAAATTAGGGGACCTTAGTAGGAGGGTCTTGAGATCCTTTAGAAGAGGAAAGAGGTGAATCGGATGATTCAGCCACAATGACCTTAAAGGCAAGATCAAAGCGAGAAAAGGTGAATCAATTTTGAGCAATTTAAAATTTACAATTAACCAGGCAAAGATGAGGTCGGAGAACTGCACAGGTAAGATGTTATCACAGGAAATTGATTTTATAAATTTAAACAAAAAATAAATCAAAAAGGATGAACTATGCATAAAGGATTACCAGGTATCCATGAACTGTAATATACACTTTGGTGATAAATGATACAAAAAATTACCAAGGAATTAACGTACTACAACTGGTCTCCGCAAATGTTGTGTTCGGTGTATCACGTCTACAACGCGACAGACTTGGTTATCTATGGTAGGCTTACAACCAGTGGTGTCTCCCCATATATACTCGACGGTACATGGGAGTCTAGTACATAGTAATGTTTTCTAATGTGTTACTGTATGATGAGAGTTTCCCCTTATACTTTTTATATGTGGAGCATATTCCTATATACTTCCATACGTGGGATGGGGTTTCACCATCGGAATGTAACACAAACTATTAGCGACAATTCCCGCGTTTAATGATGCCGAAACACGTCTCTAGCCTAGACCTCTAAATTTTTTTGTTAATTTCAAATGCTCCTTAAGGTTAATTGAGTAAATTTTAAAGTTGATATTCAGTTAAGTCTCAGTTTAAGGCTCAATATTGATGTCACCTGAACCCTATAATGCAGCTAAATGCTAAAAGAGATTCTTTCCATTTCAATGAATTCTAAACTAATGAGGGAAGAAATGCAAACAAGAGTGCAAGTAATGCAACAAACAATGATGCCCCCTAACAAGTTCAAACTACTGAAATATTTATTTTAAAGATCGAATCCACTTTCACTACCCCCAACATGCAAGCTTATTGAAAAATGAAATTACTTCTCCTTGCACTAAGATGCATATTTTTTTTTTCTTTTACTTTGAAAGGTCAAAATTTGAATGCAATAAATGAACTAATGTAAATGTAATATTCCTAAATTTGCATGCAGCTAATAGGAATATTAATTTTGATTTTAAAATCTATTTAGATGAATAAATGGGCAAGGAGGCTCATAATTTTCTTAAGTAGGCATAAAATCCCTCATAATGTGAAAAGGGATCATGTTAATAACTAGATCAAACACCCTCATGTGTGAACAGAGTCTAAATTATGTGGACAAGGTCAAGTTTGACCACGTCAACAAACTTAATGTATGGGGAGTGGATCATAAATAAAGACAGCTCAGTGTGAATGAAGATCAATATAGCTAGTCAAAATGAAGACACCTTGGGTGTGAAAAGAGACAATGCATGAAGATCAAGTCAAGGTTGACTAAATCAAAGAGCGTTGTGAATAGATGAGTTAGACTAGTGGAGACAGTGTAATTTTAGTAGAGGAGCCTTTTCATGGAAGCAACCTCATAATTGGGTGGGACCCTTGGTGAGGAAGCTCATAAACTATATAATGGAGGAAATGGTAGCCATATGGGATATGATTGAAGATTATGATTTTATGATTGGTCTGTGTAGAATTATTCCAAGCTTCAGCTGTTTCGCTAAGTTTGCAGCACTATTTAGTGCTAGGGTTTTCTCATGCGAGAATTCCCCACTCTTGCTTGGAGATCTTGTTTAAGAAATCTGAGGGGAGCCTTTTGTGCATTATTTCCACTATCAGGCACTTGGCCAAGCATTCACCTACAGATACAGCGTAGTCCCTTGGAGAAACTACGTTATTTTCAGGGTGTTGCAGTGGGAGGGTTGAGAAACCCACTTTCTGAGTGAGTTTTTCATAAGAGGGAGGATTCCTTCTCTTGTGAGATCATTTTGGAGAGTTCTTAAGCTCATTTTAGATCTTTTGCAGTAGTCCAATCTATTTCCATCACCTACATCATAATTTCAGTCAGGAATTTCGTTATTTTGGAGGGCATCTTCAGTGAGGGATCTTGTGGCTCTGTTTGAGGGTTTTCCTATGATTTAAGGGATCAGCCTTTCATTGGAAGAGACCTTGAAGTGGATCTGCATCATATCTATATTATATCAGCCTCCTATCTTCATGTGCTTCATTTTTCAGTGATTCTTCAGTCCTTGGGCTGTAGATCACCATTTTTATTGGGTGTATTCCTAGAAACCCTTCCTGAGTTCTCTTGGATCTGTATAAAGGAGACTAGATCTTAGATTTTGAGAAATATTGTTTAAGATATGAGAAGATCTATTTGTATCTAACATTTCTAAGTATAAACCCTTATTAGACTGTGTTATCTCTTTATGCAGTAATTTTATGTTGCAGTAGCTTTGGGGTTTCAGTGTTTTTGGGCCATACTAGGCGTGGGAGGCTTGTTTACCTCACCTAATATGATTTGGTTATGATCTCCTCTTGGATTTAGGTGTTATGATGTCATATATAATGGATCCAAGGTATGATTTTGATTTTTATATCATATATTTCTGAAAAATTCATTTTTGATGCATGAATTGCTGAGTTTTCCCATTTGGGAATATTACAGTGGTATCAGAGCTCTAATCTTGGCTCAGCTTGTGTTCTTCAACCATTATGGAGTCTATTCATGGGAAGGATAATATCTGCAAGAGATATCAAAGAAAACCCCTATTTTCTGGAGGAAATAGGTTCTCAAAACTTCTTCTTCAAACTCTGCAGGGTATAAGCAAAGACATCAAAGAAATGAGGAGGGAAAAACCTGGAGATCCCTCAACAAGATCTATACATGAGGAAAGATAGAGTTTCTCATCTTATGGGTGTGATAATTCAACCACATCATCATATTTACAACGCTCTACCAGCCATTTTTTCATGACAAAGAAGATGGAGAAAGGATATGTGCCAAAGAAGGAGTCTCTTGGTGATTATTTGCAAGAATATGAATCTCAAACTAAGAGGTTCAAATATCACATAAAATTCCAAGATTTTTGCAAGATCAAAGAAGAAAGGAGCACAAGGGTCAAGCAACATGGTGTGGGTAGATTCTTTCTATCTACTTTTGATGGATCACCTAATATCTAGCTAGGGCTTGGGTGAAGGAGTTAGACACCTATGTGCAACAACATCGAGTTTTAGAAAATGAAGCCATCAAAGTTGCAGCGCTGCATTTTGAAGGTAAGGCTTATGCTTGGTGGTTGTTTGAGTCCTTTTCCTTAAAAAATGAAAATACATCTACTTATGCAAAGTTCATTAGAAGAGTAGTGGAAAGGTTTGATGAAAAATCTTGTGAAACATCTTCTATGGAGCCTATCAAACCACAAAAAACAAAACCTTTGCATGAGTTGGAAGGATCTATAAATCCAACTCAATTTCAAAAAACCATTGAAGGGGATGGAAACTAGTACACCTTGCCAAAGGCAAAGTCCCCATTGCATGATTAGCTTTCTTCTCAAGAGAAATACATGAAGATTCCTCTTTCAAAGGAAGAGCAAGATCTAAGGTCTCTTATTGGTGATGAGGCATTTCCAACTATTCATGAGGAGGAAGAGAAGGATGGAGATAATAGTGCAATCATATCAGGAGCACATCTGGCACCTCATGAAGAGGAAGATGGAGCACTTTCTCCAAGGAGAGAAACTCTTGCACTCTTTCAAGGAGTTCTAAAGCATCTCACATATGGAGATCATGGCACAATCCATGTTGAGCATGTGCCATCATTGTCACATGGTGAGATATTGAACATAGAAGAAGATAAAGGGGAGGGAAAGAATCATATGATGAGGAGTATACACCCCTCAATATTTCATAATATTGATACACAAAGGAGGCAGGAGGATTTGTGCAATGAAGGCAAGGAAAAATTAGTCCATACACCTATACATCCTGCTCTATGCCTTGATGTCTCTTTGCATGGAGGCCTTCCACCAGGGATACCCACTGATTGGAAGAAAAATAAAGTGTTCTCTCAACTTTGTGCAGTAGTAACATATTTGGCTAAGGAAGGAGACTTGAGAGGAGCTACCACAGTGCTGAGAACCATTGATGTGTTCCAAGGAGAGCTGAGCAATTTTCTGAAATTGACTTTGCTATCTTCCACTCAACTATTTTCACTAGAAAAGAAAAATTCAAAAATCTGTGTCAACGTGAGCATGGTATCAAAGGGCCACTCCATAGCCTTGGAGCAGAAAAAGATACTTCTATACATAATGAATATTTTTGAATATGACAAGAGGGTGTTACCACTCTTGTATGCATGGGAAAAACTATGGAAGTTTTGGAAGAAAGAAACCTTTCCAAGGGAGGTCGACTTCCATGAACTTCAATCTTGTTTTGACTAAGATCAGCTACAAAATAGGTAGCAAAGGAGGAGTTACAACACTCCCACATGTGACTTAGGCATGGGGCATGTCAAAGAGGAGAGCCATCATATGACAGATACTCCATTTCAGATTTCTACAGCACTGTCATTTTTGGGAAGCCTAGATCCATATTGGGAATTCGAACTATTGATAGAATATTCCAAGGACCTCTTCACATGTAAGGTTTTTGATGGGAAAGTGATGGCTAGGAGGTATAAAGTAGTTGAGGGAGTCATTTATTCTCATAATCAGATCTATTTTAGTAGAGACTCCAAGCTTAAGGATGGACTACTTAATGCAGCCTATGAAATCTTGCTTTCTAAACCCACTGGATTTATTAAAGCATGCCATACCATATTGGAGGGATTCATGTGGGAATATTTCAAAGAGGAGATGCACTCTCATATGAGGAAGTGCATAAAACATTTTCTGGTTGAGGAGGAACATAGCTCTTGGAAAGAGTTCTCATTACCACCTCCTTATTCATTGGGTGTGAGAGGGAGCTCATCCATGAGTTACCTCACTTTTTGACTCAAGTGTATGGTAAGACTTGTATTTCTAAACATCATGATGAATTTACTATATGTTTTTATTTTCTTAACACTCATGTACAGGGCTTTGCTTCAAGAGGGGACAATTTTTCTTATGGGCTTCATGGGCTACTTGGGGCCATGAGCAATGAATATGTTGACCATTCCCTAAAATATTTTGGGTAGATATTTTATTGTTCATGGTGTGCTTCATTAACACCATCTTACACCTTCTCCAAACATTTAAGAAGAATGGGGCAGCAAACAAGTGTGGGGAAAAACACTTGTTATATCATATTCTATGGCAGTTGGGAGTGAAACTACACTGGTTGCACATGAGGGACCATTGTCCTTCTACCTTATTAAATATGGCAGCTAGCATGACTCTAATTATGATTCCATATGTTGAAGATGTTCTTATATTTTCTGGGAGCATGGTTGGGAGGAAGACACAATGTGTCCTTGGGGGAAGAAATTTCCCACACTTTTTGCACTACATGTTTCAAGGGGAGCATGGGAGATGATGTGGCCACTATAGTAGATCACTTGTTTCTTTATGAGGTGGACCATATGATTGTTTGTAACACTTGGGACATACCTCTCATGAGAATTTGGGAGGATATTTTCTATGAATTACCAAGCTGGGAGGTGATCCATTTCATTTGGATGGTAGCATGGAGATGGGAATCCTTCATTTATAATGAAGTTCCCCATGATTGTCATCACCTATATCTTGAGGAGGCCATTGATCAGCAAGAATGCTTCCATATATACCTTCCATTCTTTCATGATGAAAGCCACATGGTTTATCCACCAAAGGCCAACTTACACACTTGGGAGGAACCATTAAGAGACAGAATTGTTGCAAAATATCCAAAGCAATGGTGGAGACTATTGAATGTGGAGGCCCAAAGAGGAGGAGGGGAGATTTTGAAGCACCCTTGCAGTTTCTTGAGGACATGCAACATTTGGGAGGGGAAGTGTAATATTCCTAAATTAGTATGCAGCTAATAGGAATGTTAATTTTGATTTTAAAATATAGCTAGATGAATAAATGGGCAAGGAGGCTCATAAGTTGCTTAAGTAGGCATAAAATCCCTCATAATTTGAAAAGGGATCATGTTAATAACAAGATAAAACACCCTCATGTGTGAACAGAGTCTAAATTATGTGGACAAGGTCAATTTTGACCAAGTCAACAACCTTAATGTATGGGGAGTGGATCATAAATAAAGACAGCTCATTGTGAATGAAGATCAATCTAGCTAGTCAAAATGAAGACACCTTCGGTGTGAAAAGAGAAAATGCATGAAGATCAAGTCAAGGTTGACTAAATCAAACAACGTTGCGAATAGATGAGTTAGACTAGTGGAGATAACGTAATTTTGGTAGAGGAGCCTTTGCATGGAAGCAACCTCAGAATTGGGTGGGACGCTTGGTGAGGAAGCTCATCAACTATATAATGGAGGAAATGGTAGCCATATGGGATATGATTGAAGATTATGATTTTATGATTGGTATATTTAGACTTATTCCAAGCTTCAACTTTTTAGCTAAGTTTGCAGCACTGTTTAGTGCTAGGGTTTTCTCATGCGAGAATTCCCCACTCTTGCTTGGAGATCTTGTTTATGAAATATGAGGGGAGCCTTTTGTGCATTATTTTCACTATCAGGCACTTGGCCAAGAATTCACCTACAACTACAGTGTAGTCCCTTGGAGAAACTACATTATTTTCAGGGTGTTGCAGTGGGAGGGGTTGAAACCCCATTTTTATGAGCTACTTTCCCTGAAGGAGGTTCATTTTTCTTCATGGAAAGCTAGTAGGAGAGTATACAACCATTTATTTGCATGATAAGCCATTTTTATGTAGATCTTTAGCCATACAGCATGATTCAGCCATAGATCTGCAACAAATATTTCATGTATATCATGTTTGTCAAGAAACCCTTGTCGGGTCATCTTGGATCTATGTAAAAGAGACTAGATCTCTGTTTTTATGCCTCATTGATCAATATAATAACAGATCTGATTTGTCACTATATTTGTGAGCATAACCCCTCAAATAAAATGCGTTGTCTTTTTCTGCAGTAATTTCTGTTTGCAATAGTCTTGGGGTTTTAGTGTTTTACGACTATTTTGAGCATGAGAGGCCTATTTAACTAGGCTATGATGATTTGTTTATGATATCCTCTTAGATATAAATAGTATAATTTTAGATTTAAAGGATCCATGGGCTGTTATTCATTATTATAACAAATATTTCTGAAAAAATGCGTTTTTGATGCAAGAATTGCTGAGTTTTCCCATTTGGGAATATTACAGTAAAATCAACCAAACGAACAAAGAAATGTAAAAGAATTCTTTTCACTTTTATCTCTATCAGATGAAAAACAAAATCACTTCAAAAATGCACCAATGAAAATCACTTTGACTCTTTTTCAAAGCGAACAAACCAAATCCAAACTTCAAGATGAAAATCACTTTCAATTTACTCTTTTGACTTAGGGAACTAAAGAAGATACATTATCCTAAACTTCCAAATCAAACAAAATGTGATCTTATGTTCAACACTAAATTGAAGATGATTTCTTAAGTGAAATGATAGCCAGTGCAATGGAAAGAAACTTCAAAAACAAGCCAGAAGCAATGCACAAAGGAATTTGAAATGATTGGAATAGAATCCTAAAGCAAATCCTATCAATTATTTAACAACACGCACAAGTGACCAGCGAAGGTTAATTGACCTAGAATACCTAGAAAGAAACTAAACTTCACTCTAATTCAAAAGCAAGTCAAAGAAACAAAACCAACCATACAAATAGGCTAATCACGAAGGCAGGAGGTCATTCATAGTTGACAGATGTTCTTCAGGGGTCAAGGAACTCTAGAAAGGTAAGGGGAAACCATAAATTTTCCTAGCTCTGAGATCAATGCTTCTGTGGTGAGCAGCGGGGTGTTTCAAGACAAATAGACGCAATTTAATTGTATAAAACAGCGCTGTCAGCACTACTGTGAGAACAAAAAACACACTGAGTGATAAAAACAAGGGAAAAAAAAATCACACCAAAACCAGACCTGACACACTGGATTAATTATAAAATATTATGGAAACCTATAGAGACCTAAGGAAACTTAGATCTCAATGATCGATCAAACTGATCATATATCAACCCAGGAAAGGAAGGCTAAGAGGCTAAAGGTCCCCAACGAAGTCACCAATTCTGTTGTTAAGATAAATCCCCTCTATGGACAGAGGCGATCTGTCTAGCCCTAGAGTGGGTCTAGCAACTTGTGAGACTTTCTAATGCAATATTCCTTAGCTAATATTAAAATTGTGATAAGAAAGGAGATAGAAGCACCTTTTCTCGATGTTATGCTTGAACACTTTGATGATGGCCTTGATCCATGATCCCTTAGGCTCGCTCCTTGCTACTCGTGGCACACGAATACCTGTGGATGATCAAGAGGCAACAAAAAATGTAATCCAATACATAATATTTATGAATATCAATAATCTAACAGATCAAGGAAAATTAGACTATTTGCGCAAATGATTAGACAAATATAGAAATCAAACATCAGTTGTTTTATTAATGAATATAGAAGAGAGAGCTTACAACCCAAGCCTTGATGTTGGAGGCCTCCCTTTAGAGATGTCTCAGTCCTTCACCAAAGCTCTAAATCATTCCTTCTCCCAAATATCTTAGGCGTTATAACAATACATGAGTGTAAAGGGAACGAATGATCTTACCATCCCAACAATGACCAACCAATAGTGGAGGGATGGGGATCAATTTATAGGAAGGGAGAAGAGGTTGGGATCCCATGAAAGGAGGAGGAAGGCCCACTTTATAAGGGATAAACCCCCATTGATAAGATCAAATCTCTAAAATCATAGAGCTCGACCCTATCACCACTTAATAACAACCAACTTGGCGCCCTGGATCTTCTAGAGGTCGAAGCCTCTCCTCCATTTGAGGAAACATTACTAGAAAGGGATCAATGCGGTTTTCCCCAAAAAGAGGGTGTTGACCTTGCCAATCCAGAACTTTTAAGCTGCCATCAGCATGGGTAGGCCACTAAGGAAGCATGATGGCCAGAAATTTAGGTTTTTGATCAAGTTTATCCAGTGATCTTCCAAGGCAGATTTCTTTGATTCTTCAGAGGATATCTTTTTGTATTTTTCCCCAGGTGGATACACTGCACAGGACCTATCACAGGACACTTCAGGATCGGGGATGGGAAGTGAACAGGGTGAAAAATTACTGTGTAAAAAGGAGGTCCAAGCATGGTTTGATAATATCCATAATCCTAGCATTAGATAATGAGAAGAGGGATTAAGACCTAATGGCATAGGGGCTAGGGTGCCTAAAGGGAAGGAAACGAGATAAATTGATAGGGGAACCCCCTATAGTTGTGATAAGGGGATTAGGGGCCCAATTATTACAAATCATAAGCCATTAACCCATAATAACTAAATTCCCCATCCCCTTAACACCCAAGCCATAATCCCTTAACCCCTACACTCATAACTCATAACCCATTAACCTCTTGATCACTTAAACCCTAAACCACTAGCCCCTTAACCCCTAACCTAGAATCCATAAAACCCTTAATACCTAATCCCTTATCCTCTTAAACCCTGACCCTTAACCCTTAAACCATAACCAATTAACTTGCAAAACCAAATTCCATAATCCTTAAGCCCATAACCCCTAAATCCTCTGACCCCTAAGCCTGTGGTGCTTAACACTTAACCCCTGAAGCCCTTGATCCATGAGCTATTAACTGCTAACCCCTAAACTTTCTAGACCTCAGCTCCCTCGCTCTCAACCCCCTAAATCCTAAACCCCCTAAGCTTTAATTTTTTACCCTTTACCCTTAATCCCTAAACCCCTTAACTCCTAGAACCCCTCAACCTTTCTACTAAAAAATAGGTGCTCCAACTCTAATCCTCTTGGTAAAATTAGGCTTTGTTCCACCAACCCCTCCAAATGCAACATCTAAGCACTATTAGGTTCTTGCAAGGAAAAGAGCCACATGGTCCCCAAATCTTATCTACATTTTCTGGACAGTTACATTCCCCCAAATATCCTCCACATATTTTCTTTCAAAGGACAACAATACAGTCTCCTAACCTCCACATTTGCATATAAGCTCATAAAAATCAAGCAAGGTTCATCTCCATGCATAGCCCAAATGTAATTCATGTCCACTAAAAAGTAAAATTAGGATATAAGGTTGTCCCTTTAGCTTTCACCATCCTTTAACACTAGACCTTTCTCTTACCAAATGTATGTGTAGCTGTCTCATACAAGTCTACAATATTTCTCAAAGGTTATGTCCACAACATGCTCAAAACAACATTAAAATTAGCTTAGTCTGCTCCAAGTCTATTTGAAACTGACACAAGTAGTCCTCAACTACATTAATGGTGCAATCCTCAAGGTATCCATATCTAGGTTCATCCCCTTTTTACCCTCATTTTTTTGCCTTCAATACAAAGTTGACCAAGGTCATATTACAATTGGGTCTCCCTTTTGCATCTAGTGAGAATAATGCCATGTAATTTAGGAAGGGCTTGCTTCTAAATATAAAACTAATACTTTGAACATGTGTGGGGCTAGAAGTTACATTAAGAGGAGAAAACATAGGTTAAACTCAACATTATTTCCAAACCAAGGTCAAACGTACATAAAAAAATTAAATAGTCTACACATGTAATTCTCACATTGTTGGCTGGTTTTGTATCAACTCCACCTTTTTATTACCCCACCTCTTGGTAACTTTCCATTCCATTAATTATTTAACAACTACTTTCAATTTTCCATGTTCCGTATATTTTTCTCTCAATTTCTCTCATGTAACATATAATTGCAGTTGATATGGGAACCCCCAATAGTTGTGATAAGGGGATTAGGGGCTCCCTTATCATAACCCCGAAGTCCTAATGCATTTGAGCCCTTAGGAAAGGGGGGCTAAAGGTGTAGTTATAGGGGAATTAGGATAAAATTTTGGGGTTCATACATTAGTAGAAGTGGAATGGTATGACCAAAAAGGTGGGAGGGGTAGCTTGTGGTGTATTTAATGGTGCAAGGGGACACACAGGTTGCATGGATGGGTAGAAGTGGGAGGTCAAAACATGGTTTAATAAGATTATAATATTAATATTAAATAATGAGAAGGGGGCTTATGACCTAATTTCATATGGGCTAGGGGGCCTAGAGGGAAGGTATCGATAGAAATTGATAGGGTAACCCCCAATAGTGGTGATAAGGGGATTAGTGGCCCCCTTATCACAACCCATAAGTCCTTAACCCATAACCACTAAATTCCCTATCTCCTTAACCCCCAAGACATAATCCCTTAATACCTACACTCATAACTCATAACCCATTAACCCCATGACAAATTAAAACCTTAAGCCACTAACCTGTAAGCTAGAATCTATGAACCCCCTAAGCCCTAATCCTTGATCATCTTAACCCATGAATCTTAACCCCTAAAAAAATTAACCTCTTAACCCCTAACACTTAAATCACCTAACTCTTAATCCCTTAACCCCTAAATCCCCTGACCCGCAAGCCCTTGTCCCTTAACTCGTAACGACTATGCATCCAAGGCAAAAAAAAACACCTCAAACTGAAAAATTTACCTCCTAAGAGAATCCTTCACCTATGATTTAGAATATTGGTACCATTTGATTTTTAGAGAACTGGGTGTTGGTCTTGAGGGTATTTTTTATGGGCACTACCCTTATTACGATGTATACCAAATGTAGAACAATAGAATAATTTACAAAGCCTTGATCTGAATTACTCACAATATCTACACTTCATGATGATATGGAGCTTGTAGTGCTCTCTCACACAAGGAGTTGGAAATGAATATATCACTCATAAATACAATGCCTCTCTAGCCCTAATGCACAAGGAGATAACCCTCTATACAAATATATTTTTTTCTTAATAAACTCAATTGTGTCAACGTAGAATACTATACATAAGAGGAAATAGAATGATATTATCCACATCAATGCTTGAAATAGGATCACATTATCCATGAGTGGTGATCCAGGGGATGAATGTGGGGCACAATTAAAGTTACATCATGTTTAAATTCATTCTACATTATGAGGTTGTTCTCTAGTAGAGTTGATGCATCATCACAAAGGAACATGAGACATTTTTGTGGGGTAGCAATTAAAGTTGTAACAAAATTCAAGTGATATACACCTGCAATGTAAATGAAATCATTATATGTTTGTGTCAGTTTTTTAGAGATATTATTTATATAAAATTCATTTAGTGTACTTTGAATTCATCTTTTCATGGCCTCAAATCTTAGATGTATTTGTACTAGCAACATTTCATGCAAATGAGAGGGGGCCTTATTATTTAACCCACATAATCATAATAGCACTAGATGTTTTCCTTCATATCCCCCTTGGTGGGTTCGATGTGGGTTTTCATTGGTGTTTATTTGAAACTAATAATCATGATCTTTCTCCTCTCAATGACATCTGTTAAATTTTCCATATACACGAGATCAAAGAGTTAGAGGATTACCTCATCTGTAAATGTCCCATTTATTATGAGATTAAAGGGATGTTCTATTGTCTTTATCAATATTTGGATGGTTTGTTGTATAAATTTTTTAAATACATGTTTATCTCTTTTTATGAGGGAGTTCCTTATGTGGTCTTCCCCTTTTGAACTCTTCGAAGGGGGTCAAGTCCTTCCACGTTACCATGCCTAGTTAGGGAAAAAATTGATAAACCAAGATTCAAAATTCTTGAACCATAAAATTGATGAGGCCTAATACATCTTCTTGACCCCCTTAATGGGAAATATTTCTTGAGAGATACTTTTGAGGATTTCTCATGATATATCGTAGGTTGGATGTCATAGGATTTGTTACCCCACTTTCTATATAGGTTTTTAGAGGATATTTTTAAATTTTGATTGTCATCTCAACCCCTGTGATTCTTGTCGCATTGATCATTTTCCAACTAAGATATATGTATATATATGTAATTAATGTATGTATAATTGGTTTGATGACACATTTCCTTGACCATATAGGACACTAGGTGTAGGAGGAGGTTTCTTTAGCTATCCCATTTATCTTGATATGTATGATCCATGTGTATATGATATCTCCATTTTTTATTATTTTTATTGTGCTCACTTAAGAACTCTATTATAACTCTTGATGCTTTGGCTATAAGTTATATGTTAGTTGGTACATGGTGTTTCATAATTTTACTCAGAGAAGTGTGTCATCTTGATGCTTTAGATACATGTGATTTGAGTAGGTGTTACACATCGATCTTATTGTACCCCTTATTTCCCTTAGTCAGTTTTTATCTCACGTCACTCTTAGAAACAC
Source organism: Pinus albicaulis (assembly GCA_034641835.2). Taxonomy (NCBI): domain Eukaryota; kingdom Viridiplantae; phylum Streptophyta; class Pinopsida; order Pinales; family Pinaceae; genus Pinus; species Pinus albicaulis. The sequence goes on along the minus strand of CM076583.1, from coordinate 214,420,179 downwards.
ATGTGGAGGCCTTCTAAGATATGGTTAGCCTATAATATGATATTTTTGATCTCTAAGTGAATTTTCCCAAAAATAATGGGCCGCCTACAACTACTTGAGTTTATTGATAACATTATTCAAAAATTTGAGGATATTTATCACCATATCAAGGGTTAGTAGGTATTTCCGTTATGTGTAAACCTCATGTATCATTTAAATCCTTATATGAACACACTTTCTTCTATTAAGGAGGTCTTATGATAGTAGGTTTATTAATTCCCTTAGGCCAACATTATCTCTCTCTACACCTTGTGGCAACATAAGCTACCATAGAAATTGCTTCACAAGGATTTACTACCTACTAAAATATAATTCTCAGCTACTCTAAAATCGACCTATTACAATCTAACTTTTAACTTCCTACTCCTCTTCTTCCTTCCGAGGTTGGGAGAGAGTTAGGTGCTCTTTCTCTACACACAATATCTCAGATTTCGCTGTAGATCCCATACCCTTTTATAATATTCAATCCTTCATTTCCCTTTACAAAATTCTCAATAGTTATTTCTTTATGTATTTAATTCCAACTTGTGTTTGAATTTTGTAGGCATGGGAGAAACATGTGGGACTACCAAGAGTGGCATGGGCATGGCCTTCGTGGGTGTCATGAGGCCAGAGCTCGTGATGAAATCGATTGTTCCAGTCGTCATGGTGGAGTGCTGGATATTTATGGTTTTATTATTATTGTGATTATGAATACATGAATTAACCCCAAGGTAAAGTCCTATTATCTATTTGATGCCTATTTACATCTTTCGTTATGAATGGCTTGTGGGCTCTTGGGTCTTGCTGCAGATATGGATTTTGGTATTTGTTACACAGTAATTTGTCACTATCCTTGCAATCCCCATCTCGCCCATTGGAGGGTCATTCCAGTGACCAATATTTAGTGTCATGCCTTGCAATTACCATAATTGCATCCCTTTCCATGAGGACAACATTCCTTTTGTTGATCATTTCCTGAGCAAACCCCTAAAAACACCTGTTTTTGCCTTGGCGTTGGTAGCCCGTTATGTCCTCATGCCAATGAGGAAAATTAACACTGAGCCCACGCCAGTTGGCGCTCTGTCCTAGTTAAGCACCCGCGCTAATCTGCTTATAGAAAGTTTTTTAAAAAAAGAGGCGAAGTTTCGATTACAACAACTTCATGGATGAGTCATGAGGAGTGGTTTCGACTGAATAACCATGGCCTTCCTCCTTTGGCCTCTTGTGTCCACCTTATGGGGAACCTCCCAAGGGATAAGGCCTCCCTTCCACTATTGTAGGGATCCCAACCTCCTCCTCTCCTCTATAAATATAGCCATCTTCCATTGATGAAAGGGCTGAATGGTTGAGTCTTCAAGAGCCTTCATAGCCTAAATAATTCTGCAAGAGCCTTGATAGTCCTCATAGAGCAAAATCAGTAGAAAGGAGATTGAAAACTGAAGAGAGATGCTTGTCCCATGCCCGACAAGCTTTACCGAGACGTATTCCGCTGTCGACCCGCCGAAGGAAGATTCAGCGTCAGAGGCAGGTTGTATTTTCCTTTGTATTAATTAATGATAAGTGACTTTGGTTATGGTTCCACTCGTATTTTTCATTGTGATCATGAGTTGTGTCTTCTCTGACTGATACATAATTGCATATATTGGGTTTTACGCTTGTGTGTTTGTCATGTTTCTTGTATGTGCAGGTGTTTGATCGCGACAAGTGGGAGAATTGTGATCTGTTGGAGCAAGGAAATGGGAGCATTATCTTCTCTACAAACAACAGCGTTGGACTTAAGGTATGCCTTCTTCACAATTTGGTCTATTGCAATTAGGAGCTTGCACCTTAGCATGATACGATTGTTGCTAGACCTAATCTGGGCTAGTAGGGATCGCCTCTGTCCGCAGAGGGGATTTACCTCTCAAACAGTATTGTTGGTGATGTTAGTGTCTAGTATGTCTCTACATTTGAGAAATAGATGTATTTTTTTTTAAAGATCGTGGAGCATCTAACACTGAGGGTTTTGAGGGTTTTAAGATTCAGTCAATTCCTTTTAGTCTAAAGGGACAAACAGATTGTTTGTGAATTTTGTTTTTTTTTCTAGGTGTCATCACTCCAATAATTCTCAAGGGTTTTTTATATTTTGGTTTAAAGAATATTAGAGGTAACCACAAACCTAATTTTAAGCCTTAGTTTCAAGCCTTCCTAATTCTCAGAGAGGGCTCTCTCTATATGATTTATCATTGTTGATTTTATTTTATTTTAGGCTAGTTATGTAGGATTACTTGGGATTTGATTTTTGATTTGGTTTGGTAGTGGAATCACTAGTTTAGATGGATAGATGTAGGTCTGAATTCCATTGGGAAATTGGATTCAAAGTGTCAAGAATTCATAGTAGAATCAAGGTTTTAAAGGGAAGTGTTCACAGGGAAATATAGCTGAGTTACTTCAGATCCTTAGGCTGATGGTGAAAATGGTTTCAATCGGGATGAGAGAGAAAGTAAGGATTCTCAGATCTGGATAATGAGTGAAAAGACAGAGGTCAATCGAAACTAGGGAGAAATTAAGAATTCCTTAATCAGGATATCAGTAGAAAACATGAAAATGACATAATAGTTCAAGATAGAGTGCTTTTAAACATATTCTGAAACAAAATTCCTGTTATACATTTAGATTTATAAAAACATACAAATATTGTGAAAACTTCAGATATAAACAAAGAACATTTGAGAATACTTCACTGAAGTGGCCCAACACATGAATCCCATAATACAATCTCTTTATTGTTCAATCTAGTCTACTGACTTGAAAATGGTACAAAGAACCCTTAGGTTTCAACCCAGTGCAACTATAGAAATGTTTAGCAATTCATCCACACTCAATACTTTAAAATGCGAAGTATTTATAAAAAAAATCTCACAAAATATCCTAAAACAAACTTAGGAATTATTCAAGTAAAAATAAATACTTCATGCAAGAATATAGAGACAACTATCTAAGTAATGCAAGTTGTCCATGCTTTTATTGAATTTGTTGTTTGTTGTCTTTGATTTGTTGTTGATTTATCTCTTTGGTGTTTGCTCAACGAATTATGTTGTTGAGTGTATTTCACATTGGCATCTTTAACTTTCAACTCTTTTTTTACTTTATCCATTTAACTTTCATCTGATATACTTTAAATTCTGATACTCTTTGACTGAAATGTTTTTCATTTGACTGCCCTGTTTTACTATTATTCTTTTCATAGTAAATCTGTCAATTTCTCCCAATTCTCTGCATCTGGTAACTTAATTTTCACCATCCTTCTGAATATTTCATCTGCCTCTGTATATTTTGAGAATGTAGGCTTGTTGATAAATACGTGTTTTACCTCATCTTGCAGGTAAAAAATATTTTCAAAACTCTTGTAGAGAAATTTTCCAGTTGGAATTCTTTGTGAAGAAGGAAGGTTGGCTTGATCCTTGGCTACTTCTCTCATTTTCTTATCATAATCCTCTTGTTTCATTAACCTGTAATTTATAACCAGAGGATTTGAAAGTCCTTTCTACCTCAGAATGTCAAACTTCATCATAAAATCTTGTTATGCCAAGCTCCATGTTTTGACATTTTTCTTCCAGCTGTAGCATTAAGTTTCTCTTTGAAATAACCTTCCTGACTTCAAGAATAGTATTTTTCCTGTCACTAATTCCAATTTCTTCTAGTTCCTGTTTATTCTAGGAATTAAGAAATTTGATGATTTCATTAGCCTCTTCAGGTTTCTTTCCAAGTTCTTCTTCGATTTTTTGGATAGCTTCACCTGCTATTTTGATTAAATATTTTTGTTCATATATAACCTGAATGGATGGCCAAATATCATTGACAGATTCAATGATATTGGCCCATAGCTGCTGCTTGATTTGTGCCATTGGTTATTTGAGAGTTAAATCTTTCTCTAATTTCTTTAATTTCTCTGTCAACCTGTTTTCTTTTTGTTCTTTGTTCTTGTGCATAATCTGAGAAATTTTCTTTTCATCCTCCAAATTTTTCAGTGGTTCTCTAATTTTGTTGATTTCATTTGTCTGAAAATACATTTCCTGCATTGATTTTACTAATTTACTTGCCTCATCAGTGGGCTGTGTTGTTGTTGTAGATGAATCTATTGCTGAAGTAGTAGCTGGTGAGACAGGACGTGTTGTAGCCATTGGAACTGAAGGGGCCAATGATTCTGATAATGTAGATGGAACAACTGTATTGACTACAGGAATAGCAGTGACAGGGACTTCTTCTGATCTTGCATTTTTCTCCTGTATTAATTTGTCGATCTCATTTTCAATTTCTTTTATTTGGGTAGTTAATTGAAGCATAAGTTTCATCATCTCATCTTTTTTATTTGCATCCTGTACTACTTCCTTTGTCTAAGGATGTTCAGTTTGAGGCAGTTTTAGTTGCTTCTCTAATGCAACAATGTATGCATTTTTCTTCTTTATCAGTTCATCTGCAACTTTGAAATTTGTTGGATCATATCCTACTTCAATAATCAAATCTTCCGATGATTTTATTCTTTTAACCTTAGCCTGTGAGGATGCCTTTTCTAATTTGAGCTAATCTCTGATGTTCCCTAGAGTGTTTTGGATCTTCTGTACACTCATGGATTTATTTTTCATTGTAGAATATAGCATCTCACCATCTTGTTTGTGAAATTCTATTTGGTCAATTGGATGAAGATATTCTACTTCAACTTCATATGATGTCTTTTTATAATCTGATGATGATTTGAGATGCTTGACTTTTGGTTGTAAGAAGGTCATATGCATCTTCCTAGTCTTGTAGTCAAATGCAAAAAGAAATCTGCTCTGGTCACTGGGTGACGACTTCCAATATTGGTTATATATATCAGCTTTCAATGTCTCATTTCTTAGCTTGATTTCTTTATATTTTTGCATAATATCTATCTCTTTCTTTGCTGGTTTGCTAGATGAAGATACTTCAATGTTGTGTTGTTTCTGAATAATTTGTGTTTTGGATACTGAAGGTTGATGAGTTTCTTCAGAAACTACAGGAGGTGCATTATCCTTCACCATTGTATATGTGTCAATTACTTCAATTTTTTCTACTTCCTCATTTACAGGATTTAATTTTGATGTCTTCCTGTACATCAATTTAAATTTAGTTTCAGTGGTAGTTTCTGCAGTGTATGATCCTTAATCTCTATTTCTTTTAGAGTTCCTGTCTTCTTGGGCTAGATTTTGCAAGATTTGACTAGTATCACCTTGCTTATCTGCCTCTTTCAAAGTGTTATCCAACCATTCCGATTGATTGGAGTACTTATCTATGTTTGGCTTGGACTCATTTACATAAGGAGTTAATTTACATTTAACTCTCAATTTTCTTATTACTCCTAAAGGATCATAGTACCATTGAAAAATCTAATTGAATTTAAACTCATACAAATACATTCCAGCCTGTGGACCTGCATCTGTACTTTTGCAAATAAAAGGGCCAACCTGATTCTTAATTTTAAACTGTGTCTTCTTTTTGGCTGCCAAGAAATTAATTGCATCAAAATTAAGGATTTTCCTGATATACTCAAGTGCAAATAACCTCATTGGGAGGTATTTGGGCAGCTTATATGGAATAAGATTAGATCCATATACCCTAATTTCTGTGTGATTATGATAGAGGGACCAATCTCATGTCCTACTATGTTCAGATAACTGCAGGACCTTTTTAATTTCCTCACTAACTCTTGGTTAAATGTTGTTGTTTAGCATGTTGACCATTGGATTGAAGAAAGAGTTAATGAAATTTGTGTATGTGAATTGTGTTGAATCCTTGCTGAGTAAGGAAGTCCAAAATATTAATAACTATGGATTACCTCCAACATCAAGTTTATGAAGGTTGAAGGAAAATTTATCAGACTTGAAATATGGAAACATGTGGAACATGACTGATGAATACTTGAAAACACCTTCTTCAGGAATTTTAACAAGTTGTTCATGCATTTTGTCAGCAAGGTACTGAGAAAAATTGAAAATGGTAGTAGGAGGCTGACCAGGTGTGAAAGTAGACAGGAAACCCAAGACTGAAGCATCAATATGCTCATCTCTGAAATAACCCAGAATAGAAGACAACATTGAAATGATGTGTCTGGTTCTTTCAGAAAATATGGCTACTGGATAAGGAGGATTGGTCTTGGGAGTCTCTACAGATGAAGGAATGAATGTCTGAAATATCTAGACCCTCTTGGGGAAGTCCAAATTCAGGTATAGTTGGGTAAGGGCCTCAATAGACAGAGGAGTTTCATCTGGTCTAGGTTGGATCTGCAACATTTGGTTAATTGACTCAGCTATGATAGTGAACAGAATTTATTTTCTAGGGTTTATTAGGGCTCTTTGATCAGGGAAATAGAAATATTGACAAAGTCTAATCGCTTTTGGGGCAATGGAAAGTCTGTGGGACAACATACTTTGGAAAATTAGACTCCCAAATGAAAAAATCATCAGCTTGGTCAATGGATTTGTGATGGCTCCAGCAGTGGAGCTCAAGAAGGTTAAATTTAGTGATAGGGTCACTAATTTTAAAATCTCTGCCAGCTAAGGGGGTATGCTCTACATCTACAACAGGAGGTTGTAGGGGATTGGCATTTTCTATTCCTTGAGAAGCCATTATTTTCTTGATTTATCAATTAATTACTCTTTTGAATTAGGAAAACAAGTTTAGGCCTTATGGAGTGCCTCTGAAAAATTAATACAGTCTGCAGAAGGATTTAGGATGAAACATGGTTTTATCCTCTCGTCTACAATGCTTTAATTTATCAAATTTTACTCTCTGTAACGAAAAACAGTCTTAGGACCTCAAAAATTATGTGAAAATAGGACTAGGGTTTGCAGAAAAAGGATTGGAAGGCAACATGGCTTTCCTTTTGTTTGCAGAGGCTCCTAAATGATTCAATTAATGATTACTTCCTTTTTGTAAGTACGGGCTTTGGTATTTCAGGAATACCTGGAAAAATAAAGTTTTGTTGATTGTTGAATGGGTTCTAAGGTAGCAGAGGTTCTTTGAGGCCCTCCTGGTCTTTATAGTGCTTCGGATGGTTTCTGTAGTCTCTTTGGCAGCAAATTTGTTGAATTCTGGTAAAAGGAGTTTTGAATAAGGTCGGTAGCAATTATTTATATCAGGAATACGTCGGTAATAGCTCTGTTTACGTGAATTGGTAACACAAATTGTGAAATGCACAAAAGGGGGGTCTTTATGTGTTTTTTAACCAATAGTAGTTAGTCATTAATGCGCGGGGTTAATTCAAATGGAGGTGGTTTTTGCAACGGGCAATAATACAACTTATGGTTTTTGCATCGGCCAAAGGTGGTAGGTGGTAAATTTTCTGAGGATGTGATCGAATGGACTATTGACACATTGCAAGGAGAGGGGATCTGAAAACCGCGCATTTCACAAGGTCTCAATGGGATTAAAGATTGAGCATTCGGGGATGCGTCATGACTTATTGGCCATTGGATCTGATCAATATAGTTCTGGCGGTTGGCAAATATCAAGAATTGTCAGAGATTTCAATAGGCATGGGGCCCTGGTATTAAATTATGCGATGGGATATGTATGCATACAAGCTATGGTTTAATATATATGGTCGGGGTTTGATAATAAAACTTTATATTAAATATAATATAAATGGATGGGAAAATATATATATGTGGGAATTATTTACATACGGGATTAATATATATATATAAGGGATTTAATATATTAAATTTAATAATGGATTAAATGAATATGTGCAGAATTTATGTTGTCATTGTCCAGTTCTTTATGTTTCTATTTTAAAGCTGTGTTTTTCTCTATGTCAATTTCTCAATTACATAAAATGAAAGATTCCATATCCGCATGTACAAAATAAATGGGATATTTTTGAGGTCTTTCTACACTACTGACCATGTAGTTCATTAGAGTCTCTATAAAGTTTCTTGGGTTGACCAAATACTGGAATAGTGGCATAAGACATGTCTAATTGTAGAGATCCCTATTTTTTTTCTCCCCATGAACGAGATAACATCATTCCATACTTAGGAGGGATATTATCTACTACAATATCCATGAATATACTTTTTCCAGGGTTTTGGACTAAAGTGACTCATAAATATTTGATTAAGCCTAGACATTTCACTTTACTGGAATCAAATGAGAAAAGATATTTATAACGTCTAGTGATGTCTAAATTCAAAGTTTCTATAATGGTTTTTGGCATTAAATTATGTGAGGCTCCTGAATCTAGCATAGCATTATGTAAAATTTGATCATGAACAATCAAGCTAATGTAGAAGGGAGGAACTCCTCCTTGGTGTTTTCCATTTACCTCAGGACTAAATATTAGTTCTGGTTGGTCATCACTAAAATTAACAGAGTCTTCTCCTTCATTCGTGTTCAAGGTTTCAGTGATCTGTGATTTGTATAATTCATGTTTTACCAATTCTATCAAAGGAATTGGTATTTGCAGTTTGGCAATTTCAGTTTGGATGTTGAATGGTGCTTGTGTTTTTCCTAATTGAATGACTTCTTCTTTACTAACTGTAGTTTGAGTCTGTTTCTCTTCTTTTTCTACAGTTGGTTTTTCATTTTTTGTTTGTGTTTCCACTGTTTTACTGTTTTTTATCTTCTTTTCAGGGACAGTTTGAGTTGAAGTTGTAAATTTGGAAGTTTTTGAAGTTTCAACAACTATTTTGGCAGTAGATATTTTAGGATCAGTTGACTGGTGATTAGCAACATATGTTTTTGGATTAGAAATTGTTATTTTAGCAGAAGTTATTATTTTATCAGCATCAAATTTTTGAGGATCAGCTGATGTTTGAACAAAAGTATCTGTAATGTCAAGAATTTTAGGACTAGGTGCAATTTTTGGACTAGAAATTTTCTGATTAGGATTCGAATTTTCCTGTTTTCAATTAAAGTTTTACTTGTTTTCCCTAGGGAGAATTTGAAGTACTTTGGTTGTAGGAGCTTCTACTGTTTTCTTTGTCTGCGTTTGGGCATATTTCTTAGTAGGGGCTTCTACATTTTCTTACTCCTAAGGTTATATTTCTTATGAACTTCATTAATGGCAAACTCATAACCTTGCTTATAATCAAAAGACTCCCCAGATTCTAATTGTAACTGTTGTAATTCATATTATTCTCATTCTGCTTGTGTAAGAAAAATAGTATTATCATCATTGATTCCCATTAGACTAATCTAAGTGTCTTCATCATCTTCATTTTGGTGAGAACTTTCAACATAGCTCTCTTGGAAAGGTGGTCTTATTGTTTGATCAAGTGTTGATTCTCTAGATTTACCAGTGTTGGTGTTTTTTCTGAAATTGGGATTTCTTAGTTGAGGGCCTTGTTATTAATTATCCCACTGTGGTTTTCTTTCCATACTTTCTAGTCTATCCATCATTTTCTCCATGGCTTTTGCTAAACTATCTATTTTGCTATCTGATGTAGATGTTTCCTCTTTTATTGTTACCCTTCTTTCATTTTTCATTTTTGTTCTCTTGGCTAACAAGCTGGCTTCTACACTAAATGATATGTTTTTCATTTTTTCTAGTGTCTCTGGGTTCCCTTAGTTGGTATGACATATCCATATCAAAACCATCAGGAAATTTGAGTAAAGCTAAATCTGGTGGGGGTTTAATGTTTACTGGAATAGCATTGTAGATACTGTTGAATCTAGTACAATAGTCCTGAACTGACTCATTAGGTCCTCTTTTTATATGTTCGTATTCAAACAAAATTTGTAAAGGATTATTATTTTTCTCCCATCTATTGATAAACAATCTATGGAAGGCTTCTAAATCAACAATATGATTGGCAAGTAAAGCTTTAAACCATTTATTTACTTCTCCAGCTAAATTTTCGGAAAATAGTCTCATTTGGACATTAGAGTCATCCATTTCATGAAATTCAAAGTAATCAGTCATTTTGTTAACATGTTGTTGTGCACTGTATTGACCAGTTCCATCAAATTTAGGGATTTTTCTTTGATAATCTTGGGGCATGCTATGCAACTGCCTTGGTAGGACCAAAGGAGCATATCTGGTAGCCATGGCCAAGATTCTGCCTAGACTAGTGTTATCACTCTAGTAAATTCTCAAGTTGTGGGATTTTGAGTTTTTATTCAAAGAATACTAGAGGTAACCACAAACCTAATTCAAACTATAGGATCTAGCCTTCCTGGGGTTCAGACAGGGCTATCTCTTTGAAGTTTAACTTTGTTTTGATTTATAGTATTAGGCTAGTTATGAAATTACAATTTGGTTTTGGTTTAAAGGGTTTGGTGGGGAAAAATCACTTGGAGGTAAGATAGAGAGAAATCTACTTTTCCATTGGGCTATGGAGTCTAAATCAAGATAGCAGCACTAGAAATCAAGGCCAAAAATGTACAAATATATTCAGGGAAAGATAGATAACCCTCAGATATTTGGTAAAGTGGTTTTTTGTGAGGTGGTATGATCGGGATAAAGGGCACTTAAGGATCCTTTGATCCGGAAAATGGAAGTAGAAGGCAGAGGTCAAATGGGAGAAGGAGAAATTAGGGGTTCCTTGCACTGGAAATCAGAAGAAAACATAAAAATGGAAAATAGTTAAAGACAGGGAGCACTTGACTAATCCTATAGTAATACTCCTAGTTACACATTTAGACAAAACAAACATAAAATGAATGCATGAAACTTAGAAAAGGAAACAATGACAAGTAGGAAGTACTTCACTCATCAGCTTATCACAGGGATCCTGAATTATGATGCCAGTCAGCTTGTCCAATCTGCTACTTCGAATTCAAACACACAATAGCCTCCAATGTTCAACAAAAATATCTATAGTAAGTCCAGCAATTTTATTTCACACTGAATACTTCTAAAATTGAAGTATTTATACAAAAAGTATTACAAATATCTTAGAAGAGTTCTAGGAATAACTTTAGGAAAAAGAAAATATCATTACATAATAAAAGGGACAACTACTTAACAAATCTGCAATTTGTCCTCTTTTATCCAAAATAAATAGAACTGTTTTGATAACAAGGAGCTTTTGGCTGCCTATGTGTCTTGCTTGTTGGTTGTTAGATATTTTCATGCACTTGACTTTCCTTCGCTGATACTCTTTCATGCTAATACTCTTTAACCTGATGCTCTTTAACGCTGATACTCTTTGACCATTAGTTTTACTGTTTTACTGCTGTAAAATTATCTTTTAGGAGTAAAAAATCAGCAAACTGTCTTTTCATTCTATCTTTATTTTTGACTATCTTTTGGTAACTTTTCACTCTTTTTACCTTTTATCTTTACATCAAATCTGTGAAATTTTTCCACTCTTCTGTTGTTGGAATTTGGACATTTTTCAACTTCCTGAAGTTTTCATCAGCCTCTGTATAACTTGCAAAAGAAGGCTTGATGACAAAGAGGTGCTTAATTTCATGCCATAGAAAAAATAAATCCTCAAAATACTGAAGTAAAACTTTTCCTGCATGGGTGCCTTGTGCTAGTTGCTTATTTACTTGCTCTTTAGCAAACTCCATAATATTTTTTTCATAGTCCTTTTGTGGCATAAGTTTCTCATTGAAGACATGTATGTCTGGTAAGCCTTTCTGTCTTAAATTTGTACACTTTACCATAAATCTAGTTATGGCAAGGTTCATTGTTTCACACTTTTCTTCAAGATTATTCATTAAGTTATTTTTAGTGATAACCTTCTTGATTTGCAGGATTGTCCCTATCCTGTCTAAAACTTGCAATTCTTCAAGTTCCTCCTTGTTCTTGTTGTTTAGAAATGTAATGAGTTTTAAAGCTTATGTAGGCTTATCAGTCAACTCATCCTTTGTCTTTTGTATCTCTATTTGGGCTGCTAATAACAATTCTTTCTGCTCATATATAACCTGAATTGAAGACCATTGATTATGAATGGCTTCAATTATGTTAGTCCAAAGATGATTTTTAATGTACAAGATCTGCTTTGTGAAATTCAATTCTTTTTGTAAATTCTTGAGCTAGTCTCCCAATCTGATTACTTTCTGCTCATGAGTTCTGGCATTGCTATGAGCTGTCTTATTTTACCTCTCAAGATTTTAAATCATCTTATTCAGTCTGTTTGTTTCATCTGTCTTTAAATACATTTCTTCCATGGCTTTGACAATTTGGCTGGCTTCATCTTTTTGTTGTACATTTGTGGTAGAAGAGTCTGTAGCTGAAATGGTGGCTGAAGTCACTGGCACTATAGTTTCCAGTGGGCCCTTTGGTGCTAATTTCTCTCCTAAAGTAGAAGGTACTACTGTAGTAATCACTAGGATGACTGTAGGAATTGTAGGAATTTCTGGCTCTTTTACAGTCTCTCTCTCTTGGACAAGCTGGTCCATTTGTGTTTCCATCTCCTTGATTTTTGCTGTCAATTTAAGTATGAGCTCCATCATTTCTTATTTTTCACTTTGATCTTGGAGGATTTCCTTTGCTTATGGATGCTCACTTTGAAGAAGCTTAAGTTGTTTCCTCAAAGCAGCTATGTCTTCATTCTTTTTCTTGCCCAATAGTTCTGTTGCTTGGACATTTGAGGGATCATATCCCGCCTGTAAAACTAGTTCCTCTAAGGCTTTGATCCTTAGGTCCTTCGCATAAAGTGATGCTTTATCCATATTCATCTGATCTTGCATATTAAGTACGGTATTTTGAAGTTTATTAGCACTCATTTATTTGGTTGCCACTGTAGAATACAACATTTCAGATGTCTATCTATGGAACTCAGTCTGGTCCAGCTCATGAATATTCTCTGTGTTTACCTCAAGGTCCACCTTTTTATAGTCTGCTACTTTTTTGGGTGCTGAGGTAGTAGGCTATAAAAATGACATCATCATTTTATTGCTGGAATAGTCAAATGCTGATAATAACCTATTCTAATTTCCAAGCTTCTTCTTCAAGAATTGAGAATATATTTCTGCCTTTATCTCTTCATTTTTCTGCTTAATTTGCTTATACCTCTCTTTGACGTCCAAGTCCTTTTCCTCAGCTAGCTATGAGGAAGAGGATTTTGTGCTGTGTTGTTTCTCAATTATCTATGTGTCATTCTGGTTTACTGGTGTTTCCTTTTGAATTTCCATAAGTGTTTCATTGATTATGGTTGTTTCCATATCATCATTGGTCACTGTTGTATCTGTCTCATCAATATCAATTGTTACTTTCTCTTTGTAAACTAAAATGAGCTTAAGCCTTTTGGTATAGATTATTTTAAATTTAATCTCAGTTGTTGTCTCTGTTGTATAACCTCATTCCTCTCTGACTCTCTTTATTGATGTTTCTGGTTGGTTGACAACTTCCAAAGTTGGTGTTGTTCCTGTTTGGCTTTCTACTTCTATCAAGGTGTTTTCACTCCATTCAATTTGATTTTCAAACTTTTCTATTTCAGGCTTGGACTCATGGATAAAAGGTGTTAATTTAAACTTCACCCTTAGCTTGCTTAAGATCCATTGTGGATCATAATTCCATGGAAAACTCTCATCTAATCTGAACTCTGATAATTCCTTTGTTATTTCCTTTTCTACATCTCTGTGGTTGATTATGAATGGGCCAACTTGATTCTTTAACTTAAAATGGGTCTTCTTCTTGGTTGCCATAAAGTTAATTGAATCTGCATTGAGAATTTGTCTAAGATATTCAAGTGCAAAAATTCTCAAACACACATGCTTGGGAAACCTGTAGGGTAACAAGTTTGACCCAAAAATCCTTAATTCAGTGTGTTTTTCATAGAGGTACCAATATCCAACTTTGTTCTGCTCTAAAAGCTACAATATTATTTTCATTTCTTCACTAATCCTAGGTTGTTCTGATTTTTTTAATATTCTCATTACTGGATGCAAAGATAGTTCTGAAAACTCTGAATAAGTGGAATCACATGATTTTTTTCTCAGTAATGAAGTCCAAAAGATAATTGATAGAGGCTTTCCCTCTACATCCATCTTTTGCAAAGAAACTGGGAATTTTTCTGCTTGAAAGAATAAAAACAAATGGAAAAGATAAGATGAATATCTAAAAACTCCTTCTGTGGGTAACTTAGTCAACTAGTAATGGATGGTATCTGCTATGAAACCAGCATAGTCAAAGATGATTGTTGGAGGTTGACCAGGAGATATGGTGGAAAAGAAACCAAGAATAGATTCATCAGTATACTCATCTGTAAAATATCTAAGGATAAAAGATAGCATAGAGATAATATATCTAGAACCTAGTTGTGTATATCTAGCAAATTAAACTCAATAACAGGGTCTGCAATTTATAGTCAAGATCAGTCGAAGGAATGTTTTCACCAACAACCATAGGTGGTTGAAGGGGATTTACTGTTGTAGCAGATTTGGCAGTAACGGCTTGGGCAGGCTTAGGGGCTTTGGATCCCTCAGATTTAGGTGTTTTGGATCCTTCAGGTCTGCTTGTGCTCTATTTCTTAGGAATTTTGAGTAACTACTGCAAGATTAGACTGTTTGCAGGAGTTTTTATTCTAACAGAGAGGAAACTGAGAAATTTAGATTAAGGATGGATTCTTTTGGGCTTTTTTCTCAATTAAGTTTATCTGAGGATGTAAAAAATGGCATAAAATAGAAAATAAGGGTTTTCTTAGTCGGTTTTGATTGAAAAAAATGGGTTTTCAAGATAATTCAGAGGTTTTAGCCGTTTAAATCCTTAAATTTGATCTTTAGACTGTGAAATTTGAGGAATTTGGCTTTAAAAAGGCTTGCAATAGAAAACAAGGTTTCCTGTGGCCTCTTTTTTGGTATTTTTAGGAAGTTTGTTTCAGTGAATTATTTAATAAAATGGGTTGGTTCTCTTAAAGACGGTTTAAACTTGATTTACAGGTTTCAATTTTGAGAAAAATACCTTTTTGCAGGTATCTGGCTCTGAAACGGATTTCTGAGGTTTTCAGTTGAAATTCTTGCTTCAGCAGTTTGTCTGGAGTGGTGCACAGCTTCTCAATCAGTCTTCAGAGATTTAATTCTGATAACTACAAAGGTTTTGGGCGAAAAAAAGAGAATCAGGGCGTAAAAGGCTTTAAACAGAGCTCGAGAAGAGTTATATCAGAGTGCAAATGCACGGATAACATAAAAACATCTTAACCAAAGGTTTTAACCTTCTGATTCAATCACCATAATTGTCATTAAATGCAGGTCTCATCAATGGCGGGAGGTGGTTTTAGAATTTGAAATGAAACTGGAGAGAGGTTATCATGTGAAAATTGGGCAGTAAGTGGTTTAGAACCAAATGAACACGATCCAATATAATCTCGACATGTCACAGAGGGAAAAATGGTCAAAACAACCCATTTCACGTCCATTTTTCATTCGGGTGGACGATTAGTTTTTGTGCGCGATATTACTTTTGGGCCATTGGATCTGGAAATCAAGTGCGAAGGGTCAAGATTGGCTTAGAAGGTGTGGCCAAAGGAAATGGTGGAACCACGCAAATTATGTATGCAGGCAGTTTAAAATAGGCTTTAAACCTTTTGATTAGTTGTGGGTAAAGGTTTATATATAGAAGCGGGGATAGGCGAATATGGATAAGGGGTGGGGTTAAGTTTTATTAAAAATAAACTTTAGTCTATCTCAATAAAAAATTGGGTTTGATGTTTATGCGGGGAAGGATTGATATATGCATTGCAAAGGGTTAAGTCTTTTGAACCTTATAAATAGTTTTAATTCAATTCAAAAATTTAGGACATACGTCGATGAGCGGGATGATATGTTTTGTTTAGAACATATGACATATGCCCAAATAAAACACATTTGGCGCAGTTTGTAATTTATTATATATTTTTAAACTTTTTGAATGATTTAATAACCATAGGGGGCAGGATATTTGTTTAGCAATAGTTTTAGACCAAAGGGCATTTGATTGGGGTTTTTATTTAGCACATGGGTTTTAACTTTGGTAAAAAAAAATAGTAATAGTGGGTTTTTTGGGGATATTTAAACATAGGGAATTAATAAGTAGGATAAAGTATTTTTTAGGGATTTAATAAACTAAGTTAAAAGTTAATATGAAAAGGGGACTAGAATACACACAAAAATACATAAAATGACTAAGTAAAGGGTAAAACTAAAGCAAAGCTTGTCTTTTTATCATTTCACCAATACTTAGTATAAAGTATTTTTGAGGGTTTTTGTATGTTTTCTGAATGAATGGAAGTTAATTAGATGGGTTTATATGTTTCATTAAGTAATAATGAGTCTTTACTTATGAAAGGAGTTATAATGTATGAATGAGAGATGAAATAATGTTGAATGGGGATTTAACATAAGAATTTAATATTTTCAACTAACCAGTCATCGAGCCTTGGGTCTAGTCCCAACAAAAGTCAGAGAAATTCTCCGAGCATGTTTGACTGATAGTTTAGAACACTAAATACCTATAGGGGAGGGTAAATTAGTAATTTTTCCCGATAATCATTTATTACATGCTTTCTCCACTTCTTTCTACCTACCCATCTTTATTCTAACATTTTTTCTTCATTTGGCAGGTGCATTTAGGCTTGCAACCTTGAAACATTTATTCTTTAAAGCATAAAATATCTAAATCTACCTTATTCCATCCGAGGGCTCAGATTAAACTGTTTAGCTCCTCATTATTCTCTACCTATCTATTGTTTTATCAGGATTAAACTGTCTAACAAATCTTTATTTACTATCTAAAACATGAAATTGAAAACATGACAAGTTAAGATTAAACATTTTAACTTATCATGGATTATGGCATTTATTGACACTCTTCTCATAATCATTTATTTTGCAAAAAAGTAAAAAGTAGTGGCATTTGGACTTGCGCACTTTTAGGTCTTATTTTCATTTTTTTCTTTTGGGGTATATATTTCTTAAGTCCTTTGATCTTCTTTTAGTAATTTTGTTTACCCTCTTTTTGATTTTTTATTATTTTTTCATTTTTTATTTTTATTTTTATTTTTCAAAATATGGGAAAAATACTTGCAGAAAGCAAGGTATGTACATATTTACAAGACTATCAAAGTCAATTCAAAATTATGAATCCTATATTTATAGGACCCTAACAGTGGCTTCACATGGGGATGGCATTTCCTGGTGAAATGTCAATAACATCGTTGACTAGTAGCCTTCAACTTTGACCATGATGATCCAATAATTTTCTTCTGTTTTCTACATAAAAAACTCATATTTATGATATATTACCCTGCAAAGCTTAGGGCCTTCTCTCCAGGCTTCAACTTTGTAAATAAAATATCCAATCCAACCTAAAAACTTCAATGGATATTTAAAATGATGTAAAAGTAAATGGGACTAACTATTGGTTAGCTCAAATGAATAGTAGTGCTTGAGAATTCTACCATTTACTGGTCCTTCTTGTATATCTATTCCATCCAAATATTTGATAAAGAAAGCATTATTACCCCTATATCCATAAACTACATAACGTCCTTTCCAGAGAAAGTCAAATTTTCCATGCTTGCCTTTGTCTTCTCTTCTAGAATCCCACTTTAACACTTGATCTCCAATGTAAAAATCATCCTCTTTACTTCTTCTATCAAAAATTTTCTTGATTTTATCTTGAATGACTTGGGATTTCTCATAGATTTCTTCCCTTGTTTGTTGTAGATGAATAGTTTGATTAATTCTCCTTTGTATATCATTTATTTCCACTTGTGATTCTTGAATGATTTTCATTACTGGAACACCTAAGGAAGATGGAAAAACTACATCCATTCCATATACAAGTTGGTAAGAGGAAGTTCCAATGGAATTTTTAGTAGTAAGTCTATCTGCCCATATTGCATAGACTAACTTTTTATTTCAAGTCTTTTTGTTGTCTTCAAGTAACTTTTTTATGATATTTACAAGACTTTTGTTTGAGGATTCAGCCAAGCCATTATCCTGGGGGTAATATGCCGTAGATTTACCTAGAGTAATATGATATTTATGACAAAAGGAAATCATATTTTTAGACTTAAATGCTGCTGCATTATCAGTAATTACCTTGTGAGGGCATCCAAATCTTGACAAAATGTTATTTTCTATGAAAGAAATAATGACTGCATCAGTGGCTTGTCTAGTAGGAATAGCTTCAATCTACTTTGTGAAGTAATCAGTGGTAGTCAAAATCCACTTATGTTGGCCAGAGGATGGGGGGTGAATTTCTCCAACGAAGTCTAAACCTCATTTTTGAAATGGAAGTTTAGTTAAAATAGGCTTTAAGGGTAAAGGTAACAATTTATTTTTGCCTTCAAAAATTTGACAGTTGTGACACAAAGTAACAAACTTTTTAACATCAGCAAACAAGGTAGGCCAATAAAAACCAGCTCTAAGGATCTTGTCAGCAGTGGTTTTCCAATATAAATGCCCTCCACAGTCACCTGCATGAAATTCTTCAAGTATTTTATTAGCTTCTTCCTTTAGTAAATAACTCAATATGATCCCACTATGATCTCTCCAAAAAAGTACATTATCTAAGATTCAAAATCTCATTACTTTAAGTTTTAGAAATCTAGCTTTAGTCCTTGACAATTCAGTAGGAGCTTGTAATTTTTTAAGTACAAAGATGATATCTGAGTACCAAGGTGAATCTAGAAAGGCTTCACTGATCGTTGGAGTCGCCAT
Organism: Pinus albicaulis; assembly: GCA_034641835.2. Lineage (NCBI taxonomy): Eukaryota > Viridiplantae > Streptophyta > Pinopsida > Pinales > Pinaceae > Pinus > Pinus albicaulis. The sequence goes on along the minus strand of CM076583.1, from coordinate 214,401,561 downwards.
CTCTTCCTGGTCATCAACTTGAGCAATAAAATTTATATCTAATGCATTACAGTTAGATTCAGCCATTAATTTGGCTAATCCTTGTCCTTTAATGATTTTTTTGGGTTTAATTTCTATGTCATATTCTAAAATAGTGGCAATACACTTACCTCTTCTTCTATCAGGGCCATCCTGAGTAAGAATATCTTTAACTACAGAATTTGAGACATAGGCAATTATGTGGGAATAGAGAATATAAACTCTGAAGTCTTTGATGGATTTAGCCAAAGCTAAGTCTTGTTTCTCCATTATGTTATATTTCAGAGGGGCATCTCTAAGGGTCTTACTGAAAAAATCTATAGGTTGTTCAAATCCTTGATCATTCTTCCACAATAAAACTGCAGCAATGGTATGCTCTTAAGAAAATGAAAAAATTATGAAATATTTTTTGAAATCTGGACTGATTAAGACCAGTGTTTTAGTTAAAGCCTGCTTTATGGATTCAAATGATTGTTTGGCTTCAACAGTCCATTTTAGAATTGAGTCTTTTTTGAGCATGTTGTTCAGTTCTCTAATGATTTCAGCTAATTTTGAAATAAATCTTCTCAAAAAATTAATCTTACCTAAGAAAGATTGTAATTCTTTGATATTTCTAGGTGGATGAATGTTCATAATTACTTCTATCCCAGCTGGATCTATTCTAATTCATTATTTTGAAATTATATGTCCTAGTAACTTACCTTCCTCTAATCCAAACATATTTTTCTTGGGATTTAAAGAGATGCCAAATTTCCTAGATTTAATTAAGACCTGTCTCAAATGATCTAAGTGTTCATTATCTGGTTTGGAAAATGCAGTAATGTCATCTAGATAAATTACCAAGAATTCATGAATCTCCTTTACAAAGGCTATGTCCATAGCTCTCTGAAAGGTTGCTCCTCCATTCATCAGACCAAAGGGCATTTTCACATACATGAAAGTGCCCCAAGGAGTGGTGAAAGTTGTTTTAGTTTGATCTTCCTTTTGGACTAGGATCTGATTGTATCCTAAAAAACCATCTAACAAAGAAATACTAGAGGAGCCAACTACCCTTAGTAATATATGATCCATCTTTGGTAAAGGGTAATTATCCTTTAAAGACACTTTGTTAAGATTTCTAAAGTCGACACATAATCTAATTTCTCTAGTTTTCTTTCTTGTTGGAACTAAGTTTGAAACCCAATCAGAGTATCTGATTGGTGCAATGATCTGGGCATCATACATTCGCTTTACTTCCTTTTTTATCAAAGGTAATAGAACAGGATTAATTCTTCTCAACTTTTGTTTGAATGGTTTTTGATCCTCTTTTATTGGAATTTTGTGTTGGATTATGTTTGTATCATAATATTTGAGATCCTCATAACTCCAAGAAAACACATCCTGGTATTCCCTAAAAAGATCAATGTATTTTTCCTTTTCTTGTAGAGGTAAAGATTTAGACAGTTTTATCATATTTGGTTTTAATTCTGTCCCAATATTACATTCCTCAATATCAGACCTAACTGGCTCCATTTTTGGCTTTTTAGGCACATCATTGGAGTCAAAGAGATCTTATAAAGGGGTTAAACCTTTAGGCAAAAAATTATCTTTGAGATCTAACATGTCAATTTATTCTTCAATGATTTCTTCAATATCTATCATCTCTAAGCTATCTATGTCAGATTGACTAAATAAAGTAGGTTTATTAAATTTATGTACATCTATGTTATCTATTTCACAATCCAAATCTGAATCTATATTACAGTTTGTATCTATTTTACAGTTTTGAAATTCTTCTTCATTGTTTAAGAAATGGTAAATATGTTCATCTTGAGAGAAAATCTACCAATACTTGAGGTTATCTGGAATAATTGGTTTATATTTAACCTCAGTAGTGTACCTGTGTGTTGGTTGGAATGGTAAATTGCATGTACTAGCAAAATTTGCTAGGCAATGTGCTTGAGTATTTTGTTTTCTAGGTATAGCAGCAAATTTTCATTCCAATAAATCATCAGTTAAATTTGTCACAGTGTCTCTGTATCTGGCTAGTCTAGGGTTATAAACAGAATATACTGCATTTATTTGCTTTATGATTAATTCCATATCTCCCATGATTAATATTCTTTTTCCTCCTATGTTTCTAATGACCTAGAGGCCTAGAAGGAGTGCCTCATACTCAACCATATTGTTGGTGCATTTGAAGTTGAGTTTGAAGGCATGTCCTTCTGAGTGCTTAGTCTCCATGTTTGTAATCCATACTCCTGCTCCTGCTCCTAATTTTTTAACTGAGCCATCAAAGTCTAAGTGCCAAAGGGATTCATGAAATATGTCTTCATTGTTTGGTGTTTCCTTTTTATCAATCAGTTCAGTTTGGATTTCATTATTCTTAGAGTTACATAAGATAAAAGAGTCCAGGTCAATTAGTGTAGAATAAATAGGATAATTTCTAGATCTTTCAGCACTACTGACCATGAATTTCATCAATTTTTCCCTATATAGCTTTTTAGGCTGACCAAACACTGATATAGTAGCATAACTCATGTCTAATTGTAGAGATCCCTACAACTTTTCTCCCCGTGAGCGAGAAGGTAGCATACCATACTTAGGTGGGATATCAGCTACTACAATGTCCATTAATATACTCTTGCCAGGATACTAAACTAATGTCACACATAAGTCTTTGATTAATCCTAAGCACTTAACTTTGCTAGAGTCAAATGAAAACAAATATTTGTAAGGCCTGGTTATTTCTAGAGTAAGAGTTTCCATTATATATTTAGGCATTAAATTATTGGAAGCCCCTGAATCTAGCATAGCATTATGGAGAATTTGATCATGAATGGTAATACTGATATAAAAGGGAGGGATTGATCCATCTGCATGCTTTCCATTTACATCAGGGCCAAAGATCAACTTTGGTTGATCATCATTCATATTTAGTGTTTCGGTTATGATTGATTTGTATAAGTCATTTTTTACCAATTCTGTTAAAGGAATGTTTATTTTTAACTTAGAAATTTCATTATGAATATTAAATGAGGGTTGAGATTTACTAATTTGAACTAATTCATCTTTAGTAACTATAATTTGACTTGGTTTTTCTTGAGTTTATACAGTTGTATTTCTATCTTCAATTGTTTTGACATTCTTTGTCTGCATTTCCTGAGTGTTACTACTTTTAACCTTATTTTCAAGGACTGTTTGTGTAGTAGAAGTTTTATCAGACTTAGAAATATCAGCAAGTGTTTTTGAATTATCAATTTTTGGATCTACTGGTTTAGGATCAGCAGAAGGTGTTATTGGATCTAAATTTGCTAATTTAACAGAGTTAGAGGCTTTTTCTACAACAAATTTCTGTGTGTCTTTTGAGGCTCGAGCCACTTCATCAATAATATCAACAATTTTGGGACTTGATGATCTTTTAGGACTAGAAATGGGTTGAGAAGAATGGGAACTTTTCTTATTTTCCCTTGGGAGAATTTGCAAAACTTTTGCTTTTGGTGCTTCTACATTTTTCTTATTTTGATTTTGGGAATTTTTTTTGGTAGAAGACTCATTTTTTTTCTTTTGTCTAAGGTTATACTGACTATGTATTTCATTTATGGCAAATTCATAACCCTGTTTATAGTCAAAGGATTCAATGGACTCTAATTTGAGTTGTTGAAGCTCAAATAGTTCCTGATCTTCCTGAGTGAGGAAAATGGTATTGTTTTCATCTATTCCCATTAGATGATTGATGTCATCCTCATCTTCATCATTATTTTGATAGCTTTCAGCATAGTTCTCCTGGAATGGGGGGCTAATTGTTTGGTTTGGGCCTGTTTCTTTCTCTTTTCCCTAATTTATGTTTTTTCTAAAGTTGGGATTTCTGATTTGTTATTGATTATCCCAATGGGGTATTTTTTCTATATTATCTAGTCTATCCATCATTCTTTCTAAGGTTTTGGCTAAGCTATCTATTTTTTCATCTGAATTTGAATTTTCTTCTTTGATAGGCACCCTTCTTTCATTTCTGAGTCTAGCTTTTTTAGCTAATATGTTTATTTCTACACTAACAACATCTAATTGCATTTTTTATAAGGTGTCTGAATATCTTTCCCTTAATTGATAAGCCATATCTTCATCAAATCCATCATGGAATTTGAGCAGAACAGAATAAGGAGTAGGTTTAAGAGTTGCAGGAATAGAATTATAGACACTATTATACCTAGTGCAGTAATCTTGAACTGACTCATTTGGGGATCTTTTTAATACATCAAATTCAGATAATATTTGAAGAGGGTTCTTTTTCTTTTCCCATTTATTCAAAAATGTCCTATGAAATACAACTAAATCAGTTATGCTACCAGTAGCTAGATATTTAAACCATTTGTTTTCTTCTCCAGTCAAAGTTTGAGCAAACAATCTCATTTGAACATATAAGTGATCTATTTCATAAATTTCAAAGAAGTCTGTGATTTTAGTTATGTGTTTCTGAGCAGTATATTGTGTAGTACCATCAAATAGTGGTATTTTGTTTTGATAATCTTGATTCATGTTATGCAACTGTTGAGGTAATACAAGGGGAGCATATCTAGCAGCCATGGCTAAACACTTAATTTGACTAGAAGATCTAGTAAAAGAACTTGGAGCTGTGCTGGAAATGATAGCAGATGAACTGAAAACTGTACCAGAAGTGTTGGGAAATGATATTGGGATATGAGTGGAACTACTAGGAAATGAGAATGATGAATTTGAAAAATCAGAAGGTAAACTAGTGGATTGAGTGGATGGTGGAAAAAGTATTATAGGCTGCAAAGGCAGTCCAGGGATAAATGGGTCTATGGATGAGTTGGGAGTGGTATTTATATATGATGTAACAGCATACAGAGATGAATCTGCAGCTGGTATTATTGTGGTGTGTAACTATGAAACTGGAGGTTTGTTTGTATAAGTCAAAAATTTAGCTAATTCAATAGCCTCATCAATATCCTTAAGAATTGTAACATTAATTTCTTCAAATTTAGTCTGATATTCAGCTTTCTTTGATTTAGATCTTGCTGTAATAATTTTCTGTTTTGTATTCAAGAATCAAACAAAAACAGGGTCTACAACAGTAGTTTTTAAATCATTTTTAGATTTGCTTTTAAATAAGGAATGCTCAAATTTCAGATCAAAATCAATATCTTTCAGACTAACCAATTGTTGAGGTAATGAATTGACTCTTATTAATGATAGTTCAACTTCTAAGTTTTCTGTTTGTTTTTTCTTTTTTCCAATTCAGTCTGGGTTATCTGCTATGACATCAGGTTTAGGATCTGGGTTAGATCTGGTATAGTGGGTATTCCTAGAAGTCAGAATTACTATTTTTCAATACCCACAACCTATAAAAATAATATTGAAATAAAAAGATAACTAAAATAATTTTCTTTCAAGACAATTTTATGACTGAGGATTGGTTAAGTTCCCCAGTATGGTCGCCATTATGTTATCACTCTAGTAAATTCTCAAGTTGTGTGATTTTGAGTTTTTAGTCAAAGAATACTAGAGGTAACCACAAACCTACTTCAAACTCTAGGATCTAGCCTTCCTAGGGTTCAGAGAGGGCTCTCTCTTTAAAGTTTAACTTTGTTTTGATTTATAGTATTAGGCTAGTTATGAAAGTACAATTTGGTTTTGGTTTAAAGGGTTTGGTGGGAAAAAATCACTTGGAGGTAAGATAGAGAGAAATATACTTGTCCATTGGGCTATGGAGTCTAAATCAGGCTAGCAACACTAGAAATAAAGGCCAAAAAGGTACAAATATATTCAGGGCAAGATAGATAACCCTCAAAGATTTGGGAAAGTGGTTTTTTGTGAGGTGGTATGATTGGGATAAAGGGCACTTAAGGATCCTTTGATCTGGAAAATGGAAGTAGAAGGAAAAGTTCAAACGGGAGAAGGAGCAATTAAGGGTTCCTTGCACTGGAAATCAGAAGAAAACATAAAAATGGAAACTAGTTAAAGACAGGGAGCACTTGACTAATCCTGTAGTAATACTCCTAGTTACACATTTAGACAGAACAAACATAAAATGAATGCATGAAACTTAGAAAAGGAAACAGTGATAAGTAGGAAGTACTTCACTCATCATCTTATCATAGGGATCCTGAATTATGATGCCAGACAGCTTGACCAGTCTGCTACTTTGAATTCAAACACACAATAGCCTCCAATGTTCAACAAAAATGTCTATAGTAAGTCCAACAATTTTATTCCACACTGAATGCTTCTGAAATTGAAGTATTTACACAAAAATTATTACAAATATCCTAGAAGGGTTCTAGGAATAACTTTAGGAAAACTAAAATATCATTACATAATAAAAGGGACAACTGCTTAACAAATCAGCAAGTTGTCCTCTTTTATCTAAAATAAATAGAACTGTTTTGCTAACAAGGAGCTTTTAACTGCCTATGTGTCCTACTTGCTGGATGTTAGATATTTTCATGCACTTGACTTGCCTTCATTGATACTCTTTCATGCTGATACTCTTTAACCTCTTTAACCTGATGCTCTTTAACGCTAATACTCTTTGACCATTATTTTTATTGTTTTACTGCTGTAAAATTATCTTTTAGTAGTAAAAAATCAACAAATTGTCTTTTCATTCTATCTTTCTTTTTTACTGTCTCTTGGTAACTTTTCACTAATTTTACTTTTTATCTTTACATCAAAAATGTGAAATTTTACCACTCTTCTTCTGTTGGAATTTCGACATTTTTCAACTTCCTGAAGTTTTCATCAGCCTCTGTATATCTTGCAAAAGTAGGCTTGATTACAAAGAGGTGTTTAATTTCATGTTGTAGAAAAAATAAATCCTCAAAATACTCAAGTAAAACTTTGCCTGTAGGGGTGCCTTGTGCTAGTTGCTTATTTACTTGCTCTTTAGCAAACTCCCTAATCTTTTTGTCATATTCCTTTTGTGGCATAAGTTTCTCATTGAAGACATGTATGTCTGGTAAGCCTTTCTGTCTTAAATTTGTATACTTTACCATAAATCTAGTTATGGCAAGGTTCATTGTTTCACACTTTCTTCAAGATTATTCATTAAGTTCTTGTTAGTGATAACCTTCTTGATTTGCAGGATTGTCCCTGTCCTGTCTAAAACTTGCAATTCTTGAAGTTCCTCCCTGTTATTGTTGTTTAGAAACGTAATGAGTTTTAAAGCCCGTGCAGGCTTATCAGTCAACTCATCCTTTGTCTTTTGTATCTATGTTTGGGTTGCTAATAACAATTATTTCTGCTCATATATAACCTAAATTGAAGGCCATTGATTATGAATGGCTTCAATTATGGTTATTCCGTAGATGATTTTTTTATATAAGAGATTTGCTCTATGAAAGCTAATTCTTTTTGTAAATTCTTGAGCTACTCTCCCAATCTAATTGCTTTCTTCTCATGAGTTCTGCGACATTGATCCGAGCCGTCTTATTTTCCCTCTCAAGATTTTCAATTATTTTATTCAAGCCTATTTATTTCACCCGTCTTTAAAGTCATTTCTTCCATGGTTTTGATAATTTCCAGCCTAGCCTTCACTGGCAGTGCGTCGTACATTTGTAATAAGAGTCTCGTAGTTGAAGTAGTGGATGAAGTCATTAGTACCGGGGCAGCGCTGCCGCGTCCCTTTTGGTGTTAATTTCTCTCCTAAAGGTGAGGGCACCGTTGTAGTAATCATTGGAATGACCGTAGAAATTATAGGAGTTTTCCGGATCTTTGCCAGCTTCTTTATCTTAGACAAGTTGGTCTACTGAGTTTCCATCTCCTTGATTTGTGATGTCAATTTTTTAGTACGAGCTCCATCATTTCCTCTTTTCACCTTTTGATCCCGGGAGGATTTCCTTTGTTTGTGGATGCTCACTCTTTAAGGAAGCCTCGAGCCGTTTCCTCAAAGTCGCTATGTTCTATTCTTCTTCTTGATTAATAATTATGTTGCTTCGAATGTTTCGAGGATCATATCCCACCTCAGAAACTATTTCTCTAAGGCTTTAATCCTAGGTCCTCGGGCATATAAGGATGCTTTATCCATTTTCATCTGATCTGCATATTAAGGATAGTATTCAAATAGCTTAGCGCACTCATTGCTTTAGTTACCTCTCGTAGAATACAACATTTTAGAGCTTTCATGCCTATGAAATTCAACTAGTCTGTCTCATGAACATTTTTTTGTGTCTACCCAAAGTCCACCTTTATAGTTTGCTACCGTTTTGGGTGCTGAGGTAGTAGGTTGCAAGAATGACATGATCATTTCATTGGTGGAATAATCGTAAGGCCGATAATAGCCTATTCCATTTCTAGGCTTTTGTTTCAAGAATTGAGAATATATCTCAGCTTTATCTCCTCATTATTCTCGCTTAATCTCGCTTGTATTTCTCCTTGATGTCCAAATCCTTTCTCACCGATTGTGAGGAAGAGGCCTCCATGTTGTGTTGCTTTTTAATCATCTATGTATCATTCTGATTGGCTTCGTTGATTCCTTTTCTATTTCCATAAGTGTTTCATTGATTATAGAAGCTATGGCTATATCATCATTGGTTACCGGAGCATCCGTCTCATCAACATTAATGGTTACTTTCTCCTTATCAACCGAATTGAATTTAAGCCTCTCTTGTTATAGATTATTTTGAATTTGGTCCTTGCTTATTGTCTCGTTGTATAAATTCCTTCCTCTCCGATTCTCTTTGTCGATGCTTCGGTTGTTTGACAACTTCTAGAGCTTGTGTTGTATCAATTTTATTTTCTTCGTATCACCAATGTGTTCTCCACCATTTAATTTGATTTGCAAATTTTTCATGTCGTGTTTGGCTTCATGGATAAAGTGGTGTCAACTTGCACTTTACCCTTAGCTTACTCAAGATCCCTTGAGGATCATAACGAAGAAAAACTTTCTTCAAATCTATACTCCGATAGTTTCTTGGTAATCTCCTTTTCTCGCATCTCCGTTGTTGATTATAAATGGGCCAACTTGATTCTTTAAATTAAACCGAGTCTTTTGGTAGCCATAAAGTTAATTGAATCGAGTTTAGAATTGGTCTCGTATAGTCTATCAGAAAAATTCTCATACACATGTGCTTGGGCAACGATAGGTAGCAAGTTAGACCCAAAATCCTTAACTCAATGTAGTTTTGATAGAGATACCAATCTCCAACCTTATTCGTTTTTCCGAGAGCCGTAGAATTCTTTTCTATCTCCTCGACCGATCCGGTTGTTCAGCTTTATTCAATATGTTCACCGGATATAAAAAGAGCTTTGAAAAATCCTCGAATATGTAAAATCACCGCCCCTCTTTTCTAAATAATGAGGTCCAAAAAATTATAGAAAGAGGCTTCTTCTATATCCATCTTTTGTAATGAAATAGGAAACTTCTTTGCTTGAAAGAATAGAAATAAGTGAAAAATATAAGATGAATATCTAAAGACCTTCGTGGGCAACTTAGTCAATTGATAATGAATGACATCTACTATGAAACCAAAGATAGTCAAAAATGACTACCGGAGGTTGACCAGGAGATATGCAGGACAAGAAACCAAGAATAGATTCAAGTGAGTATACTCATCTATAAAATATCCTAGGATAAAAGATAGGATAGAGATAATTTGTCTAGAACCTTCGTGAAATTTATCGTGGAATATGGAGGATTAATCTTTGGAATGTCAACATGAGAAGGCATAAAATTCTAAAATATCATGAACCTCTCTTAGGGGAAATCTATGCCAAGGTATAATCGAGTTAATGCCTCTATAGACAATGGGGATTGCCTGGGGATCAAAGTTACACCGAAGCATTTGATTAATTGACCGGGTCGTATTGGTAAAAAAGGATTTATTTTTTTGTATTTACTATAGCCCTTGATCTTGCTCATAGTATTTTTGACAAAGTCCGATGAGTTTTTGACTTGATGAGTCAATGGGACTATATACTTAGGCAAATGGGTTTCCCAAATTGGAATATCATCTTTGTCTAGATATTTTTCATAACACTAGTTGTGTATATATTCAAAATTAAACTCAATAACATGGTTTGCAATTTTATAATCAAGACTAGTCAAAGGAATAAGTTTTACAACCACAGGTGGCTGAAGGGGATTTACTATTGTTGCAGCTTTTGCGTGCTAGTCAGTAGGCTTTGTGGACTTCTGGATACCTCCGGTTTGCCTTTCGTTTTGTTTTTTGTCATTTTGGATACAATCTTACCGCAAGATTAGACCTGCTTATGGAGTTTTATATTTAAACAGAGAGGAGATTGAGCAATTTTAAGCCGAGGGATGGATTCTTTTAGGCTTCCGGCCCAATTAGATTTATCCTCGAGGATGTAAAGCTAGCGTAAAATAGAAAACAAGTGGCTCTCTCGAGTGGGTTTAATTGAAAAAAGGATTTCTATGGTATATTCAACAATTTTAACCCTTTAGGTGCTTTGACTTGGTCTTCAAGCTTTGGAAACTAGGAATTTGGCTTAAAAAAGGCTCATAGGAAATAGGGTTTCCTAGGAAAAATTGGCCGTGGTTTGGCCTCTCTTTAGTGTTTTTAAGCAATTTAGTCCGGTGAAATTTCCTAATTAAAGGGCTCGTTTAATCGCCGATGGTTTAGAATTGACTTTACAGGCTTAAATTTGTTTTAAAATACCTTAAGATGCAGGTATTCGCTTCATGAAGGTTTTCGAGGAAGACCATGGTTGATTCCGAGGTCTCGTCTCGGCTTTCATCGGGGTGCGTTGAATAACTCTTGGTCAATCTTTAATGGTGGAATTGGTGATCGACCTCGTAACTTCTCGGGCGTAATTTTGACAATCGGGGCTTGAAAGGCTTAACACAAATTTCTGGAGTCACATCCGTAGTCTAAAAACATGCAGATAAATTGCAAAATAGGTTTACCAAAATTTTTAACCTTTTGATTTGATCTTCATTAACCCGCAGTTCAGTCAATGACGGGAGGTGGTTTCATGATTTGAAATGAAACCGGAGAGCAGCTATCACGTGCACTTTAGGCGTAAAATGGTTTTACCTTTAATGAACGTGATCAAACTATTTTTCGACACGTCATGGAGGGAGAAATGAGCAAAAACTGCCCATTTCGCGTCCGATTTGAGGTTGGGTGGTCATTTGTTTTTTGTGCGTGATATTTGTTTTGGGGACGTTGGATCTGCGACTGTGGAGCGAAGGGTCGAGATCAATTGGGAAGGTGCACCAAAGGAATGGTGGGACCATGCTTCATATAAGCAAGTGTTTAAAACTTGGTTTAAAACCCTTATAAAACATGAATTGGATCAAAAAGTTTTAATTATACAAAAAGGGAAGGCTAATGCTACATAGTTTATATATAGCATGTTTCAATTATATATAGCGTGAGGCTTATATAATATGGGAAAGATATGGATACTAGTGTCTATTTGTTTAAAACAAGCCTAAGCTTATTTCAACTAAACCTTGGGTTATAAAATTATGAGGGACGGGATTTATGTATGTATTGCGAAGGTGAAATATAAGTCGGGTTAGTTTAAATCACATACATTAACTTTTATATGGCGAAGGGATAAGTTTTTCGAACCTTATAAAACAATTGATTTGATTCAAAACTTAGGATATAAGTTGATGAGCAGGATTAAATATGTTTTGATTAAAACACATGGAATATGCCCAAATGAAACTCATTGGCACGTTTATTTTATTATATGCTTTTAAGCCTTGTGAATGGTTTAATAACCATATGTATGATATTTACTTAGTGTTAATTTTAGACCAAAGGGATTTTTGATTGGGGTTTTTATTTAGCACATGTAATAACTTTTATTCAAAACTTTATAATAGTGGGTTTTTGGGGTATTTAGATATAGGGAATTAATAAATAGGATAAGGTATTTTGTTAGGGATTTAATAAAATAGGTTAAAAGTTAATATGAAAAGGTATTAGTATAAAACACAAAATACATAAAATCACTAAGTAAAAGTGTAAAAGGTAAAGCATTGCTCATCTTTATATTATTTCACCAATACTTAGGATAAATGCGATTTTGGGGATTTAATGAATGTTTTTGAATGGGATAAAGTTAATTATGTGGGATTTTATGATTTATTAAGTAAGAATGTGTCTTTACTTAGGAAAAGGGTTATAATGTATGGATGAAGGATGAATGATGATAAATGGGGTTTTAACTTAAGAACTCAATATTTTCAACTAACCAAGCCATCGAGCTCGGGGTCCTGGCCCCAACAAAAGTCGCAGAAATGCTTTGAGCCCTGTTTGATCGATAGCTTAGAATATTGAATACGGTATAGGGGATTGGAAATTAGGTGATTTTTGCCCGATTATGAATATTACATGATTTTTCCCACTTCTTTCTACATAACCAACATTACTCTAGCATTTTTTTTTCCTTTTGGCAGTGCATTTAGGCTTGCAACCTTGAAACATTTATTCTTTTAAAGCAATGAAACTATTTAAATCTACCTATTCATCCGAGGGCTCGATTAAAATCGTTGAGCTCCTCATTATTCACTACCTATCTACCGATTTGTTGGATTAAACTCGTCTAACAAATCTTTATTCACTATCTAAACATGAAATTGAAACATGACAAGTCAAGATTAAACAGTTTTTAGCTCATCATGGATTATGGTATTTATTGACACTCGCCATAATTATTTATTTTTTTGCAAAAATGGTAAAAGTAGTGGCATTTGGACTTGCTCACTTTCAGGTTTTTTGTTTTGATTTTTTTTCTTTTGGGGTCTATATTTTCTAATTCCTTTCGATCTCCTTTTTTTTAAAGACTTTTTACCCTCTTTTTGATGATTTTTTAATTATTTTTCTTATTTATTTATTTTTCAAAATATGGGAAAAAAACTTGCGAAAGCAAGGTATGTACATATTTACAAGACTATCAAAGTCAATTCAAAATTATGAATCCTATATTTATAGGACCCTAACAAACCCCATCAAAAATAAGAAAAACAATCACCGAAAGTGTTGCACATCCAAATGCCACTACTCCTAGTTTAGCTTATTTCTAAAAATAAATTGTGTGCAAATTGTTTAAAATTCCACAATAGTTCAATAAAATTCAATCATATAGTTTAAGCATGATTGAATTAGGTTTAAATTGCTTGTCAATAGATAATGAAAAATAATTTGTCAAACTCGTTTAATCTTGACAACATTAGTTAGTTAGGTAGAAAATAAAATCGGTTCAATAGTTTAATCTCGAACTAAGGGAGATGTTGTAACATCATTTGTTTTTGATAAGTATACATAGTTGAATAATTTTCAAAATGACAGTAGGATATGTGATGCAAAAGAATGAAAAAGTTGATAATGTTAGGAATATTATTATTTTTATAGGCATCCGTCAAGAAAATGTTAGGTGGTAAATGCTCTAAATAATGAAGGAAAAATAAAATGTTAGGGAAGCAAGAAAGAAAAAGAAAAGCTTCATTCTCGTTTTAAAGTTTTGATGTGCCGCTAGTCTAAATGCGCCTATGGAAAAGTTATTTGTATGGTTTAAATTTTGATTAATAACTTATATCCTAAAGTTTTAAACCATAGTACATATTCCCCCATAATTTCATTTCAATCATTTCCCTTTGTTTACATTTCCTTCCCCGTGCATATATTTCATATATTTCATTATAATCCCACACATTCGAAATCACTTTTCCCATAGGCCAGTCATCAAAAAACCTTTGATTGTCGTCTCCTACAAACTTTTCGAAGGAAAAATATACGATGAAGTGAGACCCATTTTACCCACTACACTTCCCTTCCATTTCATTTTCCTTTGAAAACATTCAAATTTACCTCTTCCGTCTTTTTCTGCTTTATATTCCACTTTACCTTTCGCCGTTATATCATTGTTTACTTCCGCTTCCTATTCCCCCCGATTGCGACAAAAGTAGGCCGTCCCTCCACGTCACCTTTTCTTCCCCACCATCCATCGCATCGCATATTATAAACCTTTTCCAACCGCAACTAAACTTTAAAACCTATGATTGCCGATTTGAGAATTTTCTACATCGCATTTGTTTTAACTTACCTTTGAAGTGCTCACAATCTATTTTCTTTAACTTGCGATGCGACGGTTGGCTCCACCATAGTGGGGCCCGCTCGTTAGAAAATTAAATATTATAGAGCAATGCAACACATAAAATATGCGGAAAATAAAAGCACACAAAACACATAAAACCAGAGAGACACAGACATACGTGGTTCACCCAAACTTGGGCTACGTCCACCCCAATAGCCGCTCCTTTTTATTATCCAAAGAAAAATGAAGAGACAAAAACCTACACGTATCCGTAATATCCTTTTGTTCTCTCTCGCGCTCTCTCTATTTCTCGCTCCGAGAATACACACATCATACACAACAAATACAATGCCCGCATATATACAAGGGGTTGCCTTTCAGGGCAAAAAACCCTAATCTAAACATAACTTCTAACGTCGCATCATTTGCCTAATGAATGCCCATTGACTAGAAATTACTATACTTTTACAAGGCAATTTTACATCTCGTTTAGCTTCGGCACCGCCGGACTCCCCACGGCAACATTAATTACGAGCGCGTTACCGCCCTTTTGGTGCAATAGGTCCACGTCGTGATACAAAGTAAACAAGATAATCAAAGCACACACCCAACACCTCCCCACTCTGCCGCCATTTGCAATCATATCACATATCGTATGAAACCGCATAAAACATTCGTTGATTTATAAGCTCGCCACCCCGTGGGTCCCTCTCCCCGCACTTTGCAAGTTTTAGGATTTAACCCCCGCACTTATAACTAAAACTTAAAGTTTGCGATTTGCGATGCAGCCCAGTCCCACCTTACCTCGCCACGTCACTCTTCCCTCCCGCGCACCGCACTTCGTCAGATTTGAGTTTACCCCTCTCATGCGCCCAACCTTTAAAATTTGTGATTTGCGATGTCGTCCGGTCCTACTCGCTTCTCCACTTCAACTCCCACTTCAAGCATCGCTCGCCGATAACATTCTTCTGCAACTTAAACTCTAAATATTGTGAAGTGCGCATGTGATGCACTTTTCCAGAATTGAAATTTGCAAGTTGTTTCAAGTCCGGCATATTGTTTTTTCACGATGTTTTGTTTACAAAAATGTTTTAACACGGCAAAAGGATTTCGGGTTACAAAACATGTAGTTGCAGAGTCGGGAAACAAAGGTGTTCAACACTCCGTTCATACAACAGCTCATTCACCAAAGATAAATATCAGTTCCGCCATCACATCACTAAATAGTGGTCCATGTCCTAACCGTCCCACTACACTCACATTCGCTTTGCACAACACATTCCATCAAAGCTATAATTTTGTCATAGTTAGAGTTTTTCATAATTTTATCATAGTTAGAGCTTTTTAGTCCAAGTCTATTATAGACAATATGATTGTACTTTTGTAAATATTTAAGTTTTGGAAGAATCAAAGGTCATTTTATTGAGATGAGAACTATTACCTGATTTTGGAGTAATAAAGATTTTCCAAAGCATCAGAGCATCAATACGAACGACCATTCACAAGATTCTTGTGGCTTAAACATCGGTGAAGTGTTTCTTCGTTATTTTGTTTCATTGTAATAATTTGAATTCCAATTGTAAAGTAGAAAGTGTGATGAATAGGATTTAATATTAAGTATCGTATTCGTTGCCTTTGCAATCATAATGTTTTCCACTAAAGGCCAAACTAAATACTTCTTAATTGCTCTTTAGTTCTCAGCTTTTAAATTTCTTCATATTTCGTCACAATCCATTTATAATTCGAAAGATCCAAGAATACTCCTAAATTTTCGTTTCGTGTTTACTCTATGAAAAGTTGATGCAACCATCCAAAGAATATTTTCACTACATTGCCCAATAGATATTAATAAATTGAATACAATCAATCTTCCAAAATCCAAAACAAACTCAAAAACCCCAAGTTCTATAGCTAACCTAAAACTTATCCAAACAAAGATAAATCTTATAGAGAAAGCCCTCTCCGGCCGACATGGCTAGATCCCAGCTTTCCAATGTTGGTTTGATATTGGCCTATGTGATTATTCCCCACAATCTCTAGCAAATCGTTTAACATTAACAACTTAGAGTTTTTGAGTATATCTCTGCAACCCGCTTTTCTCGTAGGAACATCCCGTCGCCGGACCGCTCCGTGCCGCACACAATGTATGATGAAATGATACTCGAATATCTATGTGTTTCGACCTCGTCATGAAACATTGGATTCTCGTAGAGCTTGATGCAACTCGATTATCATAGTAGACACCGGTCACCCATCCTTTCGTCTCGAACAAGCTTACCAAATAGCCAAAGCCATATAGCTTCGCACATAGCCGTGCTTATTTCCATATACTCGCTTTATGTAGAGCTCAGGAGCCGATTTTTCTTCTCGCTACACCAAGAAACCATTCTTGATCCAACATTGAAGCAATACCCATAGGTACTTTTCCCGTCCATTAAAGAACCTGCCTAGTTTTCATCTCGTGAACCCACATAGTTTGACGTCATCCCCTCGGTATATTTCAACCCATACTCAACCGTGCCATGCACATACCTCAAAATATGCCTTGCTACTTCCCAATGTACCCTCTTCGGTTCTACCATAAACCCATCGAGGGCATTGACTGCAGCGTATACCTAGCCTAGTGTTGAATAGATACAAGATAGAACCGATGAGTTGTCTATACAAGGTGGGGTCAACATCCTTGTCATCCGATGCATCTATCTTCTTCTAGTTGGTGATCATGGGTGTAGACATGGGTCTACAATCCCTCATTATGAACCTCTTCGCACACGTAGCGTATCTTCCTCGCTCAGAAAGATCTCCTCCAATCCTTCTCGCATACTTCAAATTCCAAGAAATAGTGCATCAACCCCAAATCCTTCATATCAAACTCATCGCTGTGTTCCACTTGGCAATTCTTTATGAGCCTTGATGATCCCGCCAGAAGATCATTCACATACGTACTAGGATGAGTGGCTCATCCTCTACCATCAAATAATAAAAAGGTTGGCATCTACGTCACCCTCGACGAATCCCATCCGCATCAAGTAGTCGTCAATCCAACCATACCACACCCTAGGACGTTGAGCCCATATAGAGATTTAATCAATATGCACACATGAGTACGCCTCTCATGAGTCTCAAAGCCCTTCCGGCTATTCTATGTATACCACTTCCTCTATCACCCCCGTTCAAGAAAGTCATTTCGACATCCATTTGGTGAATTTTCCATCCCATCCGAGCCGCTAGGGATATAACCGACCGAATAAAGGTGTATCCGATAAATCAAAAGGTATCCTCATAATCTATCCCTTCTTTCCCCGTGCATACCTTTTTTTCCACGGACCGGCCTTGTACTTCTCCACACTCCCATCCGCAACATACCTCTGATCTTTTAGATCCATCAAGAACCCACAACTAACATATCCTCGTAGCCTCAACACCACCTCCCAAACATCATTTGTCATGATAAAGTTGTATTCTTCTACCATGGCATCTACCCACACTCTGTGCTTTCCCAAAGATGGAAGGTTTTGCAACTCGAGCTACCAATTTCTTGATATCTATCAAAGTTGTCCGCACTTCCTCTCTTGTTCGTTCTAAGAGCTCCAACGACCTCGTTTGCATCTCTCAATGTCTCGACAAAATTCTCCGATGGTTCGATCACTAGTGGTGTGAGGTTCAACCAACTCTCATCTTTCCTTTGTTGCTCCATCTCTAAGAGCCCACTAGATTCTCCTTGCTCCCGAGGAAATGTCACATACCGGTCACCGTATTGATCCCCGTGACCGTCCCATTGGTTTCCCCCCGCTCGTTGGACAAATGGAGCTCGGGGCGACACCCCGATCACCTCGAAGGCATCTCACGAGATCTCTTAAAAGTTTGATCTTCCATGAACTTTACGTCTTTTCTCACTACAATCTTCCTAGCCCAAGAAACCTCCACATATTCCCTAGCCCTCCAAGCCCAAGTCTAATAACAATTGTAGTGTGTCTAAGTTATAACCAACATTCTCCAATAGATCCAAGTTTGATTTCTCACTTTTCTATCCATTCTCTCCCTCTCCTTCTCCACATTCGTCCCTCCAAAATTAAATCATGCAATGCCAAAATAAAGAATAAGACCCCTTATCCTCTCATCCTTCTTCCTTTATGTCTCTCCCACTCATCCACCTCAACCACCTACCATTAAGACCATGAATACCCCCATCATTTTAATTTAATGACCTCAATTTCCTTCATATATATTATCCGTAAATAAATTTAAGGAAGAAAGTTTTCTGAACATCGGTAAATTAAATATTAATATTTAATTCAAAAAAATAAATTTAAGGAGACAACGTGTCAAACCTTGGGAAATGTTATTTTATACTTTGATTGGATACATTGACAATGACTTTATGGGTAACCTATATATTAAAAAGAGTACTACGATGTATGTATTTACTATTCATTTAGGTACAATTTCAAGGGTATCTAAGAAGCATTCGATTGTGATGATATCATCAACATAAGATAAGTATGTAGCAACAAAAATAATGAATTTTTAAGTAGTTTGGTTATATAGAGTATTGCTGATCTTCAACAAGGATATGGAGGACCAATTCCATACTTATTGTGATAACAATTCAACCATAGATCTATCCAAGAATCATGGTTTTCACCAAAAATTCAAGCATATATATACTAGATATCATTTTATTCGATGATTATAAAACTAAGGTGATGTATATTAGAATTTTTAAAGAGAAAATAACAATTCACTTATATATTCACAAACTCATTAGCAAGACATGTTTTCAAATTTCATAGACATAATCCAAGGTGTCAAGTATGGAGATGCATCCCACAAGCTTATAATTAAGGGGGTGTTAGAATAATTTAATTAATTCTACTGACCTATTTAACAGAGTTATTTGTTGTTTGTGCATCTTGAGGTTGACATAGTCAAATAGTAGTTAGATATAGATGTTGCATCTAGATAGTTTTTGGTTGTTATATCTAAATAGTTCTTAGTATCCAAAATTTTATAGAGATATATTCTCTAAATATATTTAATATCATTTCATGAAGTAATTAAAGGTGAATGGAAGAGAACAAGGGCTTAATAGTTCAAAATTATTTACTAGTATCAACCATTGGAGTGTCTATCCGTATATTTCCTTATATGTTGTAAAACTGCTTTATGTGAGTCTCTTACCTACCTCCTTTAATCAACCTTGAAGTATCATTTAATTCTTTATGTGTCATCTAATGAATACAAAACCTTTGTGATTATTTATCGTCCACATAATTGACATGGTATTTAAAGAAAGAGTAAACTTAAGTACAAAATTTTTAAACAAAAGGGAATTTAGATCTCAATATAAATCTTGGTGACCTCTCCTCTCTTTATTCTCTAACATTTTGATTTGGGAAAGTTTGTCATGGTGAAAGGGAAGGATAATGATTAAAAAAAAAGTGAACCCCCACAAAACAAAAATATATATTCTCTATGATAATGGCTATACTAAGAAATAAAAACAACATTATGATATATATATATATATATATATATATATATATATATATATATATATATATATATATATATATATATATATATATATATATATATATATATATATATATATACACACACTATAGAATTGATTTATCCACTTGTAACACACAAACAAAGCATTGGTTTCCTTCTTGACATTTCTTGTAAGGTAACATAATATGTGGCTTTGCTTCGGGATTTGGTTGTTGTGAATTGAGATTGATTTGATGTCATCACAAAACATTTGAATTATGAAATGTACAATTATATATTCTCTTTATTTTTATTAATGATTCATTTAAAATTTATGAATTTATTAAAAATAACTAATTGCACATATCCACTCTACTCACAAGAACCAGAGAAGCTATACATTAAGAAATACATAATTTTTCAAAGAAACTTATTAATCTCCATGGAATATATGAAATCACTAGCTAGAGAAAAATAAAAATACTTTACTTTTTTGTTGCAACAAATCACTAGCTATTATTTTCAACATTTCTGTCCCCATTTCAAATATAAGATAGTTTTTTTTTTTTTTTTTTTTGCACATTTTAAATTAAATTAATCACCAAAAAATATTAAACATGAAATTAATATCTTAAATTTATTTATTTAAACAAATATTTAAATTTCAAACTAATTTCACAACAAAATTTAAAAGATTAAATTAATTATTTTAATTTAAAATTTATTAAACCAAATTATTATGTTATGGAAGAGATGTTGTAATTTGTCTTGTTAAACATTTTGACTTAGTCAAATTACATAAAAATCAGCCTAGATCCATCTTAACTCCATATCAACCAAGTTTCTAGAGGGATCAAAATTATTAATATGAAAACCCCTTTTAAAGTGAAAATAGACTTGATCCCTCTCGTTGCTTGGTAGATCCGTAGTTAAGATAGATTTGGGTTGGTTTAATTATTAATTATAATTAATTATAAATATAATTAAGCTCGCCTATAGTTAATCTCATTCATTTCTAAACTTACCATCCTAAATTTATCATAGCTCTATTTCTATAACACATTATTACACATAAATTAAGAGAATATATTACAAATATTATATTAAAGTGATTATCAAGAAATCCATTAGAATGAAGAAACCACTATTGTTTTTTGCTACTAGTGAATAAAATCCATAAAATTGTTTAGATTTTTAAAAACATATGAATCTCCTTGAATGAAACCCCAACAATACAATAATTTGAACTATGGTTTCAAACGACTCATAGGTTTCTCTCACCAAGGAAGGACAACTCCTTGCGAGGATTTTTAATGTATTCTCTCATCTTTTCTCTCTTGCTAATGCATACAATCAAAGCTCTTTAGGCCCGATCAACTACTCAAGACCCTACCCATTATGTATTCATCCATACAATGATAAAACAAAATATACAAAAAGACATGTGGCCACCTAACAAATCCATATGAATTCCTAGTGCGAACATATCCATAAAAATGTTTTATCTTACAAAGCTACATGGATTCAACGCCTATCATTTTCTGCGCCTAATAATATATCTAAATATAACATCAAACTAACATGACCAGGATAGTTTAATTTCCCCTTTAAATAGGTCATATTGCACATAAATACCATGACCTTTTTTATTTTTTTTATTATTTAATTCTGATAAAGTTATTTTTATTTAATTTTCATTGAGTTAAAATGTTTACATTACTTTACGTTAAGTTACAAATCTCTACCCGTTACACAATAATTTTTCATTATCCCCGCAATCCCCATCTCGCACATTGGAGGGTCATTTCTGTGACTAATTAGAAGTGTCATGCCTTGAAAATACCATCATTGCACATCCCTTTCCATGAGAAACACATTCCCTCTATTGACCATTTCCCCGAGGCACCACTAAAAACGCCTCGTTTTTTCCTGGCGCGAGTAGCTATTACACTCCCGCGCCGAGCCGGAAAATTAACACTAAGCTCATGCCGCCTGGCGCTTTGTCCCAGTTAAGCACCCGCACCAATCTCGTTTATGGATTTTTTTTTTTTTAAAAAATAGAGGAATTTTTGATCATAACAACTTCGTGGATGAGTCATAGGGAGTGGTTCGACCGAATAAACACGCCCTCCTCCTTTCGCCTCTTGTTTCCACCTTATGGGAAACCTCCCAAGGGATAAGGTCATGCCTCCCTTCCACTATTGTAGGGATCCCAACCTCCTCCTCTCCTCTATAAATATAGCCATCTTCCATTGATGTGCTAGTTGAAATTTTATAGCTTAAAATTTAGCATAGAGAAGAAGCAATCTTGGCTTCGGGAGAACAGTCTAGGGTGTGAATGTTTTTGTGTGATTGGGAACATAGTGAGATATTAGACCTTTGTGTGTGAGAGCATTGCAAAAATTCTTGGATACAAACCGCCGAAGGAGAGCCTTAACATCGCGTTTTCAGTTGTAAACCCCCTGTCTTTAAAAAAAAATGCATCCTCGATGTTTATCTTCCACTCTTGTCACATTTATAATGAGATTTCTAGCATTCCTTGATTAGTTAGATAGGTTGTAATTGTTTTATGTTTGTCGTGGTTTTACGCTTGTCGTGTTGTCTTGACCGTCTGTGACAGTAATCAAACGTTGGGCGTTAGCCGAGCATCGAGCTTGAGAATAGTGACATATCAAGAAGCTTCGACGAAAGACGATAACATAGCATCAGAACAAGGTAGGTCATCTTCCTTGATCCGAATTTCATTTACAATCTAGGCGAGATGTTAGTATGTTCTTGTAGTTGCTAGACCCCAATTTTTAGGGCTAGAGGGTTCGCCCGTCCGCGTAGGATTTACCCGGACAACACTACCATATTTTAATTTTAATTTATTTTGACCAAGCCAAAATGTTTACATTACATTACATTACTTTGCATAACATCCCTAGTATATTGGGTTGGAGAGAACTTATCATCATAATAAAAATGAGTAATTTTATTAAAAATAAAAATAATATAAGATATTTTAAAATAAAAATATTATATTGAAAAAATCTATAGTCCAAAAACTTCCAACACTAAATTAACTATTTTACTTTTATTATTAGTCTATGTAGTTTAATTTTAATTTTATATTTACACTTACCATACTCGCTAGAGAGTGCTCTAGGGGCAATACAAATAAAAGTAAAGTAAAATAACATAAATAATAATTATAATTATTAATAAAACACAAAATATAATTAGTCTCAAAAAACGGCTGTCCAAAGGAACCAAACGTAAAAGTTTTCATATATACAACCTCTATGTACAATAATTAATGCACGATCCAAAACTTAAAAAACATAGGCCTTTGTTTAGTAAGGTCGTGTGTTCGACACATGTGACAACCATCTTTCTTTTCTATTATACTCCACTAGTCCAAAACCCGTTGAGTGCCATCTTTAGAAAAGCCCATCAACCTTGGTTGTGTTCCCGTAAAATGTGGCATACAAGAATAAAATCAAAGGATAACTTTAAAACACATATTTCTTCGAAGAATCGCAATCCAAAATATAATTTTGACATCTCCGAGAGTTGTTGAACCAGCTTAATAACATTCATATAGTATTCAAAAATTTGTATATAACCAATACCTAGATGGATGGGCCAACATATAAGGAGTTTTAGGGGTGACAAGTTCTCATAAATTTATTTGTACTGCCAAGCACACTCACAAAAGCTTCAGTTTTCCAATTGTGATTTAGATGGACCACCATTCTTGCACCACATTTGTTTTGCATCAGTCCGAGGCACCGGCTAAAGTAGGCCCA
This sequence comes from Pinus albicaulis, assembly GCA_034641835.2. Taxonomy (NCBI): domain Eukaryota; kingdom Viridiplantae; phylum Streptophyta; class Pinopsida; order Pinales; family Pinaceae; genus Pinus; species Pinus albicaulis. The sequence goes on along the minus strand of CM076583.1, from coordinate 214,378,243 downwards.
GGAATTTCAATATGATTAATATGTTAAGTGGAGATGTTTCTTGTGGATGTATGACATGATCCGTTGTGGGATCGTAGAGAAAATTGAAGCACATTCAACAACAATCACCGAGGGAAAGATAAGTGATTCATTAAAAATACCCCCGTTTCTAGCTAGGCAAACTCCCCAAGCAATAATTAACGAAGTATTCCTAAATTTTCATTAGAGACAGAATGCCACCAACCATGCCAAGCATCTCAGACAATTATTCCCATTCCATCCAGAATGAATGCCTAACAAAGATAATGTATGATCCTAATTTTTTTGTGATAACCTACATTTTAGAACATGTTCTCAATAGTTTCTTCTGGCCCCTCAGAGAGCTATGGCCCGTGAATATTCCGATTTTGTAAGAAATCCCATGTAGGCACTTTATTTTTAAGGATGCACCAAAAGGAGTCTTGATTTGGTTGGGTAGCTCAAACCTTTCATATTTTCTTATACCACCAAACTTGTTCATCCCAACCCAAATCCTTCATCAAATATTGATAACCGACCTTTGGAGAGTATGAGTGACCGTGCATGAATCCACTAGAGCGAACTGGGAAGTAATTTATCCTAATATTTGAATGTAGAAGCTCTTGAATATAGGTGTGCCATTCATGCCACCACTGATGAAAAATTTGGATCTCTCCCCAATCGCCCACCCTCACAAATGGTGGTAACCTGCATTTCCAATTTGAGATAGAAAGTAGAACCATTTTGAGTTTAGTTCCTCCAAATAATTCCCCTTGAGAGAGAATATTTTTCATTGCACCCCACCCATGGATCCATGCCAATTTCGCACTTTTCCCCATTTCCAACCCGCCATGCCAAACCTCCTTCCACGAGACTTAAAGAGGCAATGGTATCCTTCCGCATAACTAAATAATTTGTATAGGTTTTACTTTGAATCCTAATCCGGGCTCATCCGTAGAGGTCGTGTTCATATATTTCCCTTTCAAAATAGCTATCCGCAGGTTGTCTTCATGAAGAACCTCTTGCCCAACTTTGCCCAAGGGAGGCAAAAAACAATTGAAGATCCTTAATAATTTCATCCCCCCATACCTTTGGTCTAGAAATTTTTTCCTAAGACACCCATGGGATGACATGTTCCTCCTTTTCTCCACATAAAAATGACTACATATATTTCCTTATCTTGAGAAGGATGCTCACGTAACCTATGACAATGAAATCTAGTACACCCGAATGACCATTAACATAGACTTAACAAGCACCAATCTTCCAAACCTCTGTGAGAGCCACTTATAACCTAAAGGCGGAATCCTTTTCTCTATTTTTGACACCAACCATAACCACATGTTTCCTATAAGAGTTTGGATTCAAATAAAACCCCAAATACATGAGATAATACCCTGCAGGTCGATAATCAAATGGAAAAATACTTTGATCCTTCCCATCTTTGACCTTAACCCATCGAAAAAAAAATACTAATATTTTTTGCACATTAATAGTCATGCTAGTGGCTCTCGTGAAAATATCCAAGGAGAAAGCTTTTAACCTGCCAAATATCCTCCCTCTTTCCACTCGCTAAAAGGATAATGTCATCCAAAGTAAGTGAGGGGATAAAAATGTTTAGCAACCTCTAATTCCTTTCGAGTCTCCTCTTCTTTACCGAAATAAGGATTTGACTAAGACCTTTAGTCAGCTAGAAAAAATAAAAGAGGAGATAAAGGGCAATCTTTTCTAAGCCCCTTGACCAAGGTGAAAAAGGATGAAGCAACCCCACCGATAAGGAAAACAAAAGGCACACAAAATACAACCCATTTTCCAATTAGCAAAATCAATACCAAACCCATATGAGTCAACAAGAATCTCAAGTAAACCCAATTGCTCCTATCATAGGCTTTTGATAGGTCAATTTTTATAATCAACCCTTTTTTTCCTGGGAAAGTTTGATGATATGCAATCTGCTTCCGAGCTACCCCAATTGCTTCATGGATATGCTTGCTATTCAAAAAGCCAAACTATTCTTTAGAGATGTTTTGATACATGATAGGTTTTCCAGCCTCAAAGCAATAATCTTTTTCAATGATTTTATATATACAATCGCACAAGGAAATCACCCAAAATTCATCAAAGCAGAGGGAGAATCCGATTTTGGAATAAGTGCTATAAAAGTTGAGTTAAATGGATCATAAACATGACCCCTAATTCTAGACCGCTTCCACCACTCCCACCAAATCATCCCGGTAAATCTCAAAGAAGTGTTGATCCGCATTTGCGTGTGAACCCAACAGAAGGCGTAAATAACCATAAACATAGAAATATTGCATGAAATAAGGCTTCATTTCATTAATATCAAATCGCGTAAATATGCTTAAAAACATGATGGAAATAAAATAGTTAGGTGGCCGGTAGCGAATCTCTCAAAGAGATGTGGCAACTACATACTACCGAACTATATTATAATGAGGCTCGAGGGCCTATTTATTATGGAGAAACAATGGAGAATTCTAAACGTCCAAAAACCTAACCCTAGGAGAGCCAAAACTATGGGCCACGTCCTGGGTAAATTGGTGTTTCAACTTCCCGTGGACGAATTGCATACTATCTCCGTTTGGGGCTTCAAAAACGGTTCTAAGTTCGTGAACCGAAAACTCGCTAAAAATAGTAAGTTGTGAAAAAAACTAAAGAGACAATGGTGGGGCCCAAAGTCGAATAGGCTCTGCATACCAATATCCACCTAGATCATTCCTCCCTTAGGAAGCAATGGTCCTTATTGCGTTGAATTAACCATGAGATGAGGAAACTTCGTTGAACTTGGTCCTTGGTGAACCACTTGCCTTGGTGCAAGAGTTGACCACCTTGAAAACCCGACACAAGCTTGGATCTTCCGTTCTGGCGAGTGTTCTCGATTTGCATGTCCATGATACACCGTGGTGGCTTGTTCCATGCAATCCTAAGCGAAATCTGCAGCTCTTCTCAATGTCGCAGGTGTCCAATAGAGGTGGTGAAGGACAAAGGCGGTCTACATTGAATACTAGTGTACTAAGGAATGGGGGAATACTAAGCTCGAAGGCATCGTTCCCTAGAGCCTTGGTGTGACAGTAAAGTGGCCCATATGAGCGGGTGAATCTTGCAGGTCTAGTGAGGCGTCTGCAAATGTACACTTTTTCACCCACTCGGGAAGTTGTGGCAATTCGATGTTGATTATGTTGTTTGCTTGTACTTAGCATTGGCTATATCCAATATGTCATGGACATGTTCACAAACGCATTGAATGCACTCAATGAAGTTGTTCACACTATTAACATCGGATTAGACATGAACCCAATATGCCTGAGTAGCTGCAAATGGTATGGCCTTATCAATGGGGCATAGTGGCTGGAATCCAAACCCCACCTAAAAGGGTTTGTGGTCAGCTGAGCTATGGAGAGCTCAATTGTAGTTGTGTTGGACATAGGGGAGGATTTCATCCCATGTTCAAGGATTCTTCGAGCTGTACATGCACATAATGTGTAGGATCATCCTATTGACGACCTCTGTTTTTCCATAATATTGGGGGTGGAAATTCGTGCACTTAGTGATTTTGGTGTCGAACATTGACTAGAGACGATCAAAATGTACTTAGGAACCTGTTGTCTCGTTCTGAAATAATGGACAATGGGATCCCAAATTTCACCCACACTCATTCAATGAAGAGTTTAGCAGTGGATTCTGTTGTGATACTCTTCTTGTAGGCTTCCATAATGGACATCTTAAAGAATTTGTCGACGACCACAAAAACGCAGTGGTTTCCATGCTTGGTAGGAGGAAGGTCTGACATGTAATCCATGGAGAAGGATTCCCAAGGTCGACTAGGGGTAGGAAGTGCAGTATATAGGCCTTTCTTCTTTATGGTTGGTTTGGAAATGAAAAAGGAAATGCAAGATCTAATGTACTTCCCAACATCATGTCGAAGTTTCAACCAATAGAAATAATTATCTTGTACTATCATTGTTTTCTCCACCCCTAAATGTCAAGTGACCCGACTGTAGTGTGTTTCCCAAATCATCTTGGCATGCTCACTTAAAGTAATACATAAGTGTCCTAGGTGGCATAATAGTGCATTCTGATGGTGAAAATTTGGAACTTTATTTCCTCCCATGAGTTTCTGGTATGTGTTTCCGAATTTTGGATCGATTTTGTAAAGATGCGGCCACCCTGAAGTCTCATGCCCACAAGGGTCAAGCACAGTAATTAGCGCCACGATCATTAGTTAGTTGAGGTAGTATGCAATGTTGTTAGTGTTTCCCTTCTTGTACTTACTGTTCAAGTGGAACTCTTGTAGGTATGTAGACCATTTTTTATGGCGATCGTTCTGCGACTTCCCTTGTGTTTGTATGAATTGCAGGGGTTGGTGGTCTATGTGGATGATCATTTCCAATGTAATGTTTCCATTATCAGTAGACCTACATAATGGAATACATCTCTTTGTCATAGGTGGGATACTTCGAGTTGTTTCTAAAAGTGTCACACTATGATAAGCCATAGGATGCCCCTGTTGAGTAATAACTACACCAATAACATAGTCGAAGGCATCTATCTCGATCTCAAATGGTTGGTTTAGGTCTGGTAATGTGAGCACTGGTGTAGAGAATATTTGATGCTTCAACTCAATGAACATATTATATTAGGATTTGGACCAAAAGAAATTTTCTTTCACCCCTCCCTTGGTGATTTAACTCAAAGGCCAAGTGATATGAGAGAAGCCCAACGCGAACCTATGGTAGAAGCTGGAAAGACCCAGAAAGTTGTGGAGCTATGTTATAGTGGCTGGGGTTAGCCAATCCTAAATGACTTGTATCTTGGTTGGATCCACATGCACGCCCCGATCATCAACAATGTACCTAAGATATTGAACCTGGGTCATGCCAAAAGTGCATTTATCTAATTTGGCACACAACTAGTGTTGCTGCAGTGTTTGGAGGACCTCTCGAATGTGGTGGAGGTGATCTTCCCAACTCTGGCTGAAGATCAGGATTTCATCCAAATACACCACTACGAATGAGTTGGTGAAGGTTAGCAAGATGTCATCCATCAGCCTCATGAAGGTTGTGGGGGAATTTGTCAACCCGAAAGCCATGACAAACCATTCAAAAAGACCCTCCTTGGATTTTTAGGAAGTCCTCCACTCATCAAAGGGTTCAATTGATACTTGGTTATATCTATACTTCAAATCAATATCTCTAAAATATTTGGCCCACTTAAGTTAGTCAAGTAGGTCATCAATCCATGGGACCGAATACCTATTCCAAATAGTGACCTTGTTCAATGCCTGGTAGTCAATACAACATCTCTAGGTCCCTTCCTTCTTATGTACCAACATGATCGGACTTCCATAGGGAGATGAAATTGAACTAATGTGCCCTTTCTGTAATCTACCTCTTGATTTCATCGTTCTTCATAATAAAGAGTTGACAGATCGGTCCATTGGGTAGTGGTGTGCCCGAGGTCAGATCGATGGAGTGCTTGACCTGAAAATGTGGAGGTACCATTGTGGGTGAGGTGAAGATGTCCCTGTACTCCACGACTTTGTCTATCTGTTTTTTTCGTGTGGAGGAGGCTTGTCTCATGGCCATGGGCACAATATTCTTCTAGCCCTCAGGGCTAATCATAAGGAAAAAAATTTCCCCATCTCGGAGATGATCTTACTACATTGCTTCGCAGTGATCAAAGAGATGGTGGTAGGCGGTGCTATCTCTAGTATCCTATAAAAATTATTTACCAAAGTAATAATAACAATGTGAGGTCTAGATTTATACGCAACATGTCGCTTCCACAACTATGGTTTCCATAATAATACATCACAAACGTTTAGAGGAGCAACATCACATAGTACCTCATCTGTGAAGGGCTTAATGTTGTAGGGGAAGGGACACTGCTGGCTGACGTCGAGATCTCGTCCTTGGTGAAGCCCCCTGATGGTGTATGGTTGCGGGTGTACTTTGGTCAGTAGGCCTAGCCACTTCACAACCTCTGTTGGTTCTTTTCACTCCTTTTATCGACAATGAACTGCAATGGAGAACCCTTCACCCATAGTTGTGAGTGGAAGAGGCACGCCCCCCTTGTATGGATCTTCATGATCATCCTTTTGGATCTTGGTGGTGGCATCGGTGGCGCTAGGCTCTGCATAATCTGCTTCCCTTTTTCATTCCCCTTATCGGGTTCTGACTCAAAGTCAAAGCATGCATCTTATTCGAAAGCCTTCGGCTCGGCCTCCAGTGACTGCTTGGCTTGGAACTCACTCATGTTGTCAGTGGAGCTCTTATGGAACTCACACCACTTTCCCATGTCCTTCTTTGTCCTCGTGGTGTTTTATTTCCTTGAGGCTTTGATGGGTTGTCCTGAGTTGTCCCGCCTTGGATTTTTCCTTTGTTCTGTAGTTTGGAGGCAGCTTTCCCTTGCTTCAGATTCACAGGTCCAAATTCTCACTTCTTTTGTTTAAAATTTTGCTCGATATTGATAGCATATCGATAGACTACACCGACGGAGGAGATGTCTAGGAACTCCATTTCATCATGGATGTACTTATGAAAACATCCGCGGTACTTGAGTACCAAATGCCACTCGCAATACTTGATACCAAGCTTCATGCAGAGGGCATGAAAACCATTTGGAACTCTAACACATCTTGGTCCCTTCCCTGTTGCAGCATGGTCCACTTTATGTATTTATATTCATAGCTATCGACAGGGTAATATTGTTCCTTGATTGCATCTCAGACATAATTCCAAGTGGGTGTGGTTGGAAATAGTGAGGATTCTCCCTCGTCCTTTTGCTCACGGTAGGTTTCCCACCAGTCCTTAACATGGGGGGGAATTTTCAGGAGTTCAAAAGTAATATTTTCCCGGTTGGAAAAGTCATGAACTGAAAAATATCCTTCCAACATATTTAACAATTTATCTATGGCATATGCATCTATCTGACCTTCAAATATGGGAATGTAAAAGTTAAATTGTACCTTGAAATGATTGGTGCATCTAGACTGGTTGTCGAATCAAGATGTGTCGTCTGTGGGTAGCCGTCGAAGGATGTGGGAAACTTTATCCATCGTCGCGTTCCTTTATTTCTTGAGGGCCTTTGTGAGCAATATTTTGAAAGGATCTCCTTCTCCCTTGTATTTTTTTTTCTTCCGCCATGGGAGGCCATCAGGATTTGTGAGGCTGATATTGCAAAGGTTCAACCAGATCGAGCCTAACTCCTTATAATTTGACCTCATTGGCGACACACAAAGAAAATCTGAGAAAGAGTAGACCATTATGATACTATTGATCCGAACTTATGAAGGAACACAATAGAATACAAATATAAACATAAACACATAAGTGGAGCAGAAATAAAAATTCATTGCATTAATATCAACGAATTAAAATATGTTTACATACATAATGGAAATAAACTAGCTCAGGTGATGGTAGCTTATCTCTGAGAGAGATGTGCTAGATACATGCCTATGAATTGTGTTACAATGAGGATAAAGGGCATTTTTAGTATTAAACAACAAGGGGAAACCCTAAACAACAAAAACCCTAACCCTAGGAGATGGAATGCCAACAGTTTGTTGGCCTCGTTGGGGTTATTTGGGAAGCCAACTTCTTGGGGTCATAACTTCATCATATTATCTTCGTTTGGCACGTATGATACCTTTTCAGAGATATCTCTCCGAGTACTACAGGATTTTATGCAAGCTCTAACCTACAGCTATGGGCCTGCTATGGGCCTCAAAAAAATTATGTTTAGGGGGTCAAAACTGCTATGGAGGTTTAAGACACAAAAAAAACTACTAAAAATAGTAGATGCTTCTATAAACAAGGAAACTGACGAAACCGAATGGGGGTCTAGGTGGAATAGGTGGATGGCCACCAATATCCACCTGGATCAATTCAATTCTTCCATGTGAAGAGGGAAAATATCCAATTTTCGGATGAGGAAACTGATAAAGGTGTAAGCGTTGAGCAAGAGTGTTAATTTATGATCTAAGCAATCCATATATATCCCATATTCCATGTTTTTTCATTTAGTATGGAAATATCTCTTTATAGTAATGATACTTAAGGAGATAAGGGTTGTTAGGCCACTTATGATAAACTCCAAGCGAAAGGTGAGGAAGGATCTCGAAGGCTAATAATCTCGTAAGTAGGATATTATTATTTGACTTTTCAGATGGGATTATCGATAAGGAAACATCATGATAGCGGGCTGGTGGATTCAATTTTGGCTTGAATTTAATCCTCGCTTCAGACCAAGGCTGGTAAGTACTCCATTTGATCTACAGTAGTTAATTCAATATGTGAGAGTGAGATGAGTGATGGTTATAAGGATGGATCTTCAAGTTACGAATGAACAAAGAAGGTGTGTCGGCTATCAATGTGTAGATTCCAATCTTGGAGGAGGCATATATTGTAGCATGCATTATAAAGGGAGTTTGCAAGTAATAATAACGTTTTTGGTTCGTCTTCGAGGTCGAGCAGCCTGCACCATGGAATCTCTAGATAGGAACGATAGTGTGAATGGTACATAGGAACATTTGAAAATGATCAAGGCATACCTCTCTGCTCTTGTTGACAAGGTCAATGAGCAAATAGAATTAGAGGTTTTTTCCCTTTTTTCTCTAGTCCCTCGTCAATTAGAAGACTTGCGTTGGGATGTTGAACGTCTTCAACTCTCGGTGGAGAATTTTTCCACTAAGATAGAAAGTTTGTCTTTCAAGTTGGATACTATAGAAAACTCTATGGAAGTTGTTGCAGTAGATGTTCTCAAAGAAGTCTTTGGAATTTCTGAAGCCCCCCCTCAAGGTGAATAGGTAGTCCTGGAGGATGATGGAGAGGTTGGAATGACAACGATGCCATCTGATTATATGGAAGCTTATTAAGATGAACCAGCTGGAAGCCCTCATGCTGGGAATGCAGGCAGTGAGTAGTTCATTTTTTTTAGTTTATTTCCAAATTTCTGAATGTTTTGTAATTATGTAGAATTATGTGGAGCCTTATGGAAACTTTACAAGAAAAATGTTGTTAAAATTACAATTAAGACAATGTAAGGTAAATATAGGATGTTTTTTGAATAATTTGGAAACATTTTTAAAGAAGAAAATTCTTTTATTGTAAAGGAATTGGCATGTTTTCCAATTACATCAATATTGAAATATCCATTTAAAAAAATAATAATAATAATAATTTATTAAAATTAATTTGTTCATTTAAATTGATAAGAAATTTCAAAATAAATTAAATCATAATTTTTAAAAATAATTGTATTTTATTAAAAAAAATTGTTAATTTAAATTAATAATCAATTTCAAAATATATTAGATTCCATATTATAAGTTTCAATGATTTTGTTAATTTGAATTGATAATAAATTTTAAAATGAATTAAATTACATGTTCTAAGATTATTGTATAAAATGAATTAAATTACATGCTATAAGATTATTATATTCGTTTATTTTAAAATTCATCTATAAAGGATCTATTCTTTGAGGTTGAATTCTTTTTAAAATGTAAAATATGAAGAAAAGTTTGCATTTAAATAATATGATCTCCTACAATACTATAAATCTAAATCTAAAATAAATCTAGGTTATTTGTAATTATCTATGATTATGTCAAATTTATTTATATGTAAATTTTAGATTATTATCATTATGTATATGTTTTAATTGAAAATGATTTTTTGAAATTCATTTAATATATAAAAAGTATTATAAAAAAAGAATTTACATAGATTATAAGTAATCAGTAAGTAATCAACAAAACTTATCTTCGTGATTTTTTCTTATACCCACACCTACTATCTTTTCCATAATTTCACATCAAGAATTAGTACTACTAAAACCTTTAACTTGAAATAATTTGATAGAAGGATATACCTTACCTTTTATTCCTATATTAGGCATATCCTTGTAAATTTATGAAACCTCAAAAAGAACCCCACTTACAAAAATTACAAAAGGCCATCAACATAATAAATCTTTATGTAAAATAAAAAGATATAAGTCAATAAAACTCTAGCACCTCTAGCTATACTACTAATTTTAAGACACTATCATAGCCTTTTGACTATACTTGAGGTTTCATGAGACTGTCTTAGTCTTTGGTTTTAAGTAGAATAGCATGGCATTTCATGTTCATGATACCTTGTACTTTGTTAAGCATTAAACATAATGAAAAAAAGTGTACTTTTGTGCTTCTTAGTTTAGATATCCACTATTTTAGTCTTAATTTTAGTCTTAATAATTGAAGATGTTGGAATCATTGACCATTTTATTATGATTTTAACTCTATTATTTATCAGCTAGCATATTTAGAGTGGGAATATTATTTTTTATAATATTTTCAATTAAAACTAACCAAACATGTGTCCACATGGTCTTGGATAGACGGTGATCGGATGTTTTGTTAAGGAACTTATTGATGTGAAATCACTGGTTCAATTCCCCACCTTGATCAGGGTGATATATTGGACATGATGAAGATGTAGTCCCGCCAAACTTACAAAAAAAAACTAACCAAACATTTATATTATTTTTTGTTTTTTACTAACCGAACATGTATACTGGACCTTACTAGAGCTTATGTGAACATTTTCTTTTAATTTCTTTTATATGATTTCTACCTCATACCATATAATTGAATAACTATTTACTACTTAAATGGTAGATTATTTTATTAGGAATAATAATTTCCCCACAATTCCAAATATTTGATTGTTCCAAAATAGTGAAGAAATATTTTTGATATAGATTTTATTAATTTTACGAATACTGAAATCAGTGCATGAAATAGAGGAATTTAATTCATGAATTGTATTAACCTCATAATAATTTAATTTATGAATTGTATTAACACCAAAATCAATGCACTATACTAAAACATATAGAACGAACAATTTAACAAAACTTTATTAAATTTATGAATATGAAAACTTCGACAATGTAATGGTCCACATTTTTCAATTTTAAGGATGACATTTATGAAGAGATTTTTGGATGATACCTTTGTCATTTGGCCCCATGGGAAGGATGCTTTAGAAATTTTCAAACATCACCTAAACAGTCTATCTACCTCGATCAAGTTCACCATGCAAACTGAGATTAATGCCATCATGTTGTTCTTAGGCATTCTCCTCTCTCGTAACCTTGATGGATCATTATCCCACCAAATTTATAGAAAAAAGATTCATAGTGATAAATATCTCCATGGAGCCTCCCACCACCATCTGGCCCAAAAAATTGGAGCCATAAACACCTTATAAACTAGGGCTATAAGAATTTATGATAATGAACACTTGGAATCTGAAAAAGCACATCTTATGGAAGTGTTTTCAAGAAATGGGTATAATAAACATCAAGCCATCAAGGCCTTCCAAAATGCTAAAAAACCTAAGAATAACAATATCAATAACTATAAAAATGATGGGAGGTTTAACTTACCTTACATCCTAGGGACCAGTGATAGGATTGCCAATATTTTAAGAGGGAATAACATTTACACCACTTTCAAATCTATAAACACTATTGTAAGCATCCTTAAGTCTATTAAAGATCCCCTTGACCCTAAATTCCAAAAAGGTGTTTATCTCATCCCTTGCTCATGTGGCACACCAGATATTGGGGAAATTAGGTGTTCAATCAAAACCAGGATCCACGAACACTCTGTAGACATAAAACGTAATTAGTCTAAAACCTATGCCCTAGCAGATCATTCAAATAGCACCAAACATTACATATGCATTGAAAACTCTCACATCATAGCCCACGCCTAATAAATAATAAATTTTACACTATAAAACAAATTTTACATCATATAATAAATAATATATAGATTATAAATAATCAACAAAATTTATCTCCATGAATTTTTCTTTTACCCATGCCTACTATCTTTTACATAATTTCATATCAAGAATTAAGACTACTAAAACCTTTAACTTGAAATAATTTGATAGAAGGTTATACCTTAAATTTTATTCCTATATTAGGTGCATCCTTGCAAAAGCCTCCAAAAGTGTTGTAAATGTTGTCATTGATGGAAAAGGAGATGACAAAGGAGGAGCACCTGAAATATCAACCAAGGAGCAGAGGAAGCAAAAAGAGAGGTAGCAGAGACAGCAAAAAGAGAAGTCAGGGAGCAGCATCAGTCAAAGAAGTAGCAGAGGCAGCAGAGAGAGCATAAGACAAGTAGCAGAGGCAGCAAAGAGAGCAGTAGAGATAGAAAAGAAGCAGAGAGGTAGCAAGGCAACATAGAAGGGACAGTAGAAGAGGGCCATTTAATAGCAGATCTGGAGAGACAGAGCAGTGAAGATTGGAAGGGCCTGAAGGAGCTTAATACAAAGGTTTATTTATGTATTAGGGGTTTAATACAGTTTGCAGATGAATGTTGGAGAGAGGTTAGAATTAGAGTAGACCTGGAATAAACTCTGCATGAAGAATTCTGTGTGGATATGCCTTGAATTTCCTAGAAATCATGCCTTCAACCCAGTTTGGAATATTGGAAGCGTGACAAATTAAGAGAGGTCGAGCAGCAGAGGCACAGCGAAGGCAGAGGTAGATATGAAATGGTATGTATTCCGTGGGTCCAATGTTGTTTTAAATATTGATGGCTGGCTTTTTATTTAAAGTTTGGATATAAGAATATAAGTTGAGGTGGGCCCGGATGAACTATTGCGTTAATGGTTAGTGATAAACTTTAGACAAAGCATTATTTCATTATAAGCAAGGCGAGTTAAAATAACTCTGGAGCTTGAAAGGTTATATTACTACATATATTAGTGTTGGGCTTAAGTATGATCCAAAGAATTAATATAATATTGACGGAGAACATCATATGTAGTGTGGGACCCCTACATAAAATTCTGAGAATCGTTACCCAAGCTGGAGGATACATAAACATAAATTCCGAGAATCATTACCCCAGCTGGAGGATACTCTAAAGATTGAAGCGGCAAAGTACACACACACACACACACACATATCTATATATATATATATATATATATATATATATATATATATATATATATATATATATATATATATATATATATATATGTAGCGCTTTATATAAGTGTAGCATCTTTTAAACAAAGAGAAAAGTATATGTATATGCACAGCGCACTATATACAAAGTACCATAAGGTGGGACCCTCACCCAATCGCATCGGAGAAAAGTTTGCAGCGGAACTTGTTATCAAAAGATTGCGATTGTGATTGAGTTCCGGACCCGATTCATTATACACGGTGACTCATGTGTATTTGAAGTCCGGCTTAAAGATATGCCATCGCATCGGAAAAAATAAGCAGAACATCGGAGCAATATATTAAAATATTGCGATTGCAATGAAGAACCGGACCCGATGGGCTTATAAACCATGATTCATATATGTTTGAGTTCTAGAGATCTGATTTGAGTGGGACCCTTTATTCATCGTACCGCACTGCTGAAGGATGCGATTGCGATTAATCGCATTGGATTGATCGCAAAGGTATCAATCGCATCGGAGTAAGGGAAGAACATCAGAGCATAATATTGAAAGCTGTGATTGCGATTAATCACATCGGAACTATCACAATTGGAATTATTCAAAAGCGATTCATCGCATCGAGAATAAGAAAAGTTTGGCAAGTGGGCCCGAGGTTTATAAGTTTAATGGGTGTTGATGAAGTCTAAGGCTTACCGACTGTTTCGTAATCATTTCAATGTAAACAGTGTTTCATCGCATCGGAGAAGGAGCAGGGCATCGGAACATGCTAATGCAAGTTACGATTGCAATTAATCGCAATCGAAAGAACTCGAAAAGTGATTCATCGCATCGGCACAGAGAAATGTACAGTAATTGATCACATCGGAGGTAAAAGAGTATCGAAAAACTGAAAGTTCCGATTGCAACTTAGTGATTGGATGAGAGCCATTAGATTCACTAAGGGATGGATGGCGGAGATGATTCGACTAACTATATGGTGGGCCTTTGCTAATCGCATCGGTGAAAATAAAAAGACCAAATCGCAAGATTATTGTGAATGTTGCGATTGCGATTGAAATAAACAAGCAAAGTATAGCTGGAATGTGGGGTCCATCCAAAAGATAAGACTAAGAACAAGTTTGCTCCAAGTTAATTAATCCAAAGTTTAAGAGGAAAGGAAAGCACCGCGGCACATATATGTTTACACAAAACGATACATGCACATTTCTAATATGTGGACAGTAATGCATCGCATCGGAAGATAGAACAAGTTCAGCGAGTGGGCCCGTAAGGGCATTCTAAGTATTAAAACGTTTTATTATTTGTATAACGCCGAGAGTTGAATTGAGCAGTTACTTGTATGCAGCAGTTACACCACGGTAGAGGATAGAAGAGCAAGCAGAGCTGAAAAAGACAGACACAATCAAAGAAAAGACAAATGCGCAGCTAGCCAAGAGGCTGAATGAGTGAGCTGGAGTTTTCATTGTAATTGAATGTAAATGATTTTAATTTATATTGTTGTGATGCATTGGCAAGTCTCCAGAAGAGAACAAATATCCCACTGTAATGTTAAATTGGTACCTACATTTATATTTTCTGAATGAGCGGATAAAAGAGATGAGAAGGCATAAGGCAAAGAGACATAGCTGTCCATTTTTGAATTCCCAATAGAATACAAACAGCCATGAGACTATTTTGTATAAAATAGGGTAATATTCAAGGGGAGAAGGTTACGAAAATAGAGTGAGAGAAGAAGAGAGTGTGTAGCATAATTGAAGAGAGTTGAAGAAAATAAGAAAGATGCAAGAGGTGAGAGAGAGTGAGCATAGAGAATGCTGAGTATGGAATTGAGGCAGAGAAGAGAAGAAGAAGGAGGAGCAGAACAAGATGTTGTGAAAATTTAGAGAATGCAGAAATGAAGCAGTGAGGTAGAGAAGAAGCAGTAGCTGAGAAGAGAAGAAGGAGGAGCTGATAGTGAATCTGAGAAGATGCAGAAATGATATAAGGCAGATATGAAGACTGATGCATAGTAGTGAATATGATACAGAACAAAGCTCATAACCAAGGTAAATCAGCAAGTGTTTTCCTTTTGAAAGAGTAAGGAAGTTGGAGCTTCCCTATCAAGTTGTAGCTTGATAGATGTCAGTGGTAGCTGACTGAGGTTGGAGCCTCCTGTAGGTTGGTGCCTGCAAAAAATTGATGGGAGTTGGAGCTTCCTTGCAAGTTGTAGCTTGCAAAATTGAGGTAGGAGCCTCCTGTAGGTTGGTGCCTACAGAAAATCAGTGGTGAGAGGGATTTGGAGCTTGCCTTTGCATCACAACAATAATAATATGTGGTTTTCTCCCTTTATGGGTTTCCACTTATATCTGGTGTCTCTGTGCATGATGTTTATGTGTTGATATGGTTTATCTCATCTTCTCAATACTTTTTTTAGAAGTAGAGGAATAACCTGTTACAAGTATTTTTAATAACCCAACGTTTCGGACTTCCTAAGTGAGTCCATCATCAGGGGTAAACGCTTATACTTCTTTGAAATTTTTGAGGATTAGGACCAAGGAATGAATCTATAAATAGTAATTTTTATGAAAAGTTAATTGATAATAGGGAGGTTGGTTGGATGAAAGGGTATGTAAATTTAACTATTTATATGATTATTTTATTTATTTTATTTTTAATTAATTTATTTACTTTAAAAATTATTTTTTATTATTATTGATTTGTTTATAAATTTTTATTTTATTTTATTATATTATATTATATTTTATTTATTTTTATTTTATTTTTATTTTATTTTATTATTATTATTATTTAATTTATTTATTTATTATTTTTTTTAATTAATTATTTTATTTTATTTTATTTTATTTATTTTTATTTTTTTTAATTATCTTCTTCTTCTTCTTCTTCTTTTATTTAATTTATTTATTTATTTATTTTTATTTAATTATTTAATTATTTATTTATTTATTTTTATTTTTATTTTTTTTAATTTATTTATTTATTTATTTATAAGAGGTAAGATTTTAACGAAGGTGAAATAATTAAGATGATATATTAAATTAAGGATTTATTATTATTAGGTTTGATGTTTATGGGATGTGTGATATATTAGAGGTTTCCATGTACCCTCATCTCGATTTAAGTTATTTTCCTTTTCTCGATTTCTATGGCTTCTCTTATTTTTCTTTTAAGATAATGATCGTATCATTTTTAAAAAATTGTAGAGATAATAAACTTACCCCAAATTTCACTATCTGCAAACATCCGCTCAATTATGGTTGCAACCTTTCAAGTTTCAGAAAACTGAGTGAATCCTTAATTAAAAATGAAATAAAAACATCTAGACTTCGCCTTATTAAAACCTCTGAGCAACTGATCACCTTACACCTATTGCTAGCCTCAGCTCTAAGCTGCGATCTGTGGCGTTCTTTAGATGCCCACACCTATATCAAGGCCGATAGATGGCATTCCAAAGACACTTTGAAGAAAGAGAAAAAATTATCAGCATTATCCTCTTCCCCACATCCCTCTTCACCGTCTTGCTGTATCCCTGGACAAACCTTAAACCAATCTCCCCCTCACACCATTACTTATAACATACCTGGTCACCACAGCATATTAAACAACAGACACCAGGTTGAATCGATGATAACAGACTAAAATGTCTCTCTTAATAGCCAAAGGATCATTGTTTCTGCTACAACAGCGTTAGCTTTGGATCACCCTTGCATTAATATGAATGTTTATCGCAAAGCCTCCTCCTCACATTCCTCTTCGACGTCCCACAGCATCGCTGACCAATCCGCCCCTCATACTATCTCTCTCAACACGTCCAACAACAGCAACAAAATTCCGCAGATCGATACTCCAAAATACCACGAGAACACAGACAGTGTGAAGGGTCATCACGATGTCTCTGTTCAAGAAAACAATGATGCAAACGGTTTGATTGACAGCACAGAGTTTTTCAGTTGTAACACAGACAGTTTTAATGCTTATCACAAAGTCCCCTCCTAAAAATCCTCTTCAACGTCCCACTACATATCTGACCAATCTGCCCCTCATGCTATCAACATTTCAGAAACTGTCTTAACCATTACTTTTATTACGCAGATCAATGCTCAAATACACAAGGTGAACGCAGACGGCTTCAATGTTTATCACAACGCATCTGTCAAAGAGAACAATGACGTTGATTCAGTTCTCTCTTCTCAAGATAGCACAGTCTCTTTCAGGTGCAACGCAAGTGGAATCAATGTTGATCACAACGTCCCCTCCGCACATTCCTCCTCGATGTCCCACGATGCTAACGCTTGCCACGTTTCTCACAACATGCTCAAAGAATCTGTTATTCGACAGATCGATGCTCCCATATACAATGGCAACACAAACGAATTCAAGAGTTATCACGATGTCTCGGCTCAGGAAAGCAAGGACGCAAATAATCCAGTCCTCTCTTCACAAGACAACGCGGACTCCTTTAGTCTTTCTAAATATTTATACAGCACCATCTCACAAAAACCTGCGGACCACAAACCTCTTCCCACTAATAAAATCGTCCACATTTCTTCACTCTTGGCACAAGATTCCAACATTCACGTAAGTCACGATTTCTCTGCGTTTAAGAACAACGACTCCACCCTTTCTAATAATCAACAATCGCGTTCTTACATCCCTTCTTACCCCTCTAACCGTAGACCTCGGCTAACTGATCTCTTTATTGATCCTATCGATCCCCATTCAATCTCTCACCCTGCCCATATTAATGCACATAGTTCAGGGTTTGAAAACCCTTCTGTCATAAACCTTTCAAGTCTTAATTTAGACCAAGCTTCCATTTCTCTTCTTCAAAAAGTCTGAACTTTTCCATCACTCCCAACAAAATCCCGGTTGACAACATCATTAGTACTGTAGAAGTTTCCTTAAAAGACCTAGAATTTATCGAAGCAGAAGAAATAAGACAAGACATTGTCAAAATCCTTAAAAACGCCAGACCACCCTCATGCAATTTATCTAAGGATGAAAAACTTACTCTAAAAAACTTAAGAAAGAACAAAAATATAATTATCTTAAAATCAGATAAAGGAAATGCTACAGTAATAATGGATAGGGTTGACTATGATAAAAAAAATGGAAGATCACCTTAAAAATAGTGGTTGCTACAAAGTTCTAAAGAAAGACCCTAGCTCAAAAATTCTTAAAGAGGTAACCAAGAAAATAAAAGACTCATCTCCAGACACTATCACCAAAAAAAGAATCACCCCTTCAAGCTCGATTACCCCCAGAATATATGGCACTCCTAAAATTCACAAAAAATACATCCCTCTAAGACCCATAGTTAACACCATAGGCTCACCCACCTACCTCCTTGCTCAATACCTTGCCAAAAAACTTCGCCCCCTTGCAGGAAACACCTCATCATACATTAAAGATTCCACATATTTTGTTCAATGGGCCAAAAACTTGGATATGAAAGACGAAGATCTCATGGTTAGTTTCGATATTGTCTCTTTGTACACCATGATTCCTATAGATGAAGCCATCGATGTCATGAAAACTATCACTGATGATGAGACCATAGATCTCCTAAAATTATGTTTAAAATCATCTTTTTTCAGTTTCAAAGGAACAATTTATGAACAAACTCATGGTGTAGCCATGGGCTCACCTCTATCCCCTATAATTGCTAACATATACATGGAACATTTTGAGAAAAAAGCTCTCAATTCCTTTCCATTCACCCCCGAGGAATGGAAAAGATATGTAGATGACATTTTCGCAAAATGGATCCATGGTATATCAAAATTATACGAATTCTTAAACCACATTAATAACATCTCAAATCATATCAAATTTACCATTGAAATTGAAAAAGATAACCAATTACCTTTCCTTGATATCCTTTTAACAAAAAAAGATGGAAAACTAAGCACTGAAGTCTATAGAAAGAAGACCCACATAGAAAGATACCTCCACGCAAATTCTCACCACCATCCTAAACAAAAAATAGGCATTATTAAAACCCTAACAACTAGAGCATCTAGAATTGCGGACACTCACCATTTAATACATGAAATCAATCACCTACGCCATGTCTTTCAACATAATGGATATAATATAGACATAATCAATAAAACTATTCACCAAACCCTTAATAAAAACAACATAAAGAGAACCGTCGACATCCCTAAAATTTCTTTGCCCTACATAAATGGAACTACTGATAAAATTTCCAAAATCTTAAACAAACATAACATTAAAATTGCCTTCACCCCCCCTAACACCATCAGAAATATGGTAGACTCTGCCAAGGATCCTATAAACCCTAGATTACAAAAAGGAGTCTACATCATACCGTGCTCTTGTGGAAAAGAATATATAGGAGAAACTGGTAGATCTCTTAACATTAGACTTAAGGACCATACTGCTGACATATCCAGAAACAGAACTAAAAAATCTGCTTTAGCAGATCATGCCTTCTCATCCTCCCATTACATAAGAATGGAAGATTCCAAACTTATATATAAAGAAGATCATTATCTTAAAATAAAAATAAGAGAAGCCATAGAAATCGAGAAAAGGAAAAATAACTTAAATCGAGATGAGGGTCTGAACATTAGCAATACATGGAAACCTCTAATATATCATACCTCCCATAAACATCAAACCTAATAATAATAAATCCTTAATTTAATATATCATCTTAATTCTTCCACCTTCCTTAAAATCTTACCTCTTATAAAAAATAAAAATAAATAAATAAAAATAAATAAATTAATTATAAATTAATTAATTAATTAATTAATTAATTAAATTAAAAATAAAAATAAAAAGAAGAAGATAATTAAAAAAAATAAAAATAAATAAATAAATAAAATAAAATAAAAATTAATTATAAAAATAATAATAATAATAATAATAATAATAATAAAAATTTAAAAAAAAATAAAAAAATAAAAAATATATATATAATATAATATAATATAATATAATAAAAATTTATAAACAAATCAATAATAATAAAAAATAATTTTTAAAGTAAATAAATTAATTAAAAATAAAATAAATAAAATAATCATATAAATAGTTAAATTTACATACCCTTTCATCCAACCGACCTCCCTATTAACAATTAACTTTTCATAAAAATTACTATTTATAGATTCATTCCTTGGCCCTAATCCTCAAAATTTTCAAAGAAGTATAAGCATTTACCCCTGATGATGGACTCACTTGGGAAGTTCGAAACGTTGGGTTATTAAAAATACTCGTAACAAGTTATTCCTCTATTTCTAAAAAAACTAATTTCACCTGTATGGATTCTCAATACTTGCTGCTCTCATATTAAATCTACTGTTACATTATATTAATACTTGTTGCTCACATTCTAAGACTACTCACATATTAAGTTGAACATGAAATGAAGGTGTAAATAAGTTTTAATGAAAAAGTTTTAAAAGTCCATGAATGTGTTAAACTGATTCACCCCCCCTCTCATTTTAACTAAGGGTTCAACAAAAAGAACCCCACTTACCAAAATAACAAAAGATCATCAACATAATAAATATTTATACAAAATAAAAATATATAAGTCAATAAAACTCTAGCACCTATATCTATACTATTAATTTTAAGACATTATCATAACCTTTTAACAATACTTAAGGTTTCAAGAGACTGTTGGAGTCTTTGGTTTTGAGTAGAATAACATGGTATTTCATGTTCATGAGACCTTGTACTTTGTTAAACATCAAATATAATGAACAAAAGGTGTACTTATGTGCTTCTTAGTTTAGATATCCACTATTATAGTCTTAATAATTGAAGATGTTGGAATAATTGACCTTTTAATTCTGATCTTAATTCTATTTATTTATCAACTAGCATATTTAGAGTGGGAATATTACTTTTTTTATAATATCTTCAATTAAAACTAACCAAACATGTGCCCACGGGGTCTTGGATATATGGTGATCAGGTGCTTTGTTAAGGAACTCATTGATGTGAAGTCACCGGTTGAATTCCCCACCCTGGTCAGGGTGACATATTAGACAGGATGAAGATGTAGTGCTGCCAAGATTACCAAAAAAAAATAACCAAACATGTATATTTTTTTTTTTACTAACCAAACATGTATATTGGGCTTTACTAGAGCTTATGTGAACATTTTATTTTAATTTCTTTTATATGATTTCTACCTCATACCATCTAATTGAATAACTATTTAATACTAAATGGTGAAAATGTGAAGTTGGGAAACACTTTTTGCCCTTTTTTGACGTTGAAAATTGTAATTTTCTATGTTTTTCAACTTCAACTCCACTAAACTCATATTTTTATTGCAAATTATGCTTTCACATAAAAAAAAGAATTGTAGAGAATTGTCTTACCTCCATACCCATATTTTAAAAAAAAAAAATATTGACATATAGAGGGGTAAATTTCTTGTTTACTAACTGCATATACTTGAAATTTTCAAGCAAACATAAATAGTCACTTTATAATCCTTTATTTTATTTAGGGAAGGTTATTCATTTTTTGGAAAAAAACCATAGCATCATAATCTGCATATATTGCACTAGTGCACAGACTATTTTTCGGTAATTTTCGGATTAAATCACTATTTTTTATTATTTTTTGAAATGGACGAAGAAAAAAAACAGTGATGTTTCAGTACATTTTATAATCCTTTGATTTTCTTTTCAATGTGACAATCAATAAGAAAAATGAGAGTACCCTTTTGAAGTAGACAGGGAGAGGAAGTGCAGCATGATTTTTTTGAATTTTTTGGTGTCCTCATTAGAAAGTTATTGAATTTTCATTCAGTGCAATTTTTCGAAAAATGAAATTCCATAGTGACATAGTTTAGTAAAAAATTATTAAAAAATTGAATTTTTTAATGAAACTCCACAAATCTCATATCATCAGAAACTAGATTCAGAGATGAATCTAATGATACTTGGTCCGACATATAAAATTTTGTTTTTGTAGGTGTTCTGCCCCTCCAAAGTTGCAGGTTCCTGAAAAATGCAGAATTTTCTGTGTTTTTCGTTGACCAGAAACTCTCGGCCGAGATAATGTCTCGGACGAGAAATTTATAAAACTCTCGACCGAGAGTTTAACCCACCTAAAGTTACATTTAAATGCATGGCCAAACTCTCGGCCGAAAGTTTAAAAAACTCTCGGACGAGAGTTTGCACCCGAGAGTTTACCCAATGAAACTTCGTAAGGAAATTTTGAAAACTCATCCTAGAGCTTCTAAAATTTCAAGCAACCCCTGAACGAGAGTTTGCACCAGAGCACCAATGAAACTCTCGTATGAGAGTTGAAAACTTTGCATGAGGGTTTTAAAACTTCGTATGAGAGTTTTAAATCTCCTCACATCCCAGAGTTTTTTCAACTCGAGTTTTATTCCTATAATAAAACGACAAAATTATTAAGTTGTTAGAATTTGTACTTTATTTTATATAAATAGTAATTTATTAAAATTAAAATGATAAAAAAATAAATTATAATTTTATTTTAAATTATTTTATTATTATTAATGATAAAAAATACATGAATATTTAATTAAATAAAATTTGTTACACTATTTTGTAATATCAATGTTATATAAAAAAATAAAAATATTTTATATAAAACTAATTGATATATTAATATAAATAAAATAAAATCCTAAAACATATATCAAAATAAAATTAACTATATATATAATTTATATACATTTTTTGAAAGTAATGAATAAATTTAAATTTAAAAAACAATTGACTAAATGCAATGAGGTGATAAAAGAGACAATGCATAGCACCTTAATATCGTTATAAATTCTTGGAAATCTCGAGAAATTTTTGAAGTGAGATGAGCTTCTTGGAATGGGCCACTTTATCTTCCACTTCAGTTTCACACAATTAACTTGAAAGGAAGTCTATTTTCCTAGGTATGGATGTAAGGGAATGAACAATATTATTTGAACATTGAGTGAGATGCCCTTCTTGGAATTGGTCCTCCTATATTCCACTTTAGTTTCACAAGATTAAATTGAAATGAAGTTTATTTTCCTAGGTATGGATGTTTTGTTAATACTTCTTTATTTTGTTTGAATTTAGTTTCTTTAAAAACGAAAAATAATAAAAATTCTGTGTTTTTTTCGCGTTGTTTTTCCTTTCTAATGAAACAAGATCACGTTCCTTTCGAATGGAAAACAAAGAAGCCACAAGAAGGTTTCGTCGTTCCTTTCAAATGGAACAAAGATGTCTCAGAGCATTTCCTTTGTTGTTCCTTTCGAATGGGAAATGTTAGCTTTGCGTAGTGTTTTGTTGTTCTTCAAATGGAACAAAGATGTCTACGTATATTTCAATGCCTTTAAAAAGGAACAAGATTGGGCAGACATTCATTGTTCCTTTTAAAGGAACATCACTTTTTGAACGATTGTTTTAAGTTTGTATTTTGAATTTGTGAGCATTTTTTTTTTTATGGACACCTGTGGGCAACAGAACTCTGTTAATAGTATTGAAGTCATACTTATACAAATCAATAGTTATTTAACCCTCTTTCCTATAATTTTTATTGAATATCAAACGAAATGCACAAAATTACTTAAGTTCTATCCCCGAACCATCACACACGAAAAATATTATAAACCGGTCATATTACTTTAATGTGGTAAATAATGCAATTACATTAATCTTTTGCTGTCCCTTCACCTCATACTTGAATTATTACAACGCGATTCCCTCATTATTACTAATTTATCTTACGCATCGATTTCAGTAATTACTTAATTTGATTGACTTTATCATGATTGCACCTGTTTTTTCACTACCGTCCTATTGCTATTCCACACATGCCACCTTAATCGAAGGTCGAGGTCTACCTTTCATTCGTTTGGGGGGCGGAAATATCTGCATGCAGATCAGATACCCAAAATTTCTTCACCTGTATCTCTGCAATAGATTTTTATGAATTAAAACCCTTGCATTTTCAGAAAATAACGAATTTTAGCGAACTGTGTTGTGCTGTTCCATTAAGGTTACCGTGTGTTGAGAACAATTAACGAAGAACAGAAATGGGAGGACGTCCAATTCTCAGCGAACCTCAGACGTTGGTTGTCTCTGATGCTGCATGGGCAATATTAGACAAACTGGGATGGATTTCATACTTTATGAGAATGCAGCAACCCCATGAAGCAGTGGCTACTGAATTCTTGTTAAATCTACAGGAAGGTTCCTCCATAGTCAGAGGAAGGCAGATAGCGGTGACCGATGAGATAATTGCAGAAGTATCCGGCATCCCCGCACAAGGAACTGTCTGGACTCAGAAGAAAATCAGAATTCGGGAGGCCATGCAAATCTTTCAAGATGAAGGACAGAGGCTAATAGTCAAAGGGAGAGGAGTACACCCGGCGTCGCTAGGCGAACCATGGACAGAATTATCCAGGATCGTGCAGGCTTACATAACATGCGATGGTAGAAAAGACGTGGTAAGACCTCGCCATATTAAGCTGTTAGCTATGCTAAAACAAAAATGCACTATCAATTTACCTGCATTCTTAAACTCTTTATTGCATGATATTGCTCGTGGAATTAGAAAATCACAGCATGCAGACATGGTGGTCAGCCACCATTGCTTGATTCGGCTAATAGTAAGTTACAGCCTCGCCCAGCAGCAAACCAGCTGGGAAGAGCTAATTTTTTCTATTGAAGGAGGGATGGCTTTACCCGCTCTGAGACGGAAAAGGATGGTCGGCTCAATAGCCGGGTCCTGAACTTATAGACAATCCTTCCGAGGGGTTACAGGTTTAGAGGTTAATGGGTTACAGGTTTAGAGGTTTAGGGGGTTAGGGGATTTAGCAGTGAAGGATTTAGGGGTTATGGGTTAGGGTTTTGGGGGTTAAATGGAATCCACACTTAAATGGGTTAGGTTTTTAGGGGTTCAGGGTGTTGAATTGGTTAGGGGTTAAGGGTTTAGAGGTTAAGGGTTTAGGGGGTTAAATGGGTTATAGTTTTAGAGGTTTAGCGGGTTAGGGGATTTAGCAGTGAAGGATTTTAGGGGTTAGGGGTTAGGGTTTTGGGGGTTAAATTGTATCCACACTTAAATGGGTTAGGTTTTTAGTGGTTTAGGGTGTTGAGTTGGTTAGGGGTTGGGAATTAGGGTTTAAGGGATTAGGGGTTAATGGTCGAGGGGTTAGGAATTAGGGTTCAAGGGGTCAAGGGTTATGGGTTGGGAATTAGGGTTTAAGGGGTTAGGGGTTTTGGGGTTTAGGGGCTTAAATGGGTTAAGGTTTAATGGGTTAGGGGTAGGGGTTAAGGGTTTAGAGGTTTAGGGTTTAGGGGTTAAATGGGTTAGGGGTTTAGAGGTTTAGTAGGGGTAAATGGTTTGGGGGTTAAGAGTTTAGAGGTTTAGGGTTTAGGGGGTTAAGAGTTTAGGGTTTAGGAATTAGGGTTTAAGGGGTCAAGGGTTATGGGTTGGGAATTATGGTTTAAGGGGATAGGAGTTAAGGGTTTAGAAGTTTAGGGTTTAGGGGGTTAAATGGGGTATAGGTTTAGAGGTTTAGGGGGTTACAGGATTTAGCAGCGAAGGATTTTAGGGGTTAGGGGTTAGGGTTTTGGGGGTTAAATGGAATCCACACTTAAATGGGTTAGGTTTTTAGGGGTTTAAGGGGTTGAATTGGTTAGGGGTTTTTGGGTTTAGGGGCTTAAATGGGTTACAGGTTTAGAGGTTTAGGGGGTTAGGGGATTTAGCAGTGAGGGATTTTAGGGGTTAGGGGTTAGGGTTTTGGAGGTTAAATGGAATCCATACTTAAATGGGTTAGGTTTTTAGGGGTTTAGGGTGTTGAATTGGTTAGGGGTTTTGGGGTTTCGGGGCTTAAATGGGTTAGGCATTAACGGGTTAGGGGTAGGGGTTAAGGGTTTAGAGGTTTAGGGTTTAGGGGTTAAATGGGTTAGGGGTTTAGAGGTTTAGCGGGGGTAAATGGGTTATGGGTTAAGGGTTTAAAGGTTTAGGGTTTAGGGGGTTAAGGGTTTAGGGGTTATGAATTAGGGTTTAAGGTGTCAAGAGTTATGGGTTGGGAATTAAGGTTTAAGGGGTTAGGGGTTAAGGGTTTATAGGTTTAGGTTTTCGGGGGTTATATGGGTTACAGGTTTAGAGGTTCAGGGGGTTAGGGGATTTAGCAGTGAAGGATTTTAGGGGTTGGGGGTTAGGGTTTTGGGGGTTAAATGAAGCCACTCTTAAATGGGTTAGGCTTTTAGGGGTTTAGGGTGTTGAAGTGGTTAGGGGTTTTGGGGTTTAGGGGCTTAAATCGGTTAGGGGTATGGGTTAATGGTTTAGAGATTTATGGTTTAGGGGTTAAATAGGTTAGGGGTTTAGAGGTTTAGTGGGGGTAAATGGGTTAGGGGTTAAAGGATTAGAGGTTTAGGGTTTAGGGGGTTAAATGGGTTAGCCCGGTTAGGAATTAGGGTTTAAGGGGTCAAGGGTTAAGAGGTTAGAGGTTTAGGTGTTTAAGGGTTTGAATGGGTTATGGGTTGGGAATTAGGGTTTAAGGGGTTATAGGTTTTGGGTTTAGGGGTTTAAATGGGTTAGGGTTGGTTTAGAGGTTTAGGGGGTTAGGGGATTTAGCAGTTAAGGATTTTAGGGGTTAGAATTTAGTGGTTAATGGGGTTAAATGGGTTAGGTTTTTAGGGGTTTAGGGTGTCTAATTGGTTAGGCATTGGGAATTAGGGTTTTAGGGGTTAGGGGTTAAGGGTTTAGAGATTTAGGGTTTAGGGGGTTAAATGGGTTACAGGTTTAGAGGTTTAGGGGTTAGGGGATTTAGCAGTGAAGGATTTTAAGGGTTAGGGGTTAGGGTTTTGGGGGTTAAATGGAATCCACACTTAAATGGGTTAGGTTTTTAGGGGTTTACGACGTTGAATTGGTTAGGGGTTGGGAATTAGGGTTTAAGGGTTTAGGGGTTAGGAATTAGGGTTTAAGGGTTTAGGGGTTAGGAATTAGGGTTTAAGGGGTCAAGGGTTAGGGGTTGGGAATTAGGGTTTAAGGGGTTAGGGTTTTTGGGGTTTCAAGGCTTAAATGGGTTAGGGGTTAACGAGTTAGGGGTAGGGGTTAAGGGTTTAGAGGTTTAGCGTTTAGGGGTTAAATGGGTTAGGGGTTTAGAGGTTTAGCGTTTAGGGGTTAAATGGGTTAGGGGTTTAGAGGTTTGGTGGGGGTAAATGGGTTAGGGGTTAAGCATTTAGAGGTTTAGGGTTTAGGGGGTTAAATGGGTTAGGGGTTAGGAATTAGTGTTTAAGGGGTCAAGGGTTAATGGGTTAGAGGTTTAGGTGTTTAAGGGGTTGAATGGGTTATGGGTTGGGAATTAGGGTTTAAGGGGTTACATGTTTAGGGTTTAGGGGGTTAAATGGGTTATCGTTGGTTTAGAGGTTTAGGGGGTTAGGGGATTTAGCAGTTAAGAATTTTAGGGGTTAGAAGTTAGGGGTTAATGGGGTTAAATGGGTTAGGTTTTTAGGGTTTTATGGTGTTGAATTGGTTAGGGGTTGGGAATTAGGGTTTAAGGGGTTAAGGGTTAACGGTTTAGAGGTTTAGGGTTTAGGGGGTTAAATGGGTTATAGGTTTAGAGGTTTAGGGAGTTAGGGGTTAGGGTTTTGGGGGTTAAATGGAATAAACACTTAAATGGGTTAGGTTTTTAGGGGTTTAGGGTGTTGAATTGGTTAGGGGTTGGGAATTAGGGTTTAAGGGGTTAGGGGTTAAGTTTTTAGGGTTTAGGAAATAGGGTTTAAGGGGTCAAGGGTTATGGGTTGGGAATTAGGGTTTAAGGGGTTAGGGGTTTTGAGTTTTAGGGGGTTAAATGGGTTAGGATTGGTTTAGAGGTTTAGGGGGTTAGGGGATTTAGCAGTTAAGGATTTTAGGGGTTAGGAGTTAGGGGGTTTGGGGTTTAGGTGCTTAAATGGGTTAGGGGTTAACGTGTTAGGGGTAAGGGCTAAGGGTTTAGGGGTTAAATGGGTTAGGGATTTATAAGTTTAGTGGGGGTAAATGGGTTAGGGATTTAGAGGTTTAGTCGGGGTAAATGGGTTAGGGGTTAAGGGTTTAGAGGTTTAAGGTTTAGGGGGTTAAGGGTTTAGGGGTTAGGGGTTAGGAATTAGGGTTTAAGGGGTCAAGGGTTATGGGTCAAGGGTTAAGGGGTCAAGGGTTATTTTTCTGCAATAACATAATTCTCCAATCCCATACACTTCTGCTTGGAATGTCACACTTAACATTCATTTCCTTTTCGGATAATATTCTTTATCCCCTTACATCCATACCTAGGAAAATAAACTTCATTTTAATTTAATCTTGTGAAACTAAAGTGGAAGATAAGAGGACCCATTCCAAGAAGGGAATCTCACTCAATGTTCAAATAATATTGTTTATCCCCTTACATCCATACCTAGGAAAATAGACTTCCTTTCAAGTTAATTGTGTGAAACTGAAGTGGAAGATAAAGTGACCCATTCCAAGAAGCTCATCTCACTTCAAAAAGTTCTCGATATTTCCAAGAATTTATAGCGATATTAAGGTGCTATGCATTGTCTCCTTTATCACCTCATTGCATTTAGTCAATTGTTTTTTAAATTTAAATTTATTCATTAATTTCAATATATATATATATATATATAGTTGTTTTTATTTTTATTTATGTTTTAGAATTTTATTTTATTTATATTAATATATCAACTAGTTTTATATAAAATATTTTTAGTTTTTTATATAATATTGATATTACAAAATATTGTAACAAATTTTATTTAATTAAATCTTCATGTATTTTTTATCATTAATAATAATAAAATAATTTAAAATAAAATTATAATTTTATTATTTTTTATCATTTTTTAATTTTAATAAAGTACTATTTAAATTATATAAAGTACCAATTCTAAAAACTTAATAATTAATTGTTGTGTTTTATTATAGGAATAAAACTCTCGAATGAGAGTTGAAAAAACTCTATGATGAGAGTTTTCAAAACTCTCATACGAGAGTTTTCAAAACTCTCATACGAGAGTTTTCAAAACTCTCGGCCGAGAGTTTTCAAAACTCTCGGCCGAGAGTTTTCAAAACTCTCGGCCGAAAGTTTTCTAAACTCTCGTATGAAAGTCTTCCCGAGAGTTTCCGTCAATAAAACTCTCGAACGAGAAAATGCATAACTCTCGTTCGAGAGATTTTTAACTCCGGTTAAACCCAATAAAACTCTCGGACGAGAGTTTTTAAAACTCTCGGTCGAGAAATAGAGTTGACTATTTTCTCGGACGAGAAATTAAAAATTTCTCTCAAATTCTAGCCGTCCGCCAAAAAGTGTTTCCCAACTTCGCGATTTCACCCTTAAATAGTAAATTATTTTAATAGGAATAATAATTTCCCCGCAATTCAATCTATTTGATCGTTCCAAAATAGTGAAGAACTATTTTTGATATAGATTTTATTAATTTTACAAATACTGAAATCAATGCATGAAATAGAATAATTTAATTTCTGAATTGTATTAACACCATAATAATTTAATTTATGAATTGTATTAACACCAAAATCAATGTAATATACTAAAACCAATCGAATGAACAATTTAGCTAAACCTTATTAAATTTATGTATATGAAAACTTCAACAATGTAATGGTTCACATATTTCAGTTTTAAGGATGAAATTTATGAAGTGATTTGTGGATTAAATTTATGAATATGAAAACTTCGACAATGTAATGGTTCACATATTTCAATTTTAAGAAATAAATTTATGAAGTGATTTGGCCCCTTGGGAAGGATGCTTTAGAAATTTTCAAACATCACTTAAACAGTCTATCTGCCTCGATCAAGTTCACCATGCAAACTGAGATTAATGCCATCATATCAGTCTTAGACATTATCCTCTCTCGTAACCCTAATGGATCCTTATCCCACCAAATTTATAGAAAAAAGATTCATACTGAGAAATATCTCCATGGAGCCTCCCACCACCATTCAGCCCAAAAACATGGAGTCCTAAACACCTTAAAGCAACTAGGGCTATAAGAATTTCTGAAAATGAACACTTGGAATCTAAAAAAGCACATATTATGGAAGTGTTTTCAAGAAATGGGTATAATAAACATCAAGCCATCAAGGCCTTCCGCGATGCTAACAAACCTAAGAATAACAATAAAAATAACTATAAAAACAATGATAACATTGTTGGGAGGGTTAACTTACCTTACATCCTAGGGACTTATGATAGGATTGCCAATATTTTAAGAAGGGATAACATTTATGCCACTTTCAAACCTATAATCACTATTTGCAACATCCTTAATTCTATTAAAGATCCCCTTGACCCTAAATTCCAAAAGGTGTTTATCTCATCCCTTGCTCATGTGGCACACCAGAAATTGGGGAAATTGGGTGTTCCATAAAAACCAAAATCCAAGAACACTTTGCAGACATAAAACATAATCAATCTAAAACCTCTGCCCTAGCATATCATTAAAATAACACCAAACATCACATCTGCATTGAAACTCTCGCATCATAGCTGAAATTGATCGTTATTTTCATAGGAAATTCAGAGAAACCATAGAAATTAATAAACATCCTAATAACCTCAATAGGGATGACGGGTGAAACATCAGTGAGAATTGGATTCCCACATTAACTTCAAAGATAACCCCCCCTCACAATACTAAAAAATAAAATAAATAATAAAAATAATAAAATAAAATAAAATTTATCATCAATATACCGATTATTAAAAATAATAATCCATCATTAATGTCCCATTCGCACTTATTAACATAACAAAATTTCTCTTAATTAGTTTCTAACCCTTTTACCTATTCCATTAAACAACCTTATACCATTAAATTAAATTCCTCCTCTAATTTAACTCACATTTACATCATTTAATTAACACAATTTCACTTTATAATACTTATTAATTTCATTCATCAAAACTAATAAAAAATTCTTAATACTAAATAATTAAATCCCTACTTTATATGTGAACCCTTTCTAATAATAAATAACATTTATGAATAATTCATATTTACATCATTTAATCAACACAATTTCAATTTATAATATTTATTAATTTCATTCATCAAAACTAATAACAAATTCTTAATATTAATTAATTAAATCCCTATTTTACATATGAATCCTTTCTAATAATAAATAAAAATCATGAATAATTAAAATTAAAATTAACTTATAAATATAAATCCATTCTTCATTAATTAATATATAATAAATAACAATTATAAATTATTTCAATTGAAATCATCACATTATTATCAATAATCAATATGAAATTCTTATATAATTTAACCCTATATAAAAATTTTGAATAATTTGAAATTATTTTTAATTAAAAAAAAAAAAAAAAATATATATATATATATATATATATATATATATATATATATATATATATCAAAACATTCTCATACAATTAAACTTGTCGGCTCATTTCCCTAACCCTTTTCTATTTATTCTTCATTCCTGAGATCAGTTTTTCACACTTTTCTATCTTGATAATGAACCTTGTTAAATGGTTCAAAACATCGATATAAGGATTTATTTAATATGATGGATCTGGAAACCAAACCACAATAAAATATAGATCGCATAAGACTTAAACATGAAATTGCACACCTATATGGAAAGGACACAAAAAAAAGATGCGCACATTAGAGTAATATAGATCTTTAATTGCAAAAAGAAAGGTTGATCTCACATTCATTAAACGTTGCAGAGACTCTTCCCTCATTCCCACTTTCTCTAGAATAAAATACTCCATGAGAAATCCTAAAAATAATCATATTTTTCTCAAAGCTAGTTTGGCCCTCCTTCGCAGTGATTTAAATTTTCTTTCTATAAAATATTTTAAATTACACATGATATTAGCAAGTAAAATCAATCCTGCCCTTTAGTCAAAAATTGATGCAAACTCAGCTCTTAAATCTCCTAAAACTGGATTATCAACCTATAATAATCAATCTCAAAAATTCGCTAAACTTATGCTTAAATACCCTTCAAATTCGTGCTCCCTTATGGCTCCTTCCAATTTCCAACGTTTGAATTCGCAACTTAAACCTGCTCAGATCGATTCTCTAAAATCCATCATTTCCATGAACACCACACATAATTCACTCCATAACACTTTCTTTCCTCCTTCTTCAATTGGAACCACACATAATCTCCATGACACTCGCTTTCCTCCCTCTTCAACTTGCAACCTATCTCCAATACTGTTCATATCTGATGATTGTAACTTAAAAATTGTTGTCAGCTCCTACCACACCAAGTCACGCATCGCAAAACAACAGGATTAAACCTTATGGATCACCTCCCAACCATCACAATATGTTAAACACGACCTCAATTCCATAGCATCGACGTCATCTGTGTAATTCTCTTGAACCGAGTCGCAGACTCTGAATGGAATCTAACATTATCTACCACAATCTATAGAGCCACCATACACACATCCCTTCCAACACTTTCAACTCGTTGGATATCGAGATTCCTCCCTGATACAATGACACAACCGGTAACTTTCGTAATCCTAAAAATCATCACACCACATTAGATTACAATCTTATCCATGCTACGTGCTATCCTCGACTGGGAAACTTCACAAATCCAGTTCATGCCATCCCAGCATAGTTCCTGGAAAACGCTTGTCCATATCCAACAACCTTACCAATATTCCTAATCATGTTGAATCACACTCATCTCCTCATGATGTAAATAATACCGTTATAAATCTCTCTAACATAGAACATGATGAACCCACAGTAAATCTGTTGAAAAAAGGACTAAATTTCTCCATTGATCCTCGTTGAATTCCTTTTGAATACATCCTTATCCACGTAGAATATGGCATAAAGGACCTTTCATATAACATTAAAGAAATGATAAGGAAATATTTTTTTGTTATGTTAAGAAGATCCAAGCCACCTAAGAGTAATATTAGTAAAAATGAATACTTTGCATTAAAATATTTAAACTCAAACCCTAACGTCATAATACTAAGAGTTGATAAGGGGGGTGCCACTGTAATTATGAATAGAAATGATTATAATGAAAAAATAATGGATCGCGTCCTTAACAGTGGTTGCTACAAAAAAATATATATATATCCCATAAAAATAATTACCAAGGAAATTTGTAATCTAATAAAAATGAGTAATGTTCGTGACATCAAAAACCTCATTGAAGGCAATCCTTATACGCATAGAATATATGTTGATCCATATTTAACACCATTACAGGACCCTCTTATCATCTGGCTAATCATTTAGCCAAAAAACTTAAACCTCGTGTTGGCAAAACTGATTCTTACATTAAAGACTCCACACATTTTACCTATGACATTAAAAATATTAAACTAGATCTGAATGACATATTAGTTAGCTTTGATGTTACTTCTCTTTACACCAATATTCAAATTAATGAAGCCATGGATTTCATGAGAAAATTAATTGATCTGGACACTTGTAAACTCATCGAAACATGCCTAAGATCCACATTTTTTAGTTTTAAGGATGACATTTATGAACAAACTTGTAGTGTCGCTATGGGATCTCCTCTATCCCCCATCATTTCCAACTTATTCATGAAATAATTTGAAACCAAAGCCCTAAATATTGCCCCCCTTAAATATAAATGGTGGAAATTATTTGTGGATGATACCTTTGTCATTTGGCCCCATGGGAAGGATGCTTTAGAAATTTTCAAACATCACCTAAATATTCTATCTACCTCAATCAAGTTCACAATGGAAACTAGGATCAATGTTATCCTGTCTTTCTTAGACATTATCCTCTCTCGTAGCCCTAAAGAATCCTTATCCCACCAAGTTTTTAGAAAAATGATTCAGAGTGAGGAATATCTCCTTGCTACCTCCGACCACCATCCGGCCCAGAAAATTGGAGTCCTAAACACCTTAGTAACTAGGGCTATAATAATTTCTGACACTAAACACTTGGATTATGAAAAATCACATCTTATGGAAGTGTTTTCAATAAATGGGTATAATAAACATCAAGCCATCAAGGCCTACCACAATGCTAAAAAACCTAAGAATAATAATAATAATAACTATAAAAGCAATGATAACATTGTTGGGATGGTTAGCTTACCTTACATCCTAGGGACCACTGATAGGATTGCCAATATTTTAAGAAGGAATAATATTTATGCCACTTTGAAACCTAGAAACACTATTCATAGCATCCTTAAGTTTGTTAAAGATCCCCTTGACCCTAAATTCCAAAAAGGTGTTTATCTCATCCCTTGCTCAGGTGGAAAACCATACATTCGAGAAACTAGGCGTTCCATCACAATTAGGATCCAAGAACACTCTGCAGACATAAAACATAATCAATCTAAAACCTCTGCCCTAGCATATCATTCAAAAGAACCAAACATCACATCTACATTGAAAACTCCCACATCATAGCCAAAATTGATCATTATTTTCATATAAAATTCAGAGAGGCCATAGAAATTAAAAGACATCCTATAACTCAATAGGATGACAGGTGGAACATCAGTGATAATTAGATTCCCACATTAACTTCAAGGATATTCTTCCTCACAACACTAAAAAATAAAAATAAAAATAATAAAATAAAATAAAATTTATCGTAAATATACCCATTATTAACAAAAATAACCCATTATTAATTTCCCATTCTCATTTCTTAACATAACCTAATTTCCCTTAATTAGTTTCTAACCATTTTACCTATTCCATTGAATAACCTTATACCATTAAATTAGATCCCTACTCTAATTTAATTCACATTTAATTAGATCCCTACTCTAATTTAATTCACATTTAGATCATTTAATTAACACAATTTCACTTCATAATATTTATTAATTTCATTCATAAAAACTAATAACAAATTCTTAATACTAAATAATTAAATCCCTACTTTATATATTAATCCTTTCTAATAATAAATAACATTTATGAATAATTCATATTTACATTGTTTAATTAACACAATTTCAATTTATAATATTTATTAATTTAATTCATCAAAACTAATAACAAATACTTAATATTAATTAATTAAATCCGTACTTTATATATTAATCCTTTCTAATAATAAATAACAATTATGAATAATTTAAATTAAAATTAACTCAAATATAAAGTCATTCTTCATTATTTAATCTATAATAAATAGCAATTATAAATGTTTTAAATTGAAATAAACACATTATTATCAATCATCAATAGGAAATACTTATACAAATTAACCCTATATAAAAATTTATAATATTTTGAAATTATTTTTAATTAAAATATATATACATCAAAAAATTCTCATACAATTAAACATGTCAGCTCATTTTTTTCCTCCCTAACCCTTTTCTATTTATTGTTAAAGACATGCATTCTATGCACAAGAAGACATGAAGAAGAAACATTGATGCTCTATTAATCAGAATGATACATATGTATAATACATCAAAGTGACCCTTGGTTTCACATTCTAAGTGGTCTCTTGGACTCCTCTTTGGTTTTTCACCTTCCACACTAACCTTAGGAGGATTAGGTGTCCAACATTCCCCCCTTAATCCAAAGGGGTATGTATGAGTCCAAGAAGAGAGCTAAAACACAAATCTACAAAGTATGCATGACAGCATTAGGCTAAATGAGCTCTCTGAAATGTTGGCATAAGAAGGTGGTTTAAGGATGACCACCAACACTGGAACGCTTACTTCAGTTCCCGGAACTCTTCCTAAACTTGCAAGAAGTTGAAGTATTCTGCTAGAGGAAGTGCTCCTAATGATTTGAAAAGGGAGACCTTCAACCTAGAAGAAGGGAGGTCTACAACCTACAATGGTTTAAGGATAACCACCAGCTCTGGAATGCTTGATGCATTTCCTAGAACTCTACCAAAACTAGAAAGAAGCTGAAGTCTTCTACTATAGGAAGTGCTCCTAATGATTTGAAGAGGGAGACCTTCAACCTGGAAGAAGGGAGGTATACAAGCTGCTGTTAACACTAGAAAATCATACAACAGAAGATGACATTAATTGATGTCAAGCCAAAGGATTTACAGGGTTGGAAGACATTACAGAATCCGGAAAGTATTTAAAAAACTCAAAGGTTTGAGGAAAATCAAATTTGAACTAGTCTTAAATGCTATTTGCGCACATTATCCTTCGAGAAAAGCGCCTTTTGCACACATTTTTTCCTGATATGCACGTATTCCTGAGAGTGGAGAAATGTCACTATCCGAGACCACACAAAGCAAAGGACAAGTCACTCCTTACTTGCAGCCACCTAAGGACAGCCACCAATTCCTCCTTAGACACCATGTGAGCACACAATGGAATATTTGGAGCACACAGAGGAATCATACCCCTCTCTTGGGTCACCATCCTCCATGTACCAAGAGAGGGAAGGAGGATTTGAAATCTCATATATAAAGCCACCATGAGATGAAGAATGGGCGATCATATTGTTATGTTGGCCAGAATTGCCCAAGCAATACCAGCACTGTGTGACCCGGAGTTGAAGATAGAGGGGACTCACTTGTTGGCCACCCAAAAAGTTCAGTCCACACAGTAGAGAGAGAGGGAAACTACACCGAGGAAATCTTGGGATAAAAACATCCTTGCATCGGGACCTAGAACCATTTTCTAGGGGCCCTTTGGCAAGAGGGTAAAGTATCACTCTTCTTACTACCAGTGCTCAATAAGAGGGGCCTAGAGCCACCATTTGCATTATTGTGTCGTTTGAATCGTTCAAAGCTTCTGTTTATTTATGTTTAGTTTTAGTTTAGTTTTTAGATTACATTTGCATGCTTTTGCTTCTATATAGTATGCTCATTGACTCCGCTTCTTTCTGCCTGTTACCAATAGTTTAACGGGGTAAACCACACCCCTTAAACTGGTGTGATTTTGTACATACGTGCACCAAACACACCACAACAGGATTGGAAACTCCACTAACGTTTTATTACCAAGTTTATGTGGTTGTGCCTTCTTTTGCAGGAGACCTTTGTCTATGTTGTGGAGTGGAGCTGAATGTCCTCTGATTTCTCTTGCAGTCCCTAGATTCACCCCGAGTGACAGACTGAAGAAGAGCAGCTCCTAAATTTTTTACTTGCAGGATTTTGCGCGTGTTTTTTCCTCACAGACGCGCAGGGCGCATGTTCAATGCTGACCCGTGCACAGAAAGTGCACCTGTCTCAGCCTTTTGCGTGCAATTTACAGAATGAGAAATTTCTCCCTAAATTCTGTCTTTTTCTGCTTGTAAAGTGCTTGGCAGCCCCTAATGCACCTGCCAGCACTGGTTGTGGTACCCCGCAGCTTGTTAAAACTCACTTTTAGCTGCTTTTTGTAGGCTTAGTGTTAGTTTTACTTCAAGCTGATTTTTGAAAAGTTCACACATAGTTTAAGTAGGGGGGAAAAAATAACTTGCATTTCGAAAAATTTATGTTTTGCAAATTTTGGTACTTACACCTAGATAACTAGTCCAAGTAAGTGGCCCAAGACCACGCATGCGTAGCTAATTTTCTTTGTTATAGTGTAAATTTTTTTAGTTTAGTTCAATTTTTACACTAGGAATTTCGAGACTAGGATTGAATTGTTTATAGAAGAGCAAGTAATCTCTGCTACCTTTTCACCCTCCAGTGATCCTAGGTAAGCATATGAACTCTCCCTATTCACAATTCACCATCTCCCTATAGTTAGTCACATAGATTAACTAGGAAAACTGAAAGCGGCCCATTATTCGCACATGTTTTCCATTTGAGCCAGGAACAATACAACATAGTTTAAATAGGGGATTTTGTAAAGGATCAAACAATATCCACACTTTCAAAACTATTTTCTTGTCCACTTTATTCTCACACACACCCACCCACTAAGCAAAGCAAAGACACCTAAAACTAACTTAACCAAACTCACTAAATTCTCCCCACAGGGACCAAAAAAAAATTTATAGCTTAAGTTTGGATCAAGGGGGTAGACATACAATAAGCCGCCTTGATCATAATTCATATTAAAACATAGAAGTTGTGTATTTAGGGAGCTTCAAATCCACCTATCATCCCACGGAAAGGAAAACCTGAGCGCAACAGAGTCCTGTTTCAGAGGGGGTTAGGCTTAGGCGTAGTGCGTGTAGTATCAGTTGGGGATACTTAACCCAGTTGATACTCGGTACTGTTAGATGACTACCAAGAAGCCCAAGACTCAAACTCTCACGTGGGACAGTGGTTCTTAGTGGCCAAAAACTAGGGCAACCTTTACCCTATAGGTGACGGTCCAAGCAAGCACCAGACCCTCTACCCTTACCTTGGTGGATTCTCTTCGGCTGGCTGGGGGTGTCGCCAGCCCTTACGGGACGTTGTGCTAGAACTCGCTAGAAATATTCTCAAGGCCCAATTACTTGTGATTGTGTGGGGACGCATCGGACTTCTAGGATTTTGAGTATCATACGCAAAACGAACAAAAACAATTTTTTGATTGCTTGATCACATAGATTAATTTAAAGGGAAAATTATTTTATTTTTTGCTTTGTTTTATGTATGTGACAAGAAGTTTTTTTTGATCATAGACTCTATCCTCTCAAATTTTTCCAAAACCTGGGCGACACATGATAGGTCCCAATGGAATCTTGTCGATCCAGGCGTCTTTTTGACCTCCCCCCATTACCAGGAGGGATTCCAGGTCTTTCGCCATTCAGGCATCAAAGACATAACACTACCACCATTATTGGTTTGTCTTTGATTGGGGTAGTCGTAGCTGGGAACCCTAGTCAATATCCCAACACCACACCACACACCACTACTCCCACGACCCCTAGGGGGTAGAGGAGTGCGTCCCATTCAGGAAGCTAGCTGAATACACAGTAGGGTATGTCGCAGACTAACCCTCGTTATAACCAGAACTTTGTGTCTTCACACATTGCAATGGTGTCAACCTCTCAGTAACATTTCTTAGCTTCGTTGAATCTGCCCGATTTAACCAAACTAACAAATGACCCCATCGCACACGATCCTACATGGCCTCTCATGCCCACAAAGATCCCTTTAGATATACCAAAGTTTGAAGGCAAGCAAGTGGATTACCCATGTAATCACGTCATGACCTTTCACCTGTGGTGCTCATCAAACAGTATCACTGATGACACTATTCAATTGAGATTATTTCAACGCACTCTTACAAGAGTAGCCGTGAAGTGGTACGTGGAGCAACCCTCAGCTTCACATGGAACCTTTAGCACCCTCGCTACCGCTTTCCTAGCATATTTTCAGTTACCCATTCACCATGATTCCGCAATGGAATTACTGACGCATTTTAGATAAACCCCCATCATCCATATCTTAGACCATCTCCATGAATGGAGGCGATGTCGCAGTTTATGTAAAGCTAAACTCGACGATCAGGTTCTCTTAGATTTGTTCTTGAAAGATCTTATGGAAGAGATTTCAAATGATGTGGCGTAGTAGAATCCCACATCTGAAGAGGATGCATTCAGTAAAGCCCAGAAGCTTGAGTTGATTTATACGCAGTTAGGATACATTTACAACATCCTGCCTAATGCCCCATGCCTGCAAACTTATCAAGAATTTTCAGGCATGTCGAACTTTGCAGATGGACTAATTGGGTCATTGACCCAATGTTACCTATGCAATAGTAGTAAAAATCTCAGTTACACATAAAGTTCTACCCAGAACGTGCCTCAACCCGGTTTTCAAGCTCATCATATGCCTCAGCAAAATTTGACCAATAGGGTGCCAGCGTATCACCAAGGAGGACCCTATCCTCTGGCTTAGGGGAATCAGTACGCAGAAAGAAACACTAACGAAAGAACTCCCCTCCAATAGTCAAGTGCAAACTAAGGACTACATTACGCTCAATCCCCAACACATGACCCACCTATGCAAAAAAATGCACAGGTGAACTTTGTGTAGCCATCACAAACCCAACCACCCCAATATAATCAGGAAAACTACCCTCCTAATGTGGTGACAAAAAAATCCAAAAAAAAACCAAAAGGGAACCCTGTACAGGGGGGAAGCAACCAACAGTGCCCACCGCGATACCAGGATGGAGGAAACTCCAACCGAAATCAGAACCAGGAGCCGAGCAATGCCCAACGGCAGAGAAAAACGCCACCTCTTTGAACAAACCATTCTTGTTCGATATGTGGTGAGTATGGTCACTATACTCACCACTGGCCCGATCTCCCTTAGCTAAAGAAGCTACAGAGTAGCCGGGGACAAGGAGGATCTTCCCAACAACCAGCTGTGATGCAAGAACCTTTCCCCAATCAAGGGATGGTAAGCACTCACCAAAAAAACCCATAAGACTCTGGGAAAAGCAACCATGAAATATACATGACTAGAGAAGAGATGTTTTTCCAAACACAGAATCTCAATTACGACAACCCACCAGACACCAATACATCAGGGGCAAGTACTAGTGCACCGACTGCACCTTTGACCATTTCAAAGATGCCTATAGAACCATTGCCCAAAATTGCAAAGGGACCTAATAGGTGAGTAGGAAACTACTCCAAAATGGCCCATAATTATAGTATCGTGGACGATTTAGCACAATCTCCCGCTGCCATGCCAGCTCTGGAAGTACTACAGTCATGCCCAAAACAACGGAAAGCCCTACTTTCCCCGTTAGGCACTATCGATCTTGCCAATACACGCTTAATGGCTTTTCACTTAGAAAAATCCACCCCGCGGCTTCCTTCCATGGTCGCCTTCCAGATACTAGTATCGATGCAGAATATCACCATCCACCAATGTGTCATAGACGAGGGTGAATCTACATGCATCATGTCCAAAAATGTTCGGCAGAAGTTAGGTTCTTCCAAACTAAAACCCTCAGTCATCACGCTTCGAGCATACAACGGTCGTCCTTCAACCCCCATCAGCCTCTACCAAAACATCTCGGTCTGCTTATGTTGAGTCCTAATCTGGCATCTTCCCTATACACATTTCTAGACTTTTTCCATTTATCTGGACCTCCTAAGTCATCAACATCATTGCATATTAATCATAAAAGAGCATTTAAAGTGGTTTTTAACTATGTTTTGTGTCTGTTGTTTGAATTAGATTTTTGCTCATTTAGCTGCGGAATCTTGTCACTTTCCGCAGCTGCGTCAACTTTCCGCAGCCATTTTGTTAAAGTCTATATTGCAGGTGTCTTCTGGAAAATCAAGCCACATGGGCAAGTTGGAAATGATATGGACATGGACCGAGTCATACTGGCTCAGTCGAATTCACCAAAGAAGGCCGTGGTCAAAGGTAGTCAAGCGGTGGTCAACCTAAGAGTCCTACGGTGACAGAACTCTGTTTTTCACCACGTGAAGACTTGTGTGGCCGTTCCTAAATCTCAGGGGACATATCAACACCTATGGACTGCTCCATAAGCCGAATCCAACTGCCACCCTCCATAGATTTAATATTCACGACAGCCATAATGCTAAATTTATGGACGTGGTTGTTCACGTGTCTTTTATCAGCATAGATTTTAGGAAATTAGTTATGTCATCCGATGTTATAAATAATGTGTTCTCATACGCATAGTAGTTAGCTGTTGTAATGTAATTTTGTTGAAAAGAAAGCCATTGTGTCGTGACATTATTTCCTTGTTATGACTGCATTTTAAATACATGAGAAGACTCTGTTCATAAGTATAATTCGTGGTTGATAGATGTTGCCCGAGGATTGTGCGGAGGGCCCCTGCACACACCGAGGTTTTGTTTATTACTGTATAGTTTCATGCTTTATTTCCTTACGTTCATTATGCCATAGTTATTCATGTGTACATATCACATCTCTTATGGTATTGACATTTTATTTCTGTCCATATTTTTTCATGCTTTATACTGCTATTAACTGATCAGTGTTTTTGTTCCAGATTACAATAGGCAGCCCGGGCATTTTCACATAGTTTTACAATGACTAATGACATGGAATCAGTCTTGTCCTTCTGCTGATTTATTTTTCTTAACTTTTAATTCCAGCACTGTTTTATTTATTTCAGTTTTGTACCTTTGCTTTATTAGTTAGATTAGATATTAAATTACTCATGTCATTATCAGTTACCTCCGAAAACCATAGCGAGACTAATGGTGAGGGATTGAAGTATGAGTGTGTAGTTTGATATTAGTTTATTTTTCTGCAAGTTAAATATTAAATTGCTCATGTCATTATCAGTTACCTCCGAAAGCCATAGCGAGACTAATGGTGAGGGATTGAAGTATGAGTGTGTAATTTGATATTAGTTTATTTTTCTGCAAATTAGATATCATATTGCTCAAGTTGTTTATGATTACCTCCGAAAGCCATAGCGAGACTAATGGTGAGGGGTCAGAATATGAGTTGATGTAATTTGATTTTAGCTTTACTTTGCTTGCAATTCTTGGATTTCTTTGAGTACAGTTTCTTTTGTATTTAGACAGCAACAAGGGTAATGGGTTTCATGATCAATAGTTCATTGTTTGTTTGACTAGTATAGTGGCACATTTTCATTTTCTTTTAGGAATTAATTTTTTCATTGCATGTTTTAAAACCCTTTTGAAGTTTGAAGTTTGGAAATCATTATAATGGACATCATTGCCTTGAACATTTATATCCATACTTGTCTTTTAGAATTTCCAGGAAACCAACCAAGATAAAAACCCCCAAGATAAAAAAAAAAAAAAAAACCAAAAACGACAAAAAGTAAGAGATAGGTTATCTTGCACATATAGTGCGCCACACTTCATCAGCTTACGAATCCCAGATTGAAAAATTAATGTAGCAATTTAGGACACACTAAATTGACCAAACATTTTGGCGCCGTTGCCAGGGAAGTGTAACTAGGTAGCCAATTTCTTTATAAAAAAAAAAAAAAAAAGGGAAAAATTGATAACTTCTTGAAGTATGCTCTCCTCTTGCACCTAGTGTGATCTGGAGGATCAGAAAAGAGAGTTATTGATTCAATAATTTCTTAAGTATGCTCTCTTCTTGCACCTAGTGTGACCTGGAAGATAAGAAAGAGAATTATTAGCCCAACTTAAAAAATGACATGCATAGAGCAAGAGATTCCAGGGGAAGGTTTATAGCTAGAGCCAAGAGTTCGATTTTCACAACTCCATCTTCTTCAAGGCATAGACAAGATTCACCACCATCTACCCCTAGCCTTAAGATTCTTGGAATTCAAGGAGCAGCTGAATTAGAGGATTCTCCTACACCATCTACCAAATCTCATTTAGAAGAAGACCCTTTCTTTACTTCTACAGAAGAGTATATTGTAATTAAAGAAGAAGAATCACCTGAAGAAGAAAAGGAAGAAACTCTCTCTCATCCTCCCTTGATAGAAGAACCAGAGGACTTTGAAGAAACTATCATGACAGAGGAAGTAGTAGATGGATTCGGAGGTAGAGGTAGAGGTAGAGGAGGAGGAAATAATGGAGGCAACAATGGTGGAGGTGGAGGTAATAGGGAAGGAGACAACTCATTTGGATTCCCTATAGTTGATGAGGAAACTCATACAACGATGAAAAACATCTCACCATCTGTCCTCCCCAGCTTTTATGTATTGCGAAGTGAGGATCTTGAAACATTTCTGTTTGAGTTTGAAGTCGTGTGCCGAACCTATGACTATATGGAAGACTCTCAAAAACTCAAACTGTTTCCTTCAACATTGAAGGGAGCCGCTTTGAAATGGTTCATGGGATTAGTCACCCAATCTATTAGGACTTGGAATGATATGAAACAAACATTTTTGGATAGATATCTGGA
Organism: Pinus albicaulis; assembly: GCA_034641835.2. Taxonomy (NCBI): domain Eukaryota; kingdom Viridiplantae; phylum Streptophyta; class Pinopsida; order Pinales; family Pinaceae; genus Pinus; species Pinus albicaulis. The sequence goes on along the minus strand of CM076583.1, from coordinate 214,334,480 downwards.
CTATTGCATGCCCACCAATCACAAGGATGAGGTATTCAAAATGGTGCAAAAAGAAGATGAAAATTTGGAGGATTTACTTGAAAGATTTCAATACAACTTAAAAAGAGTAAAGATGAGCAACTTAGATGAGGAAACTTTGAAAGTCCTTCTATTAAAAGCCATTAGAGATGAATGGATAGATATTTTAAACACGATGGGAAAAGGATACATTTCTCAACTTCCACTTCATGACATAACAGAACTATGTGTCCATCTCTCAAGGGGAAAATCTAAAATGGGAAAAGGGCCTAGAGATCCTTCTCTTATCAAGGCAAACAAATCTGCAACCGGATCAGTAAGTAGGGCAGAGATTGGCAATATTCTTGATGAATTCAAAACGGATATCTTAGGGAGCCTTAGCGAACAACTAGACACCCTTAAAATTCAAAACAAGAAGAAAGCAGAAACTGATGCTCTACCCATCTTTTGTCCGAAATGTAGGAAGAAACATGCTTTAAGGGAATGTCCCTTGGATGCAAAATTTGTAGAAACATGTATTATTTGCTCAGAAAATCATGAGACCAAGGATTGTCCTTCAATTCCTAGACTCAAAGTTGTCTTTCAAGAAGATCCAAATTCAGTAGAATCTCTCTGTTTTGTTGCAAGAAGACCTTGGTAGAGGCAACAAAATCAAGGGTTTAGCAACCCTATGAATCTTCAACCCCCACAAAATTGGAATCCTTGGCAACAACCTTGGCCCCAACCTCAAAATTCATATCAATCATGGGTACAAGGTATGCAAAATCCTTATGGGAGATTTGCTCAATTTTATCAATATCCCCCATCTTTTCAAAATCAATAAGCTCCACAACTTCCAAACCCAAATCTAAAACTTTCATTGCCATTTCCACAACAACAACCCTCTCAAAAAAATCCAAATTCTCAACTCATGCTTCCATTCCAACAAAAGACAAATCAACTTCCAGCTCAGCCATTGCCAAATCCTAACAATAAAAATCCTCATAATACTTACATGATAGAAGGACAACAATTTCCTACCTATATGATTGTTCCTCTCAATTATGTACAACTCAGGTCTGGTAGAGTTTTAGAAAAACCTTCTATAGATGTCCAAGAGCAAGATACCTCTAAGGAGGACTCTCTTAAAGTCAATAAGGGTTCCGAGGAAGCATCTCTTCAAAACTCAAACATTCAAAAAGAGAAAGAAAAGTTAACACCCACAACTCCTATAGTTGAGCAACCTGCATCTTCATCCACACCTCCTTTCCCTGAAAGATTACAAATTGATAAAGGGGTGGAAAAACAAATTTTGTTGCCTAACTATGATTTTCTAGATGAATTAAAGAATGTTTGTATCAAGATTCCCTTGCTAAAAGCCATTAAAGAAATTCCTATTCTAGCAAAAACAATAAAGGAGTTGAGTCTCAAAAGACCAGGAAGGAAACTAAGAGATACAAGAAGAATCCACCTGGTAGGAAAAATTGCAGATATCATGATGGGAAAATTTACCATGCAGAAGTACCTAGATCCAGGTAGTCCAATTGTCAAGACACATATAAATGGGATAGAAATTCCAAACACATTGATTGACTTAGGGGCTGCTATCAACATTATGAGTAGACAGACTATGGAACAGCTAAAACTTCCTAATCTTCTTTTTGCACCTAATTTACTGCAACTTGCAGATCGATCAGTTAGCAAACCAGATGGTGTATTAGAAGATATTTCAGTCTCCTTAGATTCTTGGGAATATCCAGTATATTTCATGATTTTGACTCCCAAGAGTAATCTAGGAGGGCACCCACTTATCTTAGGAAGACCTTGGCTAGCCACAGCTAATGCTTTCATTAGTCGTAGATCTGGGGATATGTACATTTCTAATGGTAATTCGACAAAGAAATTCAATTTGTATCCTCCAGCAAAAGCAATCACAGAAGTAGGAGACAATGAATGGGTCGATGATGAGGACACTATACAACCTGTCTTTACCATTTCTGAAATGAGTGAGGATAGTCAAATTCTCGACACATTAGAAAATTTTGAGACATCTTCAGAATATGACCCCACACAATTTCAGTTGGAATCTGACATTGAATATTTATCATCAAGACAAATGTCTCTCTACTCTATGGAAGAGTTCGGTAGTTCTACCATTGAGATTTTTCCAGGAAAAACATTGAATGTCAACAAAAATTTGGAAAAGTCACAACAGGAAGAACTAACCAAAATCTTGCAAAAACATTCTACTGCATTTGCATGGGAGTATACTGATATGAAAGGTATTGATCCTAAGACTTTCATCCATCATATCTATATTGAGGAAAACAATAGACCAATCAGACAACCTCAGAGAAGGATGAATCCAAACCTTAGGGAGATAGTGAAAGAAGAGCTCCAAAAACTACTCAATGTAAACTTCATTTATCCAATTTTAGATAGCCGATGGGTTTCTCCTTTGGTTATAGTACCTAAAAAGAATGGTAAATGGAGGGTATGCATTGATTACAGGGAATTGAACAAAGCAAATTTGAAGAATCACTTTCCTTTGCCCTTTATCGATCAGGTATTAGACACATTGGCAGGCAAAAAGTACTTTTCATTTTTGGATGGTTTTAGTGGCTATAATCAAATTCAGGTAGCACCTGAAGATCAAGATAAGACCACATTTACCTATCCATGGGGGACTTTTGCCTATCGAGTGCTTCCTTTTGGGTTATGTAATGCACCTGCAACATTCCAAAGAGCAGTACTAGGAATTGTTTCTGATCTAATCCATGATTGTGTAGAGGCTTATATGGATGATTTTACAGTTTATGGTAATTCATTTGAAGAGGCATTAGAAAATTTGGAAAAAGTCCTTATAAGATGTAAAGAAACAAACCTTTCATTAAGCCATGAAAAATGCTTTATGATGTTTAATGAAGGTATTGTTTTGGGGCATCATATTTCAGGAGATGGGATTAAGGTTGATAGATCAAAAGTTGAAGTCATCTCCAAGTTGCCTATTCCAAATTGTCAAAGAGATGTTAGAAGTTTTCTAGGATTTAATGGATACTATAGAAGATTTATAGAAAACTTCACTAAAATAGCATCTCCACTCTTCAAACTGCTTACAAAAGACTGTGAATTCAAATGGGATCCTGATTGTCAATCAGCCTTTGAAACTTTGAAAACAAGAATATCTGAAGCACCTATCTTGAGAGGGCCAAATTGGAAACTCCATTTCCATATTTCTACAGATGCTTCAGATACATCTCTAGGAGCTGTGTTGGGTCAAAAATATTTAGTCCCTTATGCCATTTACTATACCAGTAAAAATTTGACTCCCACTGAGTTGAACTATACTGTAACTGAAAAAGAGTTTTTAGCTGTTGTTCATGCAATCAATAAGTTTAGACATTATATAACAGGCTATGAAACTTTTATTCATATTGATCATTCTGCGATTAGATATCTAGTGAACAAACCTGTTACTAATGGCAGAGTGACAAGATGGCTCCTACTTTTGCAGGAATTCAATATTATTGTGTTGGATAGACCAGGGAAACAAAATCCAGTAGCTGATTTCTTGTCTAGGATTCAGAATACTAAAGAAGATTCTCCTGTAGAGGATAAGTTTCCTGATGAATACTTGTTTGCAGTAACTACTAAGACCCCTTGGTATGCAGATATTGCTAACTATTTGGTTACAGGGAAACTGCCTCCACATTTATTTCCAAGTGAAAAAAGAAAGATTATTCAGGAGAGTTCAAAATATTCATGGATTTCTAACGAATTGTTTAAAACAGGGCCAGATCTTGTGATCAGAAGATGTGTCAGGGAGGATGAAATGCCTGATATCCTCAAGGCATGTCATGATGAACCATGTGGCGGACACTTTGCTGACAAACGGACAGCCTATAAAATCCTCTCTTTAGGATATTATTGGCCTTCCCTCTTCAAAGATGCAAAACAATATGTCAAAATGTGTGACAGCTGCCAAAGAGTAGGGAAACCTACCCTTTCAAATGAAATGCCATTGCAAACACACGTACTCATTGAACCTTTTGAAAAATGGGCTTTAGATTTCATTAGACCTATTAATCCACCATCTAAGCAAAAGAAGTATATATTGGTTTGTACTGATTATGTTACTAAATGGGTAGAAGCCAAAGCATTAGTGTCTGCTACTGAAAATTTAGTTGTTAATTTTCTTTATGAGGATATTTTTACTCGTTTTGGTGTTCCAAGAGAAATTGTGACAGATCAAAGAAGCCAATTCACATCCAACCTGGTGGAGAAGCTGATGGAAGAATAAAAAATCAAGCACAGAATATCTACTCCTTACCATCCAAGGGAAAATGGTCAAGTGAAGTCTACAAACAAAGTTCTCGAAAGTATCATCACCAAAATTGTTCATCTACACAGAAGAGATTGGGCAGAAAGGCTTCCTGAAGCCTTGTGGGCCTACAGAACTACATGGAGAAATACAACAGGACATTCTCCCTATGAACTTGTTTATGGAAAGAAGTCCTGCTCCCCATTGAGTTCCAAGTCAAAACCTTCAAGATGGCAGTTCAGTTGGGGATGGATCTATCAGAAGCCCAAAAGCATAGAATGGAGCAGTTGAATGAGCTAGATGAGATCAGACAAGAGGCAATTCTAAGAACCGATCTAGTTCAATATCAAAGAGCTAAATGGCATGACAAATACATCAAAGAGAAGAAGTTTCAAGAAGGAGATTGGGCATTGCTATTTGATTCCAAGTTTAGAGATTTTAAAGGAAAATTTCAGACTCATTGGCTTGGGCCATATGAGATTGACAAGATCTTTAGCAATGGAGCGGTAAGAATCAAGACCATTGATGAATCTCAAACTCCTCTTATTGTGAATGGCCACAAATTAAAGATCTATCATAAGCCACTCTCAAAAGAGGAATTTGTCAAAATGCTTCAAGATAATTCTGCAATGAGGCTGGTGAAGAAGAATCCTTCTTCTCCACCAGCCTAGCCTTTGTTCTTTTTAGTTTAAAAAAATAATAATAATAATAATAATAATTGTATAAGCCTGAAAACCAATCACTGATTGGCAGTCTTATATAGAAAATGTAGGGTGAAAATCAGGAACACTTGACACCCTATATTTTCCAAAAAAAAAAATTCTCTCTCTCATTTCACAAGTTTTATGACAACCCACTCCATTTCATTCCACTCCATTTCATTTCATTTCACTCCATTTCATCTATTTCATTTCATTTCACCAATAAAAATTTTCTTTCATGACCATTTTCATTCAGTCAGTTATCATTTATCTATCTCCATTCACCCAAATAATTACTGTGTCAGTTTCCGCAGCTGACACCAGTTTCCGCAGCCAGAAGCAGTTTCTGCAGCCACCACTCTGTTTTTCGAAAATTTACAGTCAGATGTTAGTTCAACAGTCATGAAATCAAATGCAGGTATGAGGACATATTTTGAAGACATGAGGCATTCAAAAGCATCAACGAGGAGCAACTGATTGAAGAATAATGAAAAATGGCAAGAATTCCAAGGTATGAGTAGAAATTTATTTCAAATGGCATTCAAGTGCATTTTTACATAGTTATAAACCATAGCTCCATTATATGCAATGATTGTGTTGATAACCCCATAATCATTCCACGATCTCTATACGATTCCCCCAAAATCCTTGCATTCATTTTTAAACGGCCTCATAATCAAACCTCCGGTCTTCACTCATGTTCGGCTATACTTTGATACTCCACCTGTAATTATGGAACGTAGTTGATTTGACTACGGCTTCTCTCAGCCGCACAAAATCCGTAGCCGTTGCATAAACGTGCTTGCATCTACTCTGCAGCCACCCAATTTTAAATACTGCCGGATGCACTTTACTCCCCCTACTGTTCTATTGACCTCACGGCTGCATTTCCACCGTGCTCACATAAGCCTTCACCCCATTTTGTTCTTTATTCCGCTTCATTCCATGTACATATTCTCTGATATCCACTTACAGTCACTGGTCTACTTCATAAACCTTGTTCATTTCTGCTAATTCAGTCGTCTTACCTCCGCTAAACCCTCCTCACGCAGACGAGTTTTAAAGAACAGAAGGAAGGATGGGTCAATTGTTGAGGACAGAACCAGAGGGACCCAAATTTATGGAAGGATACCCGCAAGTCAAAGACATATTGAAAAAGTAAAAATGGCTTCGGTTTATTCAAAATTTTAAAGGCTACAATAAGGAGGTAACAAAAACTTTTGCGAGGTCTTTCAACGGTCTGGAGGTAGAAATTGGGGACCTCAAATTTGCAGTGACGGAGGCATCCATAGCAGAAACTACAGAAATCCCTCAAGAAGGTGAACGATGGTTCAAGAACAAGAGTATCGGCAAGGAAGCCTGGAGAGTGATCCTACGTAACCCAGGTATGGATGTCACCATTTTCAAAAAGGGAATTCCTGTTCATGCTTTAAAAGAAGAGTGGGCCAGTTTACTGTTGGTTATTCAAAAGTTTATCACTTGTGAGGGACGTTTTGGATCAATGTACATGTATCATACCCGACTGTTGATGAATTTCCTAGAGACCCAGTCCCTCAATCTGCCATACTTTTTACTAAATAGTTTGAAAAAGATGTTTGTAACCGTCCAAAAGCATTTGGGGGACGTAGAACCACATTTGTATCACCATGGTCTCGTGAAAATATTGAAAGAAAAACAATTAAAAGATAAAAAGGACACCTGGGAGCAGTTTTTAATTAGAAATTTCTTTGAAGAACCCCAAGAAACCCCTGAAGGCAGTACATCAAAAAGAAGTAGAAGAAAGAAAACAGATGACAAAACTCAAGACACTCATACTAACATAGTTGAAAGAACTAGTAGAGAGGAAAGACTGTCTAAAAGGAGGAAGGAAAAGACTGAGGGTAAAAATCCAACAAAATCAAAAGAGAAAAGAAGCATTGAGGTTGTGCATCAAACCCCTTCCTCAGAAGAAGACCATCAAGTATTATCTGAGAGACTAGTTCACCTTCAGGAACAGTCATCTATGGCCAAAAAGAAAGGAAAAGAAAAACAGAAGGAAAAAGACAGTAGTCCACAACATGTAAGAAGAAGCAGCAGGTTTAAAGGAAAGTGGAGGAAAACACAAACAAAAGGACCCCATTTTATTGATTTGGGAGAAGGAACACCTAAACAAACTCCAGCTGGCCGTAGTCCATCTCATTCTCAGCCAAACGATGAAACTAGTCCTCAAGATGTTGACGTGAGTCCTTTTCGGCCAAATTTTGAAGTCAATTCTCCTCCACAGCATTTTGGGGACAGCCCAAGGAAAACGACACCCGAGGTAGATCCAAAATAGCAAGAGGTGTATGATTACATGGAATCCTTAGAAAGAACAGCCACGGGTCCCAGCACTTCATCCACTCATCCTCACACAGCACAAGAAGCCCTAGTCCAATCGTTGAAACAAGAAGTCTTTGAGTTGGAGGTTTTAAATAGACATATTAAAAATGAAAATGAAGCATTAAAGGAGAAAATAAAATTGGACAAGATCATTCATGACAACACTATGCTACATCTGGGACTGTGGCAGAAAAAGAACAGGAAATTGAAGAAGAAATGCAAGAAGATAAGTAGAGCACTGATTAATCTCAAATTCAGATGCTTGATGAAGAAGCCCAGGATGTTAGCAGCACCAAGAAAGAGGAGAAGAGGACTGGATGTACTGGAAGAGGTATCAGGGCATATGAATTGAAGGAGGATGATCAAAATTTTGGTTGCATGAGGACATGCAACACCTTCACAGTGGGGGTATGTTGAGTCCCAAACTGGCATCTTTCCTATACACCTTTCTAGACTTTTTCCATTTATCTGGACCTCCTAACATCATTGCATATTAATCATAAAAGAGAATTTAAAGTGGTTTTTAACTATGTTTTGTGTCTGTTGTTTGAATTAGATTTTTTCTCATTTAGCTGCAGAATCTTGTCACTTTCCGCAGCTTCGTCAACTTTCCGCAGCCATTTTGTTAAAGTCTATATTGCATATGTCTTCAGGAAAATCAAGCCACATGGGCAAGTTGGAAATGATATGGACATGGACCGAGTCCTACTGGCTCAGTCGAATTCACCAAAGAAGGCCGTGGTCAAAGGTAGTCAAGCGGTGGTCAACCTAAGAGTCCTACGGTGACAGAACTTCGTTTTTCACCACATGATTGTGCGCTGCCTCAAATCTCAAAATATGATTGCACACCGTGGACCGCCCATGCTTCAATCCAATGTCACTCACCTTCCATAGATTTAATCTTCACGACAGCCATAATGCTAGATTTCTGGACGTGGTTGTTCACGTGTCTTTCATCAGTGTAGATTGAATGAAATTAGTTATGTCATCCTCTGTTATAAATAATGCGTTCTCATACGCATAGTAGTTAGCTGTTGTAATGTAATTTTGTTGAAAAGAAAGCCACTGTGACGTGACATTATTTCCTTGTTATGAATGCATTTTAAATACATGAGAAGACTCTGTTCATAAGTATAATTCGTGGTTGATAGCTATTGCCCGAGGATTGTGCAGAGGGCCCCTGCACACGCCGAGGTTTTGTTTATTTCTGTATAGTTTCATGCTTTATTTCGCTGTTTCATTGCGGCCAGTTATTCATGTGTACATCATCTCTTACAGATTAATGCCGGGTTTCTCTCTTCGTCCGGCTAGTTTTTCTATGCTTATACCCGTCGTTAACTGATTTTATTTTTGTTCTTATTTATATTATATTCTACCAGACAATATTTTATGTTGACTATGATGATGTAACCGCCTTGTCCTCTCATTGATTTTATTTTTCTTAGCTTTTAATTCCAACACTGTTTTATTTATTTCAGTTTTGTATATTTTCTTTATTAGTTAGATTAGATATTAAATTACTCATGTCATTATCAGTTACCTCCGAAAGCCATAGCGAGACTAATGGTGAGGGATTGAAGTATGAGTGTGTAGTTTGATATTAGTTTATTTTTCTGCAAGTTAGATATTAAATTGCTCATGTCATTATCAGTTACCTCCGAAAGCCATAGCGAGACTAATGGTGAGGGATTAAAGTATGAGTGTGTAATTTGATATTAGTTTATTTTTCTGCAAATTAGATATCAGATTGCTCAAGTTGTTTATGATTACCTCCGAAAGCCATAGCGAGACTAATGGTGAGGGGTCAGAATATGAGTTGATGTAATTTTATTTTAGCTTTACTTTGCTTGCAATTCTTGGATTTCTTTGAGCACAGTTTCTTTTGTATTTAGACAGCAGCAAGGGTAATGGGTTTCATGTTCAATAGTTCACTGTTTGTTTGACTAGTATAGTGGCACATTTTCATTTTCTTTTAGGAATTAATTTTGTCATTGCATGTTTTAAAACCCTTTTGAAGTTTGAAGTTTGGAAATCATTATAAAGGACATCATTGCCTTGAACATTTATATCCATACTTGTCTTTTAGAATTTCCAGGAAACCAACCAAGATAAAAAAAAAAACCAAAAACGACAAAAAGTAAGAGACAGGTTATCTTGCACATATAGTGCGCCACACTTCATCAGCTTACGAATCCCGGATTGACAAATTAATGTAGCAATTTAGGGCACACTAAATTGACCAAATATCTTAGCTGGAAATAGTCCACATAGACATTGAATTCTTGGATGTTCACTTGGATTAAAATATACTCTTCGAGCAGAGTTATATGTACACCATGTCTGCCATAGCCTCCTCTGTCTTCCACATTATGATGTTCCCCCATGAGGACCGTATCATTACTGTAGACCAACTGATGCACAGTGAGAAGCAACCCATAACAAACACGGATGTAATTCTACCCTATGTAGATACGGTCTTGGATGGTCTCTAACTGTACCAATAATATGACCCTGGCCAATTCAAACCGTCGTCTGTTATAGGGTCATTCCTAGGAGATTCTCCCATTATCCCTGAGTCATCACCAGATGTCATAAGGGCTCTGGTGTGCATGATGTCCACATCAAGCACCAAAGCTAGTTAGGACATGGACACAAGAAGTGCTGACACCAAGCCATCTACCACGGCAGCCTCCCTAGCCTACGCCGCCTCCCAAACCCCTTTCCTCTACCCCCTAGCTTGCTTCGTCTCCCAGCAGGTTTTGGCAACACTGGTGTTACCCAACATATCCTTGGCATTCCCAGTTTGGTACCTCGTTCCCCCCTCCGGAACTTGATCCACCCATGTTACTGCCACAAGGTTGAAGCCCCTCAGTCCCAAGGAGCCCCCACCCGTCCAAAAAGCAGTTGAGACCACCCCTGCAAAGGATGTTTCCATTTCCAAATCAGTGATCACAGCTAGGAAAACCGAGAAGAGAGTAAAGAAGATGGTGACCCTCTGCATACAACGGGAATCACCAGTCTGTGCCATATGTGACGTAATATGTCACCCTACCCATATCTGTACGAAGTTGGATGAATTAAAACCACTCCTTGGCTTTGAAACAGACATCGCGACTTCATGTTCCCGTAAAAAGGAACCTAGCACCAAAGGTAAAGGCAAATCGTTGCGAACCAATCACGCATGTGCTCTCTGCAACAACTACGGGCATTATACCCACCATTTCCCAGAGATCCCATGATATAGGGAAGCCTTACATGCCATCCAAAAATCCTATCAAAAGGATCCCTCCATCCAGTCTGTCGGCGATGAACCTCGTATCATCCTGTACCTACACAATAACCTGAAAGGATCCCTGCTAGACCCCCTCCCCCAATCGAAAGGTGCATCCTTTGTGATGAACCCGATAATTTTATCATTGACTGCCCATCTTTTGAAATGTTCCAACGATGGTACCCAGTCCATATAGTATATCGTGCCGAAATGGATGTCCCATATTCATGTCATATATGCGGTGACAACCACTCAGTACATCATTGTCACTACATACCGCGATTCCACACGACTCTAGCCTGTATGTGATAAACCATAGTCTACCTCTCTCAAGAATATGGCACAAATTCAGAGTCCTTGAATAGTTCGAAAACTCAAGAGGATGTAACAGATAGATCCGTCCTGTTGTGGCCAACTGGAAGACGACCAATTAGGGAGATTCATCCCCCACCAAACGCTGACAATACGACACACCATAAACGATTCATGTCATCATGCATCAGAACCATGACTCGATTTTTCTACTCATCTACCATAGGTGTCAAGTCAGCTACAACTACGAGAGTAGTTGTCCCTACGACAGTGAAAACTCAATCTATCTGCACTATGTCGACCACGTCTGGTTCCACCACAATGCCACCTCCAGAATCTATCCAGGTCCACTCTCCCTGTAGGGAGTGGATACCTCAGTGCCTCGCCCTGAGGCAGTAACCCGGTCACAAAATATATATCCGTCTCAGGACGGATGATTAGGTTCGTACCACGCAACACAAACATGTTTCACCTCGTACGCCAGTGCTGAATAATGTACCGTAGTAATCGTTCCTCTAACTGAAGAAACTCATTCTCAGCAATATTCAGAAGGCCCCATAGCGCCAACTGACGTCGCGCCCCAGCATCAGCATCTAAAGTGGTTCGGATCTCAAGCTAGTCCCGCTCCCTCCACACTAACCTGTCATCAACACAGTTACCCATCAGTACAGAGAAAAAACCCAAAATAAACAAAACAAATAAATATTTTGTCACCTCGGCCTTTGCGCACCTGTATTTGACACAAGCACACCTCAGGCGCACTGAAATTGGGGAATAGAGTGCCCTCACCCACTTATCCTCCAAAATTGGGCGCAATGAAGCCACACTTTTTCCCAGATCGCCCGCGCAATCTAAGGCAAAAGTCAACCAAAATCTGTACAAACCCAGTCTGTACGAACCCTGGCAACATCAAGCTGTAAACAATTAAGTGCAAAACGTCATGAAGGTTACCTAGGCATAGTATCGCTAGTCCCTGGTGCTCTGGCTGAACGCAACGGCAAGAAATGCTATGCAAAGTCCTCTGACCTCTCAAAACTCAACAAGTACAAATGAATTGAATTAGGGCCATATTCACCTATTTATTTCCCGTTTCAAAAACTTCGGAGGGCCATAACGAAAGATCAGAAGGTCCATTATGTGAACCGTAAGTTGCACTGTAATCAGTACTCCGTGATGAACAGAAGGGATGCCACACATTTTGATTCTAGAAAAAGATAATTTTTCAACGCCAGCAGGCATGTCCTCTCTCATCTTCCTTTTTAAAATCTCATGAATTTCAATAATATTTGATAAAGAAGATGCTTTCACTTGAGGTAGTCGTTTTTGTAGGAAAAGATCACAAACCATCCACAACATTATATCCTGAAAGTTCCAGAGCAGGTATCATTCTACCCCTAGCATGATAGAGTCCCAGAAAACTCTGCATATCCTGACATCATTTCTCCAACGGAAATAAACCATAGGGTCTTCATCTCTGACCATGTTTATCATCACCTCATCCTGCACGTGATAAACTTCTGTGTTGGTCAGTAGAGCATCCTCTCCATGGTGCTCTTCACCCACAGTAGACCATATATCACAACATAAGTGACACCATGTCCATACCACTTCAATCCAGGAAGCACCACGTTCCCATCCATTCATCATGCATAAGGTCAAGTTTACCATAAAAAATGAAACCCCCTTCCCGGATGACCAGGTTGTACAAGCAGATAAAGAGCGCATCACCATACCTCGCATTTGGCCCACCATACCTCCACCAGCATAATCCCATCTGTGATACTTTTTCATCCACTTCATCAACCACACACATGAGACCAACCAATGGGACCCCCACCCTTAGCAAAACACCTTCCTCACACCATCAGTGAGCGAACACTTTCATGTTTTGCGGTACTCGTCTATGTGTTTTGTACAAACCAAACCCCATTATTTTATTATTTTGGAAAGTGTAAAAAGACTGCAAATGGTTCACCTCATCCCTCCACCCTCTCATTTCATTTTTCCCCCATGGCAGCAGTCCCTAAACACCCTTGTTCAGAGTATTTCACCCCCACGCACAAACCATCACGACATTCATAACCCGTTTACACCTACCCTGGAAGTCCTACCGACTCCAGGGATTTCCCCTTCAGAAATAACTATGACTGTCGTCAAGTTGCTGAAGCATACTTCGACCTCGGGACACTGAATCCCCATCATCAGTTTTCAGTCACCCCTCACCAACATTCCTATGTTAAACCCACCACATCCAGTCCCCTATCCCTCCTATCGGTGACCCCTAGTTCGGTTGAGGCTTCCTCTTTGTCGATTTCAACACCTCTATTCCAAAAAGGAAGCGGTACCTTGGATCACCCCTCTCCATACAAGGGGAATCCTCGGGTGGAACTGTGGGAGATATCATTGTCCACAGATGTCATCAATCCTCCTAAAATTCGACTACAACAAAAGCTATCATGTCAAGATGGTATCATACCTCATAACCATTGCACTTTGATCAAGATCCATCGAAGACTCATACCTCCATAAGCATCTCTGTCAACAATGCTTACACGGGAAGGTCTCAGCCAACACCTATGCATACAATGCGCAGTTATATACCATACCAAGTTTACACATATGGGTACCACATTCCACCTATTGTCAAAGAAAAAATGCCTCTAAGGGCGTCAGCAGTCGTTGTCAACAACTGCCAACATCACTACCATAGTAGTGACACAGACAAAATATACAATCTATCAATTTTAACTAGCCACAACATCATGAGCATGGGACATGCCCGCCTCATTGAAAATTTGTATATATTGTAAATTGTACTTTCTTGCAGGGATCCCTTAGGCCATGATCATTCTTGGAAATGGTGCAGGGTGTTTTTAATTCCAAAGCTTCACGTAGGTCTCTCTCTCTATCTCTACACACGATATAGAAAAGAAACTATAATGTATTTCGGCTATACAGTTCTTCCTAGACCTCACACATTAGGGGGAAACTGTTAACACTGGAAAATTGTACAGCAAAAGATGACATTAATTAATGTTAAACCAAAGGATTTACAGGGCTGGAAGACATTATAGAATCTGGAAAGTATTTTAAAATCTTAAAGGTTTGTGGAAAATCAAATTTGAACTAGTCTTAAATGCTATTTGCATGCATTATCCTTCGAGAAGAGCGCCTTCTGCAAGCCTTTTTTCCTGATATGCACACATTCCTGAGAGTGGATAAATTTCAATATCCAAGACCACACAAAGCAAAGGACAAGTCACTTCTTACTTGAAGCCACCTGAGGACAGCCACCAATGCCTCCTTAGACACCATGTGAGTACACAATGGAATATTTGGAGCACACAATGGAATCATACCCCTCTCTTGGGTCACCATCCTCCATGTACCAAGAAAGGGAAGGAGGATTTGGAATCTCCTATATAAAGCCACCATGAGATGAAGAATGGGTGATCGCATTGTTATGCTGGCCAGAATTGCCCAAGAAATACCAGCAATGTGTGACCCAGAGCTGAAGATAGAGGGGACTCACTTGTTGGCCACCCAACAGGTTCAGTCCACATAGTAGAGAGAGAGGGAGACTACACTGAGGCAAGCTTGGGATAAAAAAATTCTTGCATCGGGACCTAGAACCATTATCTAGGGGCCCTTTGGCAAGAGGGTAAAGTGTCACTCTTCTTACTACCAGTGCTTAATAAGAGGGGCCTAGAGCCACCATTTGCATTATTGTGTCATTTGACTCATTCAGAGCTTCTGTTTATTTATGTTTAATTTTAGTTTATTTTTTAGATTACATTTTCATGCTTTTGCTTCTATATAGTATGCTCATTGACTCCACTTCTTTCTGTATGTTACCAATAGTTTAACGGGGTAAACCACACCCCTTAAACTGGTGTGATTTCATACATACGTGCACCAAACACACCACAACACCTGCGATGGTTTAAGTATCACCACCAACTCTGGAATTCTTGATGCATTTCTTGGAACTCTACCAAAACTGGCAAGAAGTTGAATTCTTCTTCTAGAGGAAGTGTCCTGAATTCTTTGAAGAGGAAGAAACTCAACCTCACATAGATGGTTTAAGGTTGACCACCAACCAAAGGCATGCTCATGGGAATTTGTGTCTCTGGCTACAAATCTAAAACCGGAATGACAGGTTGTGGCTTGGGCTCGCTTGAACTATTGTTTCTCTAGCTACTACTCTAAATCTGGAATGATAGGTTGTGGCTCAGGCTCACTTGAAGTGGATTTGAAGCTTGTATATGACCATCATTTCCCCCCTGTCAGATACAAGGTGAGATGATGGTGAAAATGCAACTGCAAGACTATTCAATACTCTTGAACAATTTCTGACATATGACTGAAACATCTTCTTGGTTGTTGATTCCCATTGCCAAGAAGTGATCCATCCAAGATGAATCTTTGTTTTTGTAGGAGGCTTGTTTTTTAAGCATTTGTGTGAAGAATGAGTGTGCTGACCACAGTTTCTGCACGGGTGAAGATCAAAACAATGATCTTTCACATGGCCAACTCGATCACAATGTTGGAAATTATCAATATAGTGTGGCTACTGTGGAAGAGGAGCAAGATCCGAAACAACTGAATATGTGTAGCTATGAAGAAATCTTGCACTTTGAAATTTGATGGGCTTGGAATATTTTGGAATATGAAAGGACACATCCTTGTCATATCCAAGACTAGATATGTGCTTGTTGTGGACAAGCTCTTCTTAAGGTTTGATGATGGACTTGGGAGGTGGAACCTGAGCTTATGCATCTGCATACAAATCTTCTCTTCAAATGGGGATTGAATGTGAATCAACCGTAGCATCATTGGCTTGTTTCTTATGGATGGCTTGAATCAACCACAACATTACCATAGTCAACTATGGGTAATGATAGTCAACCATGGTCAACCTTAGTTGACCATGAAAGAATGGTCATCTTCGATCAACAATAGTCAACATACAATCAGTCTTTCAACCATTGTCCACCCTATTCGACCATGAGCAAGCATGGTCATACTCTATTAACAATAGTGACCATATTCAACCATGGTCAACCATATTCAATCATTTTCAACCATAGTAAATGTGATCAGACATAGCTAGCTATTGTCACCATATTTTATTATGGTTAAGTATGGCTAACCATAGTCAACTATGGTCAACATGAACAACCATCATCAACCATAGTTGACTATATTCACGAGCCATGGTCAAGCATCCACTTGAGTTAGCTATAGTCAAATATGGTCAACAAAGATGGACCATGATCAACCATGGTCACCTCTAGTTGACCATAGACAAAATTGAAAAACCATGGTCAACCTATGGTCAACATGTTAAAAGATGGTCAACCATGGTTAAAATGGTCCAACATGCTCAACCAAGGTCACCATGGTTGAACATGGCCAATCATGTTTATCCATTGTTGACATGGATGAATATAATCTGTGATAGAAAATTATGGTCAGCCATGACGAAATTGGTCAAACCATATTCACCCTTGCCTAACATCGTTAACCATAGTCAACATACCTAAGCATAGTTAGACATGGACAACCAATGTAAATAAACATCAACATCATAATGTATCAAACAGAAATCAGCATTGCAATCTAATGAACATAAATCAACTTGATAATGTGATGAACACAAATTTACATTGCATGTGTTGACCAAAGAATTCACATCGCATTGTGATGATAAAAAATTAGCATCAAAATATGAAAAAAAATATCAATGTTGCATTGTAACAAACAAAAAATCAATGTTGCAATAAGACAAACAAATAATCATCATTACAAGATGATGAACCAAAATCAACATCACAATGTGACAAACGAAGAAATGATATCACATTCCGAGGAACAAATAATAAAGTCACAACATGATGACATAGTCAACCATGGTTAGCCTTAGTTAGCTATATGTTGACAATAGTTAACAATATGATGAATAAAAAAATGATGTCACACTTTAACAAGCAAATAAAAATGTTACAACATGATAACATAGTCAAACATAATGAACCTTTCTCGTTAATGTTTAAATAGTTAACCATGGTAAAACTTACCTTATGTTTACCATATTCAACTATAATCAACCTAGTTCACTCATAGTCGTCTCGAGTCAACCTTATTTCACCACATTCAACTATAGTGTTAGGTCCTTATATTACTAGTATAGTCCCTTATTGTTGTTAGTTTAATCCCCTTATTGTTATTGTTTTACCCCTGTAACCCCCATGTTTTTATTATTGTGTCCTTACATTATTATTGTTAGGTCGGCTAGGATTACATTGTGGCCCCACTAGGATTAAATTGTGGCCCCATGGACTCCTATATATAGAGAGGAGGTTTTGTCATTTGTATCATCCAAGAATTGTTCATTCATGTAATGTATTGGAGGTTTCCCCCTCGAAGTGGCTTGTTTCTAAGGCGTTGATATCTCTTTTCTTCTATTTTTGGAGCTGGTTTCACAAAATTGGGTATCAGAGCTTTGGGATTCTAGGCTTTTGCTGCTCCAAACGGGTCATCGTGGCATTTTCGCTATAAAAAATTTTCTATGAAGGTTCAGAAGCTGAAATGTTTAGAGTGCGAAGAAAAAGGCCTGAGGAACATCGTCACAAAAGTTTAGGTCTTGGTTCGCAATATTTTTGGAGATATGATCTATGGAAGTTAGGTCATTTTTCATGCTCCTGAATTTAGCCTAAACAGGTCATCGTGGAATTTTCACTATAACTTTGTTTCTACGAAGGTTCAGAAGCTGAAATTTTTAGAGTACGAAGCAGAAATCCTGAGGAACATCGTCGCAAAATTTCAGATCTTGGTTTGCAATATTGTGGAGATATGATCTGTGGAAGTTAGGGATTTTTCAGGATTTGAATTTCATCTCAAAGAGGTGAACGTGGGAAACTCTTCATAGTTCTCTCTCTCTCAGCATCAAACTGGAATGCTGTAAAAAGTGGTTGCAAGTACAAAGACTATAGTTTTTTGTCTATCAATTTAAGAGCCAAAGGAGGAAACAATGACACGTGGAAAGTCGTACAAGTTCGCTCTACTGAACTAGTCCATATCTAGGTCATTGTGGAAGATTGGGCATAACTTTGACTTGAAAAATCCAAATCAGGTCAGACTTGTGGCATTCAAAAGAAGATTCAGAGGAAGAAATTAGGGATTAATTACATAAGTCTCGTTCGAAAAAAAAATTAGTTTGAATTTATTCCAAGGGCACATTGAATATTAGATATCAGTATTGGGTTCTAAAATGCCCCGTAAAAATAATTCAACACCCATTAAGCCTTAAGAAGGCTCCACTATGACTCATGAAGATGAAGAAACACAACATGAGATATCAAAATTACAAGAGAAAGTGCACCAAATTTCGCTATCGCAAAGAGCAACAAAAAATGAAATGGAAGTTTTGAAGAAAGGCGTGTAAACTAAGATGGATGGTTTGAAGAAAGGCGTGGAAGCTAAGATGAATGAGAGGCAACATGGAAAACATGAAGAATGATCTAAAAGTAGACATTGAAGGTTTGGAAAATTTGATACAAGAAATGTATCCTAATGGCGAAAATATAGTAGAGGAAACTCATGATGAAAACAAAATAAATGCCAATCATGATTTCATAAAATCTAAGGTAGGATGGAAGAACCACCATATTCCAAAAATGGATATGAGGAAGTTCGGTGGCAAGGATCCCATAACATGGATACTACATATGGAGCGATATTTTGATCTCAATAATGTGAAAAACACACAAAAGGTATGCATTGCAACTTTACATTTAGAAGAAAATACATTTGTATGGTATCGATGGCTTTGCTCCCGTAAAAAATTTGTCACTTGGTAAATTTTTACTGAGGAAATAATAGCACATTATGAGGATACAAAGAGCAACACCTTCTTTATTCAATTGATAAATCTCAAACAAAATGGTTTAGTGGCGGAGCACATTGAGGACATCCAAAAATTGAATATAAGGGTAATTGATATTCCAGAGGAACACAGGATTGATGTCTTCATAGGGAATTTAAAGGATAACATCCAACATGAAGTTCATGTTTGGGAATCAGATTCATTAAAGAAGGCATTTAGGTTGGCAAGAAAAATTGAACGTAAAATAATGGTGACAAGGAAGCCTACCACTCACATTTATAAATAGGGAAGTGTTGCTACTCTTAGATTTCCACAACCTACAAGGTTGACACCACAGCAATTGGAAGAAAAAAGAGAAAAAGGGATTTGCTACAGTTATGATAGCAAATACACTAAAGGTCATAAGTGTGCTGAGAAAAATTTATTTGACATAGATTGTGAATAGGAGGAAGAAAATGAACAAGAAACTTCAAAAGAAGAGGATATACACTAGGAAGCAACCCTAGAAGAAGAAGAAATGAGTCTGACCATATCATGTAATGCATTGGCAGGAATTACCACTCCTCAAACTCTCAAGATAGAAGGACATATCAAGAAGAAAAAGGTAATAGTGTTGATTGATTAGGGTAGTACCCATAATTTTATTCATTGTAAGGTAGACAAGGAATTGAATTGTTTCCTATACCCAGCACTAGAATGTCAAGTGATGGTTGCAAATGGAGGAACTATAAATTGCTCTAGAAAATGCCATAATATCAAGCTATCCATGGGGGAATATGTATTGAATATTCCAATGCTTTCCATCCCAATGGGAGGTTTTTGATGTTGTATTAGGATTGCAATGGTTACAACCTTTGGGGACGGTAGCTTTTAATTTTCAAGAACTTTTCTGGAAATGTTTTTCAGAAGGAAAGGAAATCGAATTACAGGGTATCACAGGGAAGACGGGAAAGATAATAAGCTCTAATTTCATGACAAAGTTTTTGAAGAAAGATGAATTTTCATGGACTCCTGAAGCAACTAAGGCGTTTGGACATCTTAAAGAGGCAATGTGCCTAGCACCAGTCTTAGCTACGCCAGACTTCACAAAAACCTTTATTGTGGAAAGTGATGCCTCAGGAAATGGAATTGGTGTTGTTTTAATGTAAGAAGGAAGACCCATTGCTTTTGAAAGTCATTCAATCAAAGGAAAGTATTTGCAAAAGGCTATTTATGAGAAGGAAATGTTGGCAATACTAAATGCACTAAAGAAATGGAGACCTTACCTAATGGGAAGACACTTCAAGGTGAAAAATGATCATGATAGTCTTAAACACTTTTTGGAACAAAGACTGTCTTCAGAAGAGCAGCAAAAATGGGTCACAAAGATGTTGGGTTATGACTTTGAAATAATCTACAAAAAAGGGAAGATAAATGTTGTTGCAGATGCACTCTCAAGAAAGGATGAAGAGGTGGAAGCATTGCTTTGTGCCATTTCTATTATCCAACCAGATTGGATAACCGAAGCAAGGGACAAATGGAAGAAGGACGAAGAAGTTTGGACACTCATTCAAAAGTTGCAGCAAGATCCTATTACATCTAACACATTTAGTTGGAAAAATGATTCCTTATGGTACAAAGATCGCTTATATATTTGCAAGAATTCCCAACTAAAACAAAAGATTCTTCTAGAATTGCACACTTCTCCTTTAGGAGGACACTCAGGATTTTAAAAACCTTACCACAGCGTGAAGAAATAATTTTTTTGGGATGGCCTTAAATCTGATATTCAAAAGTTTGTGGCGGAATGTTTGGTTTGCCAGCAAAATAAATTTGAGACAATTAAGACATTGGGTCTTCTACAACCTTTATCCATTCCAAGTCAACGTTGGGAGGAGATTTCAATGTACTTTATCACAGGTTTACCTAAGTCCGAAGGAAGGAGTGTCATCATGGTGGTAGTTGATAGACTTACCAAGTATGCATACTTTTGTGCATTATCTCATCCATTTAAAGAAAGTACAGTTGCTACTGAATTTATGGAAACAATTCAAAAGCTACATGGAAACTCGAAGATTATTGTAAGTGAAAGAGATCCCATTTTTACAGGAAATTTTCGGACGAAATTATTTTCTTGTTTGGGTACTCAACTATCTCATAGCTCATCTTATCATCCTCAATCCGATGGTCAAACAGAGATAGTGAATAAATTTTTATAAGGATATCTTCGTTGTTTTGTATCTGATAAGCAAGCAAAATGGGTCAAGTTGTTACCTCTCACTGAATGGTGGTGTAACACTTCCTTCCATACTGCAGAAAAAATGATGCCATTTCTGGCACTTTATGGACATCATCCACCATCCATCACATCTTATTTAAGGGAAAATTCTAGGGTTCAAGCAGTGGAGGATCACATCGAGCATCAACAATAAGTTCTCCAACTCTTAAAAGATAACCTAAATTTGGCACAAAATCAAATGAAACAACACGCAGATCAACATCGCAGTGAGAGAAGTTTTGATGTGGGAGACTGGGTATTTTTACGGCTATAACCATACAAAAAAATGTCCCTCAAGCAAGCTAAGAAGGATAGTAAATTATCGCCAAAGTACTATGGTCCTTACAAGGTGTTGCAAAAGATTGGTACTATGATATACAAATTGCAGCTTCCTACTTCTTCGCGAGTGCATCCAGTTTTCCATGTTTCATGCTTAGAAACGGTTGTAGGGGACAAACTTCCAGTTCAAAAAATATTTCCATAACTTGATGACGAAGGAAAAACAATATTGGAACCTGAAGCAGTCACGGAAACAAGAACTCGTCAGCTACGAAATCGATCACTTTCAGAGTATCTCATCAAATGGAAGAACTTACCCACTGAAGATTCTACATGGGAGGATGAGAATTTTATACAGAAGCACCCGAAGCTACTCAAGCATTGAGGACAACACATTTTTGAAGGAGAGGAGCATGTTAGGTCCTTATATTACTAGTATAGTCCCTTATTGTTGTTAGTTTAACCCCCTTATTGTTACTGTTGTACCCCTGTAACCCCCATATTGTTATTATTGTCCCCTTACATTATTATTGTTAGATCGGCTAGGATTACATTATGGCCCCACTAGGATTACATTGTGGCCCCATGGACTCCTATATAGAGAGAGGAGGTTTTGTCATTTGTATCATCCAAGAATTGTTCATTCATGTAATGTATTGGAGGTTGCCCCCTCGAAGTGGCTTGTTTCTAAGGCGTTGATATCTCTTTTCTTCTATTTTTGGAGCTGGTTTCACAACATATAGTCAACCTTTTTTGACAAAAGTCAACCATTGTCAACCTTAGTCAAACTCAGTCATAGTTAAGGTATAAAATTGTTTAATAATAATAATAGTGATACTAATATTAATAAGATTTAATATTAATAATTTTACTAATAATATTTAGGTTCACTATATTTTTTTTGTAAGTTTGGGTGGGACTACATCATCATCATGTCCAATATATCACCTCAATTGGGGCGGGGAATTGAACCAGTGGATTCACATCAAGGAGTGCCTTAAGAGAGCACCTGATGACCATATATCCAAAACCCCGTAGACTTTAGGTTCATGATATTATTAATAATATTAATATTATTAAGGACTATTAATAATATTTATATTAAGACTTATGAATAAGGATTAGTATTTATTTTTAATAAGGTTTAAGGTTTATATAATATTTAATTTTTTTCAATGTTTATTTTTTAAAATAACTTTTATAACCTTTCTGAACAATGGAACCATATACAACTATGGTTAAACAAACTCGATTATGGTCAAACATCTTAATTCATAGTTAACATGGCCATCCATATTCATTTATAGTTAAACCTTGACAACCACGGTCAACGATGTTCACCCATAGTCTTTGAGAGTTGGGGTGAATGCACGAAGATGGGTTACACTTTTGGGCCAAATGTGGCGAGGGAATTTCAAAATTTTACTCTTTTATCGAATTGAAGCCCTCAAAATTCATATAAGTGTTGTGAATTTTGATTTGGAGTAAAAAGACAATGTGTGGGGAATTATGTCATTGTCCTAATGATATTTTTTGCAAAAAAAATTGTGTCATATAATCTGTCAAATTTCCATTAAAATATATGAGCATGATATACAAAGAGAGAACTAAGTTATATATATATATATATAAACTTTTTTTATATGTAAAATTATATTTTTATTAATTTTTAAAGTTGGCGAATTAATATTTGAATTACATTTTTCAAACACATGTTCACATAAGTTTTATTCCTACTATTTAAATAAATTAAAAAACCAAGAGTACCCTTTTGAAGAGGATTTGTAAATGAAGTGGTGGTATTTTTTCACTTTTTCATTTTGTATTTTTATCTTATTGATTTTTCATTCGACCCCTTTGAAACTGTCCAAAAAATTTTCAAGCATAATGTTTAAAAGAAATTAGATGAAAACTATCATATGAATTCGAAAAATATCAAAGTCATATGCCATTGGATAAATGATTCCTTCATGAATCGAACATGATCAACTCTACCACTTAAGGACAAACATTGTCTCAATTCTACGAGGCTACAAAATGGTGTTGTAGTGAAATCTACAGAAGGGGAGTTGAAACTCAATTTTTTAGGCCTGTTAGGGTCCTGTGATTTGGAAAATTCACAAGCCAAGTGACAGGGTAACATCAAACCAACTTTGGAGCCCTAAGACCTAGCCTTCCTGGACTCAGAGAGGGCTCTCTCTATTTTGAAAAGGGTGTAAACTTGTTTGATTTATGTGTATTTGATTTTAGGCTAGTTTTTAAGTATGTTTTGGTTTGTTTTAGGTTTTTTGAGGGAGAACTGATCAAAAAATAGACAAAAATATTGTCAGATCAACTGGGCCATGGGGTCTAAAAGGTCGAGACTATCTGAATGGGTGGACAAGGTATATTACAGGGCCAATTTGGTCGAGATAAATGGATTCGTTGGGCGTAAGTGAAATAAGATGGACACTAAGTTTGTGAAGGACAAAGAGGTTTTAAACATAAATATGTTTACAACATACATCCATGTGGTAGGGCTAACCATTAATCACTATAAATGAAACTCAAACTGATAGATGCATAAAATAAACATTCAGGTGATACATAGAAGTATAAGACCCTCTAACTTTGGGAAAATCACCTTCAGACTTATGGGAAAACAAATAAGTCAAACAAACAACTCAATCTATGAAGAGGGAGCTCCTAAACATCATATTTTGAGCTATCGGGAACTTTGAAATAAGATTGCAGAGCATGGGCAAAGGGCAAGATCGAAACAAGACCTCTTTGGTTTAACTAGGACAATCAAATATTCAGAGAAAGGTTTCAGTGATGGGGTTTTGGTTAGCTATAAGTAAGCAGGGCATACCGTGAATCATACTAGATAGCATACATAATAACCATTAATGAAATTGATAACAAGTTTTTAGGGTATCAAAGAGCAGTTAAGAATTCTTTGACATAACCAAGAAAGAAGAAAAACATAGAAGCTGTAATGAATCAAGAAACTTGAGGTGCCTCCATGGGCATGTCTCAAATCTATTCTTTACTGACCTACAGCAAGCAAGAAGCATGAAAACATGTATGATAAACTAAGGAAACATAACATATAAGGAACACTATACCATTCACCAAGCCATGGAATCCTACAAACAGTCTTCTTTCACCATCCAAGACAAACAAGAAATCATCCACTTCATGAGACAAAGTATTTCTTCAAAAGCTTGTAATACTATGTATTGCTCTATAACATCAAGTTTAGCCTCTTGTTACAATGAAATCTCTTGGAATATATAGGCCAAAGAGAAATAAACTATCCAAGAGCATCTAGAAGGCCATTGGTCTATTACAAATATCTGATTTTGTCCTTGAGAATTTGCAAAGCCCAAGGCACAAAATATCTTCAAAAATACCTACTTAAGCTAATAATAGAAATAAAATTGACTTTTAATCACTGACATGGTGATAAAAATATCTAAACGCACATTTGGAGGAGCATATTTAGAAAACTTCCTTTTTATCCAAAATGCTACATGAGCATAGTAGCAGAAAGAAGCTCGTTTTGCAAACAACTTTTGAGGGACCTCCCGATGTCGAAACGAGGCCCGCGATAGCTCGTTGGAAAGCCCTAGATGTCTAGCTTCTGGAACTACTTTATTTTTCACAAAATTATCCCTCGAAGTATGTAAAAAGGTGGACTGAGTGAAAAAATCCAGGGGGGGTCTCATCTGCTGATATGTGAGGCAGAAAGGTGAATTTTGACTGACTTTTGCCTCTTTGGGGGACCAAAACACCTCCTTTGGATCTAAAAATTTGTGAGTAGCTGCCCCAAAATTTAATACATCCAAAAAAATGACTTTCATGAGCTGAGGATGCTCCTAGCATCCATGGCAGCGCCTATAAAAATGTGCAATTAGGGCCAAAAAACACAAAAAACAAAATCATGTCAAAATTTGCTCAATTTTGGTGAGAAAGCCCCTTATGGGTTCTTAGAAGCATGCAAGAAAGCTGAGGCCAAGATTTCAAGCCTAGATATTCCTTTCTCCACTTTTTCTACCGGACACCTCTTTCAGGCAATTTTGAGCCTTTCTTGAGCAAGTTTGAGCTTTCTTCGGGCAAATTGGTTCAACTTCTTGTAGTGCCCGGTCATCTTCCTCTGCAAATCCAAGTCTCTATTTGATTTCTCTAATTTATCCTCCAAATGCGTGTTGGCTCTTTCAAGCCATGATTCTTTATCATTTTATATTTCTTGGGCGAGCAATTGTGTAAGAGGATAAGATCGAACAAGGGCTGCTTCTTCTTCCTTCTTTTTCTCCAAAGCTTTCCTAAGACCCATAGTCCTAGGCCTCTTTCTCATTGGCTGCTCTTCTTCTTCAGTATCATAAAATTCGCCCATATACTCTTCAAGCTTGATCTGTGCTTTGTAGGCTTCCCTTTGGTATTTGAAAGCCCGGGCCTCATAAACTGCCATTTGACCACTCATTTGTTTATTTTTCATTTGTAGAACATGTATGAGGTCCTTTGACCTTTCTAGATCAGCTTCTAAGTCATGAATTTGAGCTTTTCTGTTTTTCAAAAGAGCCTCAAGAATTATAGCTTCATCATCTCCAGCATCACTGTCTATCTGTATGATGTTGAACTCCCTTTCCTTTTCATGACTACTCTCCTGCTGTTCCTCTTTTTCTTTACCCCTGCCTTGGATAGACTTCTTGGTACTTTTCCTCTTCAGAAATTCAAAAATACTCTTCTTAGGCAGTTTGCCTCTACTTCTTCGCGCTCTTGTGACATTGCTAGTCACTGCTGGAGTGATTTTTTTCTTAGTGGATTTGGTGTTTTTAGGCTTCACCACTTTTGGAGGAAGATTCATGGCCCCTTGCCTAGGAGAGGCAGCTAGCACATTCTCTTGGCTGTGTTGAGGAGAAGAGAGAGGAGGTTTTATTACTTGCTCTTGTTCAACTTGATTTTTCACATTGCCAACTTCATCATGATCTGCTTTGCTACCCTACTCACTGTTTTGATTTTGTTTGGGGCTGCTAGATTCACCTTTATCATTGTTATGAACCTCTTGACATTGTTAGCCACCTATAAAAAAATTTATAGCAAAAGGTGGCCAAAAAATTTTGGAGCCTTCAAGGAACAAATTTTATCGCTAAAAAGTGTTGGCTCTTGAAGACTCTTGAAGGCCTCATGCCTCTGTCCAAATCTTCACTATTGTTCCCATTTAATACTCAGAAGTTCTGTTGATTTCATGAGAAAAGACTGTTGTAAAATCATCATTTTTCCCTCCTCCCACTTCAAAACTAACCTTCATTTTTGCTCCCCTTTTTCTCCATAAAAACTCCTCTATTTTTCATGATTCCTCTTCTTCCATTCATGAAAATCACTTTACATAGTTTAAAACTCATTTTTAAACTATATCGAAACCCCCAAATCCATTGCAAAACCAGAGAAAATCATAAAAATTCATACTTTTGTGTAAGGGTTTAAGCCCCCTTGGGCCAAAATCATAAACCACTTCCCCCAAATGCCCACTCCCTAGAACCAGGTGCTAAACCCCTCACAGCGCTTATCGCATCGCAAACATTCAAGTGCGCAAGTCTTTTTTCCATTACAAAAACTCTGATGCGATTAAGCCCTGTGTTTATAAACCCCGATCATATTATTTTTTCATATAACCCGTGGGCCCGCCTTCAGTGCTTAAAACATTGAAAAAATCCATTCCCGATCCATTTTTTCCTTTATAAATACAAAAAACATTTTTATCCAAAGTTTTGGTCTAACATGCCCATACAATGATTTTCAAAGAAAAAATGGTTAGATTAAAAAGACCCGATCGAGAAATCGCATCGGAGAAATTCACAAAGGGTTTATTGGTAGACCCGAATCAAACTTTCCGATGCGATGGGTCATATATACATAAAACTCCTCCCCCTCCCCTTCATCCATATAACTTTCACCCGGGACCAAGTGTTAAAGATCCCAGGTGCTAATCACATCGCAACATTTTCACCAAGCGCGTTAAACTTTCCTCCACCTCCGATTGACATCTCCCGATTCTTTCCCTGCAGTTGATCTGATCCTCAGATCAACGGCATGCGCAACATTGCATCGACAATTTTTGTTACACCCTTCCTCTCTCCCCGCCAATTATTAAGCCCCGATCGCCGATCCCCTATTCACTTTCCGCTGTCAATCTAATCTGCAAATCGACGGTCAGCACTTATTCGCATCACAAGTTTTCAGCGCTGTGCAAATTCTTTCCCTGCCGATTGAATGCCTCCGATTGCATCCGGACCGTCTGTTCGATCGCATCTGATGGCTCGTGTCCCTCCCGAAACCCATTTCGATTTTTAATTGATTTTCCCTCCGCCTAAGGTTTTTTAACCTGTTTTCTTTGTATTTTCGCTATCTCTCTATTATACATCTCGAATCGCTCCCAACCGTCAATCTCTGCAGATCGACGGATCTAACTTATTACTTCCCTCTGCTCTCCTTTTAACCTTCTCTTTGATAATCTCCATCGTTGGACGCTGCCATCCAACGGCTACGCTCCTCCCCATGCCCTCTGAAGCAGTGTTTCCCCAAATACACAGGATTTTATAATATTTTATGTATTTTGCAGGTGTTTGATGGGTTTTCCATTATATAAAGGCTGAAGGCCGAGAATGAAAATTCATGTGCCTTCAATTCATAAAAATGAACCATTCACGGGGCTCTACTCCACGTTTTGTCAATGTTTCATGAGGCATTGATTCCATATGAGCCCTGCGCGGCCTGCACATCAACAAGACACGATGTTATTAAATCAAAAATTAAAAGAGTATCAATGTTTAAGACAGAACGCAGCAGAATAGAAGATTGAAGACAAATTTGGGGATTACGGCTAAGATTGATTATCAAAAGCCTAATCCCCCAAATTAAAACACAATTAAAGGAAAATCATAAGTGTTTTATCATACAGAAAGGCCTTCACCGCCACACCTGAGGCAAATTGATTCCTCTCAGCTACCACAGTGCCACCTGTGGCCACAATCATTTAAACAGAGGCCAAAGTTATTGAGCAAAATCAGATATTCGCCTCAACGCAGCCAGAGAGTTACTTCTGCAAGGAACTTAATGCAAAAAATATTTGCAGAGTTACTCCAACATGACACAGAGCCTCAAAAGTCAACAAAAGCTCCCACCGAGCTTAATTCATAAATGTAAATCAATTAATACAGTAACACACCTGTAAACTTCTCCATCGAGCCCCTCAAAGGCCGAGAAGTCATTAATCTGTATTAATTGTCTTGAGAGATCTTTTTCAGATCTCACCTCCTCATTCTTCTATAAATACTTCTGTCGAAGATGAGAAATTGTTGGTTGTAGAAATTTGAAATGTAATTAAGCTTGAGACTTCTATCTGTAAATAGTGTTCACTAGCCCTTGAAGCTCTGTTTGTGCTAGATTATTTAGGCTGAATAGTGAAGATGATTATTGAACTGAAACATTGGACTTGAAGACTGAAACTGGTTTGACATCAATAACAAGCTGTTTCTTGGGATCCTGGTCTATATCATTGGTGAAGTTCCCCTTTCTTTGTTATTGTTTTCCTTCTATGTATGTCATATTGTTCACTATTCTCTGATAAAGAACAGAATTTATGGAGTTAGGATTTACTGTTTACCAGTACCCTTCTCTAACTGATAAGCTTTATCTCAATGTTTTCCTCCAATTTTTTTATTTAATAATGATTCAATACAGTTTAAGCAATTATGAATGTTGGCGTTCCCTCGTCCTACTGTTTGCTTTAAACATTATTCTTGAAAGTTATTTTCATCATTTGCTTATTAAAGTTAGACTAGAAAAGTGATGGTTTGCCCTGTTTCTAGTTTATATTCTCCAAAGGCAGATTTTGAAGGTTTCCCTTGGTGTTGGCCGAAAGCAGATTAGGTTTAAAAGTACCTTATCTGATCTTAGGTTACACTTTGTTTCCCTTATGTGGTTTCATACTTTCTGAAGGTAATTATGAGGATTACTGGATTGTTTGTCAATTAAGCTGCTTTAATACAAACTTGCCCAAGAATTCTATGGTTAGCCCTGTTCTTGGTTGGTTTTAAACAGTTACTTAAGAGGCTTTTCTTGTTTGGACTGACTATAAATCCCTTGTGAAATTATTATCAGTTTCCACCCCTCCAACACTTTATTGTTTCTATTCCATCATTTTAATCTCATAATCTTGTGATACAGATGACTTGCCCCTTGGATCACTCTTGATGTTGTTGCTCAATTAAAGCACTATTATGACTCCATAGCCCAATGGACTAAAAACTAGCATTATATCTATATTTTTAGCCAAAGTTGTTCTATTCGCTTGCAACTTCTCACCTTTGAAACGTTTTGCACTTAGAACTTTCCCCTCAAATAATAGTCATGCTCAACCATCCAAAAACAAAAAAACCCTTGGCCTTCATAACTAGCCTAATATCATTACCCCAAACTTCAAAGACAAATCCATCTTTGCACCTATTGGAGAGATCCCTCTCCGGATTCAGGAAGTCTAGATCCTAGAATCCCAAAGTGGTTGAAACGATGTTTCTCCCTGCGATCGGACTTTCGCCAATCTTGTTGATTACAGGGAGCTAACAGACATATGTTGCCTTCAACCTCATCATTGTTGTTTAGAAAATGTTCTTTAGGTCTTTAGCTTCATGATCCTTTTCTGTTGTTTGACCATCTTTACTTTCTACCTGTAGACTACCTTGTTTACCCTCATCACTATCTTGACCTTGTTGAGGGTTGCCTTCATTATGATTGTCTCATTTAGACTCTGTGTGTGGGCTGCCACCATGGTCACTTTGCATGTTGTCACCTCCCTTACTATCTATTTGAGGAATGTTTTGTTGTTTATCATCAATACCTTGCTTAGGATCTTCATTTTTCCCTTGAGGAATGTTTTGTTGTTTATCATCAATACCTTGCTTAGGATCTTCATTTTTCCCTTGAGGAATGTTCTCCTGATCACTTTGTTGTTGATGGCCACATTGTCTTTCATTGTTGCTTTGAACCTCTTCACTTTGCTCTCTATCACCACTAGCTTGTGGCTCTTCATCATCACTACTTTGCACCTCTTCTTCACTGCTTTGTTTCTCTTCATCATCACTACTTTGTTGCTCATGGTCACTGCCCTGTTTGTCTTTACCATCACTAGTTTGCTGCTCATGGTCACTGCCTTGTGATTTTTCACTTGGTTCATGCTCACTAATTTGCTTAGTGTCCCCATGTTCCTCATCACCACTAACCCCATGCCTGCTTTCAAAATACTGCTCCTTTTCATTGTCAATCATTAGTGATGTTTGCCTTTGAGGAGTATTTTGACTTGATGGAGGAGAGACATAGTGAGTGGAGGGTGAGGAGGATATGTGAGATGGGCCATGAGATGAAGGGGCAATGGAAAAATCTGGATGAGAAATGAAAGTCTCCCAAGACACTCCTTTCTTTTCAAGCTGGTGAAGGATGATGATTTTGATGAGGGAATGATGGAAAAGACTGGGTTTTTGCTGAGCATGAGGTCTCTTTTGAACAAGGAAGGAAATCTTGTTTATGCTTTTTTAGAGGAAGAAAGGTAGGTTCAGCAACTGAGTTCTTGTGAAATGCATGAGAAGCCTGATGTGATAGGAATAAATCCGAGAAAACCTCCCTTCACATGTGAAATACTTCATGATGACTCTCATGAGGGGGGCATAGTTGCTCAATAAGTGAGAAAAAGGAAATATAGCTTGGCAAGCATCCTGATGGTCTGGTTTTAAGAAAGGTTTATAGTGATTCATATCTAGGTATGCTTGTTTGAACCACTTTTCTCCTATATAGGGGATCTTAGCTGCTTTGGAGACAGCCCTAGGAGTGAGTTTAAAGTCTAGACCTGCTAAGTGGACATGCTTTCCTTGTAGCCTTAGGGTGAACAGTTGTGTTAAGGGAGGGTAATTGGTGACCTCCTGGACTTTTTGGCAAAAATCGAGGCAGCCTACCTCATGGAAGTTAAAAATAATTGAAGGGGATTCATTTACTTCTTGAGTTGTCACAGGCTCAAATCTTTTGTGAAATCCCACCTTTCTAACTTTCTTTGGAGGCATAGCTTTTTTTTAGGCTTTCTTTCACTCTTTTATCAAAACAGGCCTTCAAATGAACTAAAAATAAAACTCTTCCTTCAACACTGTATCTCTGTCTTAACTAGCAACCAGGTTCTTTTAATGAAAATAGTTTTCTTTCCTAAGGATTGTGCCTTTTCTGTTTTTAAAATACTGAGCTTTGTCCTTTAACCTTTAACACCAAAAAAATTTTGAAAACTGATAATAGGCGCTTTCTTAAAAACTGGGTTTTTTATTCTTTGGACTGTGCCCTAGCTTCTTAAACAAAACAGACCTTTCTCCTTTTGAAAAACTATTTTTCCTTTTTCAAAAACTATGCCTGACTTCTTAAGCAAAACAGGCCTTTACAATCAAACAATAGCCTTTTTCCTTAATCACTATTTTGTTGTATTTTAGCAAACATGGTGGTTTCTAGAGAAACTGTGTTTTTTTTCCTTCATAAGACTGTGCCTTTTTCCTTAACCAAATTAACTCTTAGAACCCTTCAAACTCAAAATTTTAGGTGATCAAAACATTAAATACCTCTTGAAATGTATGGTGAGGTTTTGGAGAAAGTTTTAGTTGGCAAAAAATCCGATTTGATGTGGATTGAAGGAAGTTTGAGCAGCGCTATGCTCCTGTGCAAAGGTGCGTAGCATTGAACGTTGTCGGTTCGGGCCCTAGGCGCCCTCTAAACGCCTGGCGAGGTCGGGCACCTCCTGAACACTGGGTGAACGGACAGGCACGTTGTGATCTCCTACAGGTGCGTCGCGCTGCTTGTATTTTTCTTCTGTAGGCTGTTACAGGCGCATCGCGTGCTTCTTCAGGCACGACACGACCTAAATTTTATGCACAGTGATGGCCCTATACTTCAAGAATGAAAACTCTTTCTTCGCCAAGTGCACAATGAAACGTAAAAACCTTTTTTTGAGGGTTTGTATAGCCTTTTTGAAATGTTTGAACTGACCCTTTGGTGACTTTTTATTTTTTCCTTTGTATTTTTCATCAAACTGAAGATTTTCTTAAAACACAATATCTTTCCTTTTTCAAACAAATTTTAACCTTTGTTGATCTGTCCTTTGCTCACTTTTATGAGGAGGCAATAAAAACGTGTTTCTGACCCTCTTGCTAAATGACATCCTATTTGCAATCTATGCCTTTATCTCACCATATCACTTTGAGATTTTTAGACCAAAAAATGTCACTCGATTTATGATGAGATGTTCTTTGTTTATCCTTAGCAAAATTCCATTTAAACAGAACCTTGCCCAACCTTTTTAATTAATCGAAGAAGTTTCTCTTCAACCCTTGAACCTTGTAACTTTCATATGATGTAGGTACTAAGCACAAAATTTCTTGTTTTCTCTGTTGCTTTTTAACTAGACCAGTTAGCGGTAAAATGTAATCTTTCCACTTGTCACTCTTGAATATCCTCAAACAACTGTGGGCCCTATGCTTTTTTGTGGAGGAGGCCATGTAAACACTATGTTTTTGCCATTCATATCAAAGTTTTTCTCCAAACTGTGACATTGTATATCATGTGAAAGAAGCTCACAAAAACACCACTACTGCAGCCATTCAACACCATAAGGTAAATCCACTGTTTTATGAAGTGAAGAGGCTTTTAAACCATGTGTTTTCTCATTTTTCTTGTTTACCAAAGAGATCAACTTAAAACATAAAGAGCTTATCTTTATCATACATTGTGCCTTTTTGTCCTTTCGAAGGTGGCCTTTCAAACTTGAAGCTTGAATTTATCCTCTGATTTAAAACACCTAAAAATGAAGATTGCTTGTATCCACCAAGAATTTGTCTCCTACATCTGATGGAAGCACCATTTGACTGAATGTGAATTATGGCTTCATCACCTTTTTAACCCTTTGAATGAGCTGATTCATAGTGTAAATCTTTTGGAGAGCTGACCCTTTGCTTTTTTTGAAGGAGGCCTTTAAACAGTGAAAGTTTCACCTATCTTAACAATGTGCCCTCTGTCTTTTAAATGAGCTGGAAAAGTTACTCTTGGCGCTTGCCCTTTTATTCATCACTTGGAGGGATTATCTTTGATAAACCATAATGGATTTGTTTAAAAACAAGAATGCCCTTTTCACATAAACCATCTGTGTGGATTGTTTCTTTATATCAGTTGAAAAAGTCACTGGAAACAGAGATTAGTCTAATGCTTTTACCATTCAAATGAGGCTAATTTAATCAAAATTATAACCTATGATTCATCCTTGGAGGAAGTGGCACAAAACAACCTCTGAAGTCACTTGAAACATTGTTGACCCTCTACTTGTTTGTGAAGGAAGCCACAACAATGTTTTTCTAACCCTCTGCTTTTATATGAAGGAGGTTCCATCATGTGTTTCTAACCCTCTAATTATCATTGAAGGAGGTCATCATTAAACATGGGATCTTCATCTATTTCAATCACTGTACCTTGCTCTGTATGTTTTCTTCAAGAATATCAATAGGAAACAAGTGAAATTTGACATTTATCATTGGTAAAATCACTTGAACCTAATGTCCTCTTGCTTTATGAGGCATTGTCTGAGATGTATATCCCTTTTGTAAAGTATCACTTTGAAATATAGACCAGAAGCAATGTGATTGGTACATGGAGAGTGTTCACTGCTAGACATCATTGAACTAGCTTTTCCCTTGACTGTGTTTTCAGAGGTATATTGAAACTGCCTTTGACTAATGTTCACATCCCAGGTTCAAGGTAACATAAGAAGCAGTTGTCTTCTTATGCCCTACATTATGATGCCCTTTGGAAAGATTATGCATCACTGATTTTGGAGGAGATTATGGAGCACTGCTAATCAGCATCACTCAGTCTTTTGTGTTCATTTGATTTGAGGAATGATCTCTGCTCTTCAGGCAGCCTTTGGATTTAAACCATGTACACTTGCTGCTCTTTACTTTACAACTCTCCATCTGATTATTGAAGGCAAAATATTTTAGTATGAGAAACTTGTTTAGTTGATCCTTTGCTTCCATTTTCATACTGATCATCATTCAATTACACCCCTACAGAGATGTAAAAACATATGCTTTTGAACCTTGGAGAGCTCCTTTGGTGTTTCATGGAGATTTCGCCTGATCTAAGCATATTTCTTCAGACAGTGAACATCCTCATCTTTTCTTGATTCAGATATTTGTTGAACTTCTTCTTAAATGAGACAAAGTGACATCTTAGTGGTGCGCGACCTATGGATAGATCAAGGCTTGTTTTGAAAAATAGGAAAAGATTCATGGATGACTGGTACTAGACACAGGTTTTTTGGCTTAGGATATCTTAGCCAAGGAAAACCTCTCTAAACACCACTATCTAACTTAGAGACAATAGTCACAGATTCTGAGTGTTTTCTTAGGCATGATCAAATTGTCATATGACAATATGATCAGGGATAGAGGAGCAAACACTTTGTCAACTTTCAGATAGTGAATGGCATGAGAAACAAGGGAAAATGATAGCAGAGAAGCGAAGTTATGACAGCTATAGACAGGAAGACTTTTTTGAAGCAAGATATGACTTGAAAACTGAAGATTTTTCTCATCATAGACTGATAGGGTGGGGTAGGAGGAAAAAAATTGGTTTGGAGTGTTTTCTAGTTGATAAATTGACAGATTGACATTAGCTTCTACAAAACTTAGCTAAGGAATCTAGTCATCAACAACATGTAAAAAATAATGATGACTAACAATCGCTCCATTTGGGGAGGGCAGCTCCTTTTCAGGAGGTGTCCAGAATTGCAGATCTCTGGCTTGTGAAGACCAGTTCTTTATCCATTGGCGCAAATTTCTCTCTTTCTTGATGCTATTTCTGAAAATTGACAACATGATTAGCATCAAAGTCATCTCTACCTACCCAGCTATATTTCATAATATTTTTTCTTCTTTAGGTGCATTTAGACTAGCAACCTTTCGACATGATATTTTTTAGAAAAGAAAATTATCTAATTCTACACTTATATCTTCTGGGAGTTCAGGTTAAACTGATGAACTCCTTTGTTTCTCTACCTATGCAAGATCGACTGTCAAGATTTGGTTGTTTGACAGGATTTCATTCACTAAAATAAAACATGAAATTGAAAAATGACCAAATCAGGATTAGACGGTCTAATTTGTCATGTATTTGTGGCATAAAGACAAGCTGCACACAAATATTATTTTGCATGAAATGAGATTTACAAAAACCAGGGCTAGGATACATAGTTCATTTTTTCATCCCTGTTTTCTTCTTTGGTTTTGTATTGAGCGTGTGGAACCAGTATATTTTCCTAATCTACTTTCATTGACAAGTCAATCTTACACAATTTGACTATCACTTCTTTCACTAACTTATCAGCAATCAATTTAAAACATGTTCAGTTATGATTAGGCTAGATAACTGAACAAGATATTTTTTGAGCACTAGTAGTGGCATTTAGACTTGCACACTTTCAGCATGACTATTTTTTAACATGGGGCTTTTCTGCTATTTTCTAAAACTGCCCTCTTTTCAACTTTTCTACTGTTTTTGTATTTTATGTTTTTGATCTATTTCTTCAAATAGTGATATGTACAATGAGTGAAAATTTTAAAACTAGAAATCTTGAAAATGGTGGAACTTGAGCATTTTGTCTTCAAAGGGATCTCCCGATGCTCTTGGTTCGGTCAACTCTTGAAAAGAAAAGTTTGGAAAATTTTCCCTTTCAAGCACAACATAAGGGTTCTTGCAAGAGTCTTTGAAAAATTCTGTATCTACTTGCTACTTTTCTCTATACCTTTGATTTCCTCTCCTGCCTTTGTTGTACATATTTTTAAGGTAATACAAATACTTTTTGTCATTTTTAAAACAAATGATGACATCATCAAGGTACATCATAATGAGGAAATTTAGAACTGGAAACATGGCTTTCATGAACATGTCTTTGGTGTCTGGCGGTTTTGCAGCTCTTGGTTTGAATTTGGAACAGCTTCCAGTGTATTTGAAAAAATCTTTAAGATGCTTTCTTTGAAGAGGAATTAACTGATGATATCCTGAAACATAACTTTGCAAAGACATGTGATTAGAAAATCCTAGCTTCTGTATGGTATGATCTGTTTTGGGAAGGATATAAGTGTTGTTCTGGGGAGGTTTATCTGCGTTTCTGAAATCTACACATATCCTATGTCCATTTGCTTTGTCTTTAATTTTTAATGTTTGACCAATATTTTTGCATTTCTTTTTTTAAGGGTTACTTCTTGAAATGATGGCATTGTCACAGTGTTTTAGACTGTTTTCCCGACATGTATTAATATTTTGAACAATTTTTCATACTCTAGCAATTCTTAATCTTTGGTGAAATGACAGAATTTTAGCTAGTTCAATTAACTCAGGTGTCTTGGGACTTCTGTCATCATATTCCTCTTTATTGAATTCATTAGAAATTTTCCCTGGATTCATCAAAGTGGTTGCAAAATTTAAAGCTTTACTTGGAGAGGTAAGGTTTTGGGATGGTGAATCATTTAAGTATTCTAAGAACATAAGACTCCCTTGTTCCTGATTTCCAAAAATATTTGTACTATGTAAGCCTTCCAGTGCTTCTGTTTTGAAAAAAGTTTCTGATTGTACTTTTGATGTTTGTCCTTGGCTTGAGAAACTTGCTTGAGGGTGTAGAATGTGTTCTGTTTTCTGATTTATCTCTATTTCTAGAAAATCAAACTCCCACTCTTCAAGACATAATTGTTCAGGGTCATGATAGTTTTGAGTATCCAACTCATCATAGAGAATCTGGGCCGACTGATGCGATGTGCCTAGATTTGTTTCAATTTCTCCTACCTGTTTATAAATGTCTTCATCAGTGTGTAAAATGAAGAAATTTAGATCTGAATGTATGGAATACATAGGGATGTTATCTGGCCTTTCTTGGTTTCTGACCATATATTTAATGTGTGATTCCCAATACAGTATTCTTGTTTGATTAAACACGGGAATGGTGGCGTAAGATATATGTAGTTGAATATTTCCTTGAATCTTGGCCCCCCAAGATCTGGATAAAATCATTCCGTACTTGGGAGGGATGTCTGCTACCACTATGTCCATGACCAGGTGTTTTGCAGGTACTTGGGCCAAACTGACACAAAGATCTTTTATCAAGCCTAGACTCTTGACCGTGCTTGAATCAAATGAATATAAGTCTTTATAAGGTTTCGCTATTTCTAGGCCTAATCTTTCCATTACTACTTTCGACATGAGATTGTGAGAGGCCCTGGAATCTAGCATGGCATTATGTAGGACTTGGTCATGTATATTCAGACTAATGTAAAAAGGAAGAGTGGTTCCCGCTTGATATTTTCCTAGTATTTTTGGTCCAAACAACACCTCAGGGGTATCATCAGCTAGGTGTAAAGTATCTGCATCATTTCCTATGTTTAGGACCTTTAGCACTTGAGATTTGTATGAGCTTTGGGCAATAAGTTCAATGAGAGGCATGGTGATCTTAATTTTGGAAATTTCCCCTTCAAAACTAAAGGGTGCTTGTAGTTCAGATAGATTTGCTTCTGTTTTTTCAGCCATGACTTTCTGTATATTCTTAATTTTCTCATTTTGATTTGGGGTTTTTTTCAATACAGTTGTTTCGGGGATCTTAGCAGAGGTACTAGGATAGTTAGGAGCAAGGCTTTCTTGGCTAGTTTTGTCTTTGTTTTGGTCAGTTCTCTTAGCCATGATTTTGTTACTATCTATCGTTCTTTTAAGAAATGTATCGGGGGTTTTTGTAACAACAGTGTTTGAGCTACCTCTCTTAGAGTTGTCTTGGTTTTTCTTACTCCTAAGATCATATTTCCTATGAGCTTCCATTATGGAATTTTGCAATCCTACCTCGGGATCTTCAGGGTCCTCATAATTTGCTTCATTTTAATTCGAGGAGAATAAAACTTGTTCTTCTTCTGTGAGGAAAGCCTCACCCTCACTATCAGAACCTATCAAGTTTAAGTGATTTTCATCAAGTGGTTCCATATCTCTTTCTACCTCATCAACATAGTTTTCATTGAAAGGTGCCCTGATATGTTGGTCATTTTCCCTTGGTTTGTTCTGAGGCAGGTCTCTTCTAAAGTTTTAGTTTCGGTTTTTGTTTTGAGGATTTGGCTGGTTGTCCTTAAGAGGTGCTTTTTCATTCAGATTTATTTTTTCCCACATTTTTTCCATGGATCTAACCAGGTTGTCTATTCTGGGATCTGAGGAGGAAACTGAAGGCATGGCCTCATCTCGGTATGTGACTTTCTTTTATGATCTGATCCTAGCTCTCTTTTCAGCTAGATTGGCTTTGGCACTAATAGCTACCTTTTTCATTTCTTCTAAAGTTGCGGGGTCTCTTTCTCTTAGTTGGTATGTCATATCTAGATCGAAACCTTCGAAAAATTTTGCTAATTCTGAGCCAAGTGGAGGTTTCATGTGAGGCAAGAGGGCGTTATAGACACTGTTGAATCCAGTGCAATAGTCCTCAACACTTTCCCCCATATTCCTCTTAAGATTGTTATATTCGGAAAGGATTTGGATGGGGTTTTTCCTGATTTCCCACTTGTTTATGAAAGTTTGGTAAAGTGATGGGAGATAATGTATACTGTTAGGAGCTACGCTTTTAAACCATTTTTTGGGTTCTCCGCATAGGCTTTGGGCGAACATTCTCATCTTTATGGTTTCATCTTCTAATTCATTGATTCTATCTACATGTTGTTGGGCAGTAGTAGCCTCAGTTTCGGTGAAATGTGGGATTTAGGATTGGTAATCATTTTGAAAAGGTACCAAAGGCAGAGGTAATACTAAGGGCACATACCAAGTTTCCATGACGGGGGCTGATGGTAGATTTACAGTATGAAGGTTTGTGGTATGTGATGAGGTGATTTGCACAGTGGTGGTCTGAATGGGTGTGGCAGAGGTGTTCGGACTTGTAGACTGATTCTGAGCAGATTTGGGGTGATAAGAGCCAAAGTGGTGGAGAAACTAAAATTCAGGAGGTGTAGTGGGTGAGGCTTCTTTGCTAGGACTCTGTTGCAAATCTAAGGGCTCAAGATCGGCAAGGTTGATTTTACTTTGTGACTTGCTTCTAAAAAGGGCTTTTGCTAAACTCAAGTCAAACTGGGAATCTTGCAAGGATGTGAGATTTTCAGGTACAGAGCTTGCTTTGTGGATGGTCCTATCGGTGGCTAAGTTACCAGTTTCAGAAGTTTTCCACAAAATATTTTTAGGGTCATAAACTATGATAGGTGGATCCGGGTCCGGATGAGATCTGGTATTAATTCTTCGTGAAGCCAGATTTCAAAGTCAAAGTTTAGAGAGGGTGATAGTTATGATTGTTTTTGGATGGTTGTCCTCTCTAGGGGTTTCGCTAATGTGAGTAAGGTCAAAAAAAAATGAAGGCTAGTGGAGTCGCCAGGTAGATTTTCTTGAGATTTATGGTCCACCACCAATATTGACAAAAACGTTTTTTAAGAAAACTCTTTTCTAGAAAACTTTTCTGTGAAAGTTTGCAAGAGACTTAAAACTTAGTTCAACAATTTGCTAGATTGTTGAGGAAGCTATAGTTCTATTTGCAAGTTATTCTATTTATTTCCTATGTTAAGATGAAGATTTCCGAATCCCTAAGCTGTACTTAGTTGGTCACTGATTTCAGAGGCTGCATCATGAACTTTGAGTTTTTGGGAAAGGTAAGTCAACAAGAGAGTATGATTTATGAAATTTTTGGTTTTTTATGGAGTATTAGGCCTACTAGTGGCTAGTGGAGTTGCCAGGTGGATGTTTTTTTTGTTTTTAGAGATATGTACTTATGGTCCACCACCAATAACTGAGAAAAAGCCAATATATAGATGTTTTTTTTGGGGTTTTATGAGTTTTTATATGCAGCCTAGTTTGTAAGAGTGTTCTAAACCTGATTCATCACTTTGCTAAGATGGTGAAACAATAAGAGTTTACTCTAAAGGATTTCTTAGGCTGTTTTTATGAGTTTAATTTTGAAGGACTAACGAGTCTACAAGAGTTTGCTAGACTGTCATGTACTCAGTAGGTCCCACCGTGATCGCCATTATCTTAGTGTGGCGATGAGGTGGCTGATTCACTAGATATCCTTGAAGACAAGGGATTTCTGGAGTCCCAAGGTATACTAAGATTGTCACTAACTCAGAAAAGTCCCATCGTGATCGCCATTATGTTAGTGAGCAATGGGATAAATCGACAACATAGTTTTCTTAATGGATGTTGAAATGTTTAGGGAATTCTAAGTTTGTTTATTACTAAGAGTGCCACCGTGATCGCCATTATGTTAGGGTCTAGTGATTTGGTAGATTGGCAAGCCAAGTGACAGGGTAACATCAAACCAACTTTGGAGCCCTAGGACCTAGCCTTCCTGGACTCAGAGAGGACTCTCTCTATTTTTTAAAGGGTGTAAACTTGTTTTCTTTCTATGTATTTGATTTTAGGCTAGTTGTTAAGTATGTTTTGGTTTGGTTTAGGTTTTTTGAGGGAGAACTGATCAAAAAATAGACAAAAAGATTGTCAGATCAACTGGGCTATGGGGTCGAAAAGGTCGAGACTGTCTCAAAGGGTGGACAAGGTATATTGCAAGGCCGATTTGGTAAAGATAAATGGATTCTTTGGGCGTAAGTGAAATGAGATGGACACTAAGTTTGTGAAGGAAAAAGAGGTTTTAAACATAAATAGTTTTACAGTTGACATCCATGTGGTAGGGCTAACCATTAATCACTATAAATGAAACTCAAACTGATAGATGCATAAAATAAACATTCAGGCGATACATAGAATTATAAGACCTCTAACTTTGGAAAAATCATCTTCAGACTTTTGCAAAAAAAAATAATTCAAACAAACAACTCAATCTATGAAGAGAGAACTCCTAAACATCATGTTTTGAGCTATCGGGAACTTTGAAATAAGATTTAAGAGCATGGGCAAAGGGCAAGATCGAAACAAGACCTCTTTGGTTTAACTAGGACAATCAAATATTCAGAGAAATTTTTCAATGATGGGGTTTTTGTTAGCTATAAGTAAGCAGGGCATACCGTGAATCATACTTGATAGCATACATAATAACCATTAGTGAAATTGATAACAAGTTTTTAGGGTATCAAAGAGAAGTTAAGAATTCTTTGACATAACCAAGAAAGAAGAAAAACATAGAAGCTGTAATGAATCAGGAAACTTGAG
The DNA here is from genome assembly GCA_034641835.2 of Pinus albicaulis. Classification (NCBI taxonomy): domain Eukaryota; kingdom Viridiplantae; phylum Streptophyta; class Pinopsida; order Pinales; family Pinaceae; genus Pinus; species Pinus albicaulis. The sequence continues at coordinate 214,292,819 of CM076583.1, read as the reverse complement.
GTGCCTCCATGGCCATGTCTCAAATCTATTCTTTACTGACCTACAGCAAGCAAGAAGCATGAAAACATGTATGATAAACTAAGGAAACATAACAGATAAGGAACACTATACCATTCACCAAGCCATGGAATACTACAAACAGTCATCTTCCACCATCCAAGACAAACAAGAAATCATTCACTTCATGAGACAGTATTTCTTCAAAATCTTGTAATATTATGTATTGCTCTATAACATCAAGTTCAGCCTCTTGTTACAATGAAATCTCTTGGAATATATAGGCCAAAGAGAAAGAAACTATCCAAGAGCATCTAGAAGGCCATTCGCCTATTACAAATATCTGATTTTGTCCTTGAGGCTTTGCAAAGCCCAAGGCACAAAATATCTTCAAAAATATCTATTTAAGCTAATAATAGAAATAAAATTGAATTTTAATCATTGACATAGTGATAAAAATAGCTAAACGCACATTTGGAGGAGCATATTCACAAAACTGCCTTTTTATCCAAAATGCTACAGGAGCGTAGCAACAGAAAGAAGCTTGTTTTGCAGACAACTTATGAGGGACCTCCCGATGTCAAAACGAGGCCCGTGATAGCTCGTTGGAAAGCTCTGAATGTCTAGTTTCTCGACTTACTTGATTTTTCACAAAATTATCCCTGAAAATATGTGTTGAGTCTTAAAAGTGTCTTCCATATTCATACATATTTCCATTATGTCATAACCATTTAGCTCTTATTTCATAGCCATTTGACTTAAAACCCTACATCAAGTAACCATTTTCATAAATATATGGGTTAGGATCCTTGTTTTCCAAAGTTATTTATTTTATGTATTTTAAGTGAATTTATGATTAGAAACTAGAAAATTAACATAGTTTCATATATATATATATATATATATGTGTTATGATTTTTGTGACATGTGTAGGTCAAAAGGAGACTTCTAGAAGACCCTTATGTGGCACTCTAAGGCCAAATTCGAATTTGGTTGGAGAAGATTATGGGATCAAGAGGATATGTGTCTCACTTCCTTGTTGTATTGAAACTCTATGAGGATATGTGTCTCATCTCTTAGTTGTGTTGAAACTCTAGAAAGACATGTGTCTTATCATTTCCTATTTTGATTGTAACTCTAGAGATGGAGGGAGAGATTCATGGACTCCCATTAATGAGATGACTCCTCATATTTTGTATAAATAGGAGAAGCTTTCTCCTATCATAAGTAATGAGAAAGTAATGAGGAAGTAATAAGGAAGTAGATTTGTAACAAAGCTCAAGATGGAATGGGATGTAGATTTGTGAAGTTTTTCAATAAAGAAGTTCCTTGATGGTGTTTTGATTACAATTTCAAAGAGCTAAGGACTACACCAAATTGGTAGCAGAGGGCCCCGGCTATCAAGGAGGCTTTTACATGTTTTCTAGATAAGTTGCTTTCAATTCTGTTTTGTCATATTTCCTTACTTAGATTGCTTTCTAAAATCATAGTTTTTAGCATAATTTTTCATGGCAGCCCGGGCATTTGCATATCTTTTGACTAATGACATGAAATCAATATTGTTCTGCTGTTAATTTATTTTTTCTTAGTTTTTGATTAATTCCAGCACTGCTTTGTTTATTTCATTCTTGCACATTTGTTTCAGTAGTTAGATTTAGATATATTAAATTGCTCATGTCATTTTCAGTTACCTCCGAAAGCCACAACTGGACTGATGGTGAGGGATTGAAGTATGAGTGTGTAGTTTGATATTAGTTTAATTTCTGCAAGTTAGATATATTAAATTGCTCATGTCATTTTCAGTTACCTCCGAAAGCCACAACTGGACTGATGGTGAGAGATTGAAGTATGAGTCTGTAGTTTGATATTAGTTTACTTTATGCAAGTTAGATATATTAAATTGCTCATGTCATTTTCAGTTACCTCCGAAAGCCACAGCTGGACTGATGGTGAGGGATTGAAGTATGAGTGTGTAGTTTGATATTAGTTTACTTTCTCCAAGTTAGATATATTAAATTGCTCATGTCATTTTCAGTTACCTCCGAAAGCCATAGCTGGACTAATGGTGAGGGATTGAAGTATGAGTGTGTAGTTTGATATTAGTTTCTTTTTCTGCAAATTAGATATCAGATTGCTCAAGTTGTTTATGATTACCTCCGAAAACCATAGCTAGACTAATGGTGAGGGGTCAGAGTATGAGTTGATGTAATTTGATTTTAGTTTTACTTTACTTGCAATCTTTTCTTTGAGTATAGTTTCTTTTGTGTTTAGACAGCAGCAAGGATAATGAGTTTCATGATCAATAGTTCACTGTTTGCTTGATTAGAATAGTGATGCAATTTTCATTTCCTTTTAGGAATTAATTTTGTCATTGTGTGTTTTAAAATTCTTTTGAAGTTTGAAAACCATTAGAAGGACATCATTGTCTTGAATATTTGTCTCCATACTTGTCTTTTAGAATTTCATAAAAATCCAAAAACGACAAAAAGTAAGAGATAGGTTATCTTGCACATATATTGCGCCACACTTCGTCAGCTTACGAATTCCTGGTTGATAATTTATGTTAGAAATTTAGGACACACTATATTGACCAAACATTTTGGCGCCGTTGCCGGGAAAGTGTAACTAGGTAGCCTTATTTCTTACATCTAAAAAAAAATTAATAATTCTTGAGTATGCTCTCCTCCTGCACTTTGTGTGATCTGGAGGATCAGAAAAATGATTGTTATGTAAAAAAATTAATAATTCTTGAGTATGCTCTCCTCTTGCACTTTGTGTGATCTGGAGGATCAGAAAAAGAATTGTTATGTGAAAAAGAAAAAAAAAAAGAGACAAAATAAAACTTCATCATTTCAATTGATTCAACAATTTAAAAAAAAAAAAATTGTTTTCATGAAAAACTTTGATTTCAATAAATTGTTTTGTTTAATGAATATATATGTGTATTTTTAAATTTTTGAAAATATCACATACATAATTTTATTAAACAAATCAATTGAAAATAAATAAAAAATAAAAATAAAAATTAAATTGTTTTGTTACTAAGATATATATGTATATTTTTAAAATTTTTGAAAATATATATATAATTTTAATAACAAATCATTTAAAAAAAAAAAATCAATAAATTGTTTTGTTTAGTAAATTACATATGTATATTTTTAATTTTTCAAAATATAACATGTGTAATTTTATTAACAAAACAAAACAAAACAAACAAAAAAAAACATTTTGTTTAGTAAAATATATATATGTGTATTTTTAATTTTTAAAAATATAACATATAGTTTTATTAAAAAAAAAAAAAAATTGAAAACCAAAAACAAACGCAATAGCCTTTAAAGAAAAAACAAAAAACTTTTAACTATAACAAGACCTCCAAGCTAGCCTAAGACAATGCAACTCTCCTCAATAAAAAAATAAAATCAAGAGGTCCATGGTGCATGCAAAATTGAAGCAAGAGAAGAAGTTAGAAAAGAAGAAGCAGACCAAGTCTCGTGATGCTGCAGAGAAAAGAGCTTTGGAGCTTGGAGAAGAGCCTCCAAAACCAAAGGTTCCCCACACGATTCAAAACACACGGGAGGCTGGTGAGACTGTTTGGCGGCCTGATGGTGAAGAGTTGTTTGCAGATAATGCTGGTGATGAATCTAGTGCACATTTCAACGGTGTTCAAACACCAAAAGTTCTGATCACGACCTCACGCTTTCGGTGCACTAGAGGGAAGCCAAGGGAAACGAGAAATTTACAGCAAAACTGAATACATTATCATTTAACAAATCTGTGATTTAGAGAGACCGTTCTTCAGGAAGCCAAGTTGGTTTCAAATTGAACTCAATTGATTGATGCATGTGGCAATTAGCAAATAATTTCATTCACCAGAAGTCGTATTTCATTCCCAGAAAAACGTAACTGTATTTGACACCTAATTTTAAAACGTAAATTCGGAGCAAACTAAGGCGAATTTCAAAAAACCGAGACATGGGTTTTTCCGGGAACAGGGGCAATTAGATAACCTAGAAATCGTTTTAAGCAATTCGTGGCGGTCTGGGAGAATTTTTCGGTTCTTTGAAGCCCATTTTTGTCTGCCGCGTGAGGAAAAACGGTTCTCTGTTTGCACAATGGAGAGTTTGAACGACACTATGCATTGATTTCACCCATAATCTGAAGAAGACAAATTTTAAATGAAATCAAATTCTATCGTGGCATTCAATCCACATTTCACACGATTTTGATATATCGAAGAGTTCAAATTGACTTCGTCTACTTTCTGAATGTTGGATTTCGTTAATTCTTCTCTCTTGCATTGTTTGAACGGCTGACACTTCTGACTCTTCAGCCTGCAAAGCACTGACATTTCTTTCAAGTTCAGAAATGTACTGACATTTCCGAACAAGAGAATGCTTTCTTGAATCAGCAACGCCTTATTTTGACTTTAGAGAATCAAGCTATCAAGAAGCGTATCACTGGTCTTATTCAAGAAAAGTTAATAAAAAAATGTTGAACATGAATTGCTGATAAAGGATGCACAAAGATTGAAACATTTATACCAACAACAGAAAATGCAGTAGCATTCTTCATTACAGCGAAGTCATATGCATCAGCTCCCAACTTCTTTGGATCTTGATTTGCAGCAACTAAAATTATTTTCAACATTGCTTTCGCTTTCATTCCTTTATCTTTTGATGTGCCAATTGTAAAGGAACGTGAAGTAAAAGAAAAACACCAACAGATTATTAGCGGGGTTTCTGTTCTTATGTATGGGATTTCATCAGTTATCTTCTTCCAGCATCACTTGCAATGTTTCTCTTTTATGTTTTTGGTCTAGAGCAGTTTATTGGCAGGGGGTGGTTCACATTAGAGTTCGCTTGTATACAATAGGAGAATGGCATTCTTGTTTTTAGTTTTTATTTTTAATTTTCTTATTTAATAAATTGTTTTGTTTAAATTATATATGTATATATATATTTTTTTTAAATGTAACATATATAATATTTAAATTAAAAAAAAAAATTGCAATTCTCTTTTTCAATTTTGTTTTGATTATTTAAAAAAAAAAGGGAATAATTTTGAATCAATGAAATGAATAAGTTATTTGTTCACTTTTCTAAAGGTATTGATTAATTTTGGATTGATGATGAAAGATGAATGGCTAACTTTTTATTCAAGATTTTTAGCTACAGAAACCGTCGACATTCTGCAGCTAAAGTCCAATTCCGCAATTGTTCTCCAATCTGCTAGCCTAAAGTCCACTCCGCAAATTTCGTTCTCCAATCTCCAAGTACCAAAACTCATTGTTCAACAACTTAACTTTTCTCATACAAAATCAGATTTTTGAGTTATTTAAGTATCTTGGAAAGGTCGCAACAATATCTACACAATGAGAAATCAGCTATTAGAGTTTGAAATGGTAATAATGAAATAAATTGCTGAAAAGACGCTACATTCAACTTGAGGCACTAATTCCAAAACAGGTATAAATTCTTTTGATTTTTCCTTAGAACTTGTTTCATTAATACAAATTCTTAGTTTTGTGTGTAAATATCATAACTAGAGAGATTGATCACCTCTCTCCCTTTGATAATCTTACATTCCATTGCAGATGAAGTATTAGTTTTTTTTATGTGTTCCGTGGAGGAAGAGCCAAAATGATCATAGAGAATGGTGTCTCTCTAAGAGACCAATTTGTTTCATAAGAGGATGATCAGCAACAAAGAGGAAATATGCTGATGCAAAATCAAATCCAAACACTTGAAAAAAAACTTTCAGATACTATTGTCTCCATTACATCCATACCTCATAATAAACCATTCACCTCATTTCACTTCATACTTTCCATTTACATTCACATCCACTTTCCATTTCTTTTTGCCTATTCATAACCCACAAATAAAAGCAAGAGGTTCATTCACATGCTTATTTCCCATTGCCATTTCTACTCTCTATTGCCATCTTTCATTTTCATCTTCCATTTCTTGTCATTTTCATTCCGCAAATAAGTCTTGCTTCAATGCAAATGATTGAGTCCATAGTCCTTTGAGTCTAAGTTCTTTGTAAAAACACCTTGAGGCTTGCATGCCTTAATGGAAAATTCTCATGCTGACAAACAATGGGAATACATTAATGTCTCTTTTGTTCAAGGATCTTCTAAGTGACTCGACATCAACAAATTATCTGCATCTAGCAAGATGTGTTTAGCATCTTCACCTCTCGAAAGGTCACTCACAGAAGTTCCTTTACTGACTAGTGGCATCCATTAATTTCAATACTAAGTCAACACTTCCTAAGTCAGTGTTCGACATCGTAACATATTTTCTCACATAGTAGGACCAGTAATGAGTTTTGAAGACATGAAGACTATTATTTTCATGATTTTTGGAGCAGAACATGCTTTAGTAGAAGCAATAAAAAGTCATCTTACCTCTTTATCCATGACTCCTCTTGTCTCAAAGCCCACTCAAGAAGAATATGATCGAATTTTGGCAGGAAACACACATACACAACTCATCCACATTTAAGGTAAGTGAAGGTATGTGGTTTTCTAATTTTTAGTCATGTAATTCATTAGAATGTTAAAATTGTAACTTTGGAAAAAATGCTCACTCCCTTTTTCACATTGTCATATCTTTAGTTGGGGGGAATGAACATCATTTCATATCCACATGTCATACACTATCACACATTTTATTTCATTTCCACCCGCATATACTTCTCAACCAACTATTGTTGCAACATGATCCAAAAGATTATATGTCTTGCAAATGATCAACTCATTAATTAAGTAATTGATTCTAAATGTTTTCATGAACTTTGATGCAACAAAGAAAATAAAACATTGTTACACAAGAACCATTGCTCAAAAAAATCGGTTGTCACACAAGAACCAACCATATAAAAAAATGTTGCAATCAAATGTATTATACTTTGCCAAAAAGAAAATATCAAGAAGCAAAGTTTGAAATGAATCTATATGAGTCAAAGATCAACTCATGGACAAATGAATCATTGCAATAGTTGCATGAGGACATGCAACAACTTCAGTTAGGGGGTATGTTGAGTCTCAAAAGTGTCTTCCATATTCATACATATTTCCATTATTTCATAACCATTTAGCTCTTATTTCATAGCCATTTGACTTAAAACCCTACATCAAGTAACCATTTTCATAAATATATGGGTTAGGATCCTTGTTTTTCAAAGTTATTTATTTTATATATTTTAAGTGAATTTATGATTAGAAACTAGAAAATTAACATAGTTTCATATATCTATATATGTGTTATGAGTTTTGTGACATGTAGGTCAAAAGGAAAGACTTTAGAAGACCCTTATCTGACCAAGGCCAAATTGAATTTGCTGAGAAGATTTTGGGATCAAGAGGATATGTGTCTCACTTCCTTGTTGTATTGAAACTCTAAGAGGATATGTGTCTCATTCCTCAAGTTGTGTTGAAACTCTAGAAAGACATGTGTATTATCATTTCCTATTTTGATTGTAACTCTAGAGATGGAGAGAGAGATTCATGGACTCTCATTAATGAGATGACTCCTCATATTTTGTATAAATAGGAGAAGTTTTCTCCTATCATAAGTAATGATGAAGTAATGAGGAAGGATTTGTAACAAAGCTTAAGATGCAATTACATGTAGGATTTGTAAAGTTTTTCAACAGTGTCTTTGAATGGTGTTTTGATTAGTTTTAAGGAGCTAAGAAGGATTATTAATTAAATTGGTAGCGTAGGCCTGCCATTCAGTAGAGGTTTTGGGTGTTTTCTAGATAAGTTTCTTTCAATTCTGTTTTGTCATATTTCCTTACTTATATTGCTTTCTGAAATCATAGCTTTTAGCATAATTTTTAGCTTTCAGATTACAGTAGGCAGCTCGGGAATTTGCACATAGTTTTATAATGACTAATGACATGGAATCAATATTGTCCTTCTGCTGATTTCTTTTTTTTAGTTTTTAATTCCAGCACTGTTTTATTCATTTTGCTGTAAATATCTGTTTTTACTAATAGTATGATATTTAAGCTACTTGGTACAGTTATCAAGCATTCTAGCCATAGCGAGACTAATGGTGAGGGATTGAAGTATGAGTGTGTAGTTTGATATTAGTTTATTTTTCTGCAAGTTATATATTAAATTGCTCATGTCATTATCAGTTACCTCCGAAAGCCATAGCGAGACTAATGGTGAGGGATTGAATTATGAATGTGTAGTTTGATATTAGTTCATTTACTTTTCTGCAAGTTAGATATATTAAATTGCTCATCATTTTCAGTTACCTCCGAAAGCCATAGCTAGACTAATGGTGAGGGATTGAAGTATGAGTGTGTAGTTTGATATTAGTTTACTTTTCTGCAAGTTAGATATATTAAATTGTTCATGTCATTTTCAGTTACCTCCGAAAGCCATAGCTGGACTAATGGTGAGGGATTGAAGTATGAGTGTGTAGTTTGATATTAGTTTCTTTTTCTATAAATTAGATATCAGATTGCTCAAGTTGTTTATGATTACCTTGGAAGCCAGAATAGTTTAATGGTTGTGAGTGGGCCTAATATGAGTTTGATGTATTTGGATTTTAGTTTTACTTTACTTGCAATCTTTTCTTTGAGTACAGTTTCTTTTGTGTTTAGACAGCAGCAAGGATAATGAGTTTCATGATCAATAGTTCATTGTTTGCTTGATTAGAATAGTGATGCAATTTTCATTTCTTTTTAGGAATTAATTTTGTCATTGTGTCTTTTAAAATTCTTTTGAAGTTTGGAAAACCATTAGAAGGACATCGTTGTCTTGAATATTTGTCTCCGTACTTGTCTTTTAGAATTTCATAAAAATCCAAAAACGACAAAAAATAAGAGATAGGTTATCTTGCACATATAGTGTGCCACACTTCGTCAGCTTACGAATCCTTGGTTGATAATTTATGTTAGCAATTTAGGACACACTAAATTGACCAAACATTTTCACTCTAAGGCCAAATTCGAATTTGGTTGGAGAAGATTATAGGATCAAGAGGATATGTGTCTCACTTCCTTGTTGTGTTGAAACTCTAGAAAGACATGTGTCTTATCATTTCCTATTTTGATTGTAACTCTAGAGATGGAGGGAGAGATTCATGGACTCCCATTAATGAGATGACTCCTCATATTTTGTATAAATAGGAGAAGCTTACTCCTATCATAGGTAATGAGGAAGTAATGAGGAAGTAGATTTGTAACAAAGCTTAAGATGGAATGGGATGTAGATTTGTGAAGTTTTTCAATAAAGAAGTTCCTTGATGGTGTTTTGATTACAATTTTAAGGAGCTGAAGAAGGATTACATCAAATTGGTAGCAGAGGGCCCCTGCTATTCAATGAGGTTTTGCATGTTTTCTAGATAAGTTGCTTTCAATTTTGTTTTTTCATATTTCCTTACTTAGATTGATTTATGAAATCATAGCTTTTAGCATAATTTTTCATGGCAGCCCGGGCATTTGCACATAGTTTTATAATGACTAATGACATGGAATCAATATTGTCCTTCTGCTGATTTATTTTTCTTAATTTTTAATTCCAGCACTATTTTATTCATTTCAGTTTTGAACATTTGCTTTACTAGTTAGATTAGATATTAAGCTACTCATGTCATTATCAGTTACCTCCGAAAGCCATAGCGAGACTAATGGTGAGGGATTGAAGTATGAGTGTGTAGTTTGATATTAGTTTACTTTTCTGCAAGTTAGATATATTAAATTGCTCATGTCATTTTCAGTTACCTCCGAAAGCCATAGATGGACTAATGGTGAGGGATTGAAGTATGAGTGTGTATTTTGATATTAGTTTACTTTTCTGCAAGTTAGATATATTAAATTGCTCATGTCATTTTCAGTTACCTCCGAAAGCCATAGCTGGACTAATGGCGAGGGATTGAAGTATGAGTGTGTAGTTTGATATTAGTTTACTTTTCTGCAAGTTAGATATATTAAATTGCTCATGTCATTTTCAGTTATCTCCGAAAGTCATAACTGGACTAATGGTGAGGGATTGAAGTATGAGTGTGTAGTTTGATATTAATTTCTTTTTCTGCAAATTAGATATCAGATTGCTCAAGTTGTTTATGATTACCTCCGAAAGCCATAGCTAGACTAATGGTGAGGGGTTAGAATATGAGTTGATGTAATTTGATTTTAGTTTTACTTTACTTGCAATCTTTTCTTTGAGTACAGTTTCTTTTGTGTTTAGACAGCAGCAAGGATAATGAGTTTCATGATCAATAGTTCACTGTTTGCTTGATTAGAATAGTGATGCAATTTTCATTTCCTTTTAGGAATCAATTTTGTCATTGTGTGTTTTAAAATTCTTTTGAAGTTTGGAAAATCATTAGAAGGACATCATTGTCTTGAATATTTGTCTCCATACTTGTCTTTTAGAATTTCATAAAAATCCAAAAATGACAAAAAGTAAGAGATAGGTTATCTTGCACATATAGTGTGCCACACTTCGTCAGCTTACGAATCCCTGGTTGATAATTTATGTTAGCAATTTAGGACACACTAAATTGACCAAACATTTTCACTCTAAGGCCAAATTCGAATTTGGTTGGAGAAGATTATGGGATCAAGAGGATATGTGTCTCACTTCCTTGTTGTGTTGAAACTCTAGAAAGACATGTGTTTTATCATTTCTTATTTTGATTGTAACTCTAGAGATGGATGGAGAGATTCATGGACTCCCATTAATGAGATGACTCCTCATATTTTGTATAAATAGGAGAAGCTTTCTCCTATCATAAGTAATGAGGAAGTAGATTTGTAACAAAGCTTAAGATGGAATGGGATGTAGATTTGTGAAGTTTTTCAATAAAGAAGTTCCTTGATGGTGTTTTTATTACAATTTTAAGGAGCTGAAGAAGGATTACACCAAATTGGTAGCAGAGGGCCCCTGCTATTCAAGGAGGTTTTGCATGTTTTCTAGATAAGTTACTTTCAATTTTGTTTTGTCATATTTCCTTACTTAGATTGCTTTTTGAAATCATAGCTTTTAGCATAATTTTTCATGGCAGCCCGAGCATTTGCACATAGTTTTATAATGACTAATGACATGGAATCAATATTGTCCTTCTGCTGATTTCTTTTTCTTAGTTTTTAATTCCAGCACTGTTTTATTCATTTCAGTTTTGAACATTTGCTTTACTAGTTAGATTAGATATTAAGCTACTCTTGTCATTTTCAGTTACTTCCGAAAGCCACAGCTGGACTGATGGTGAGGGATTGAAGTATGAGTGTGTAGTTTGATATTAGTTTACTTTCTGCAAGTTAGATATATTAAATTGCTCATGTCATTTTCAGTTACCTCCGAAAGCCACAGCTGGACTGATGGCGAGGGATTGAAGTATGAGTGTGTAGTTTGATATTAGTTTACTTTCTGCAAGTTAGATATATTAAATTTCTCATGTCATTTTCAGTTACCTCCGAAAGCCACAGCTGGACTGATGGTAAGGGATTGAAGTATGAGTGTGTAGTTTGATATTAGTTTACTTTCTGCAAGCTAGATATATTAAATTGCTCATGTCATTTTCAGTAACCTCCGAAAGCCACAGCTGGACTGATGGTGAGGAATTGAAGTATGAGTGTGTAGTTTGATATTAGTTTCTTTTTCTGCAAATTAGATATCAGATTGCTCAAGTTGTTTATAATTACCTCCGAAAGCCATAGCTAGACTAATGATGAGGGGTCAGAATATGAGTTGATGTAATTTGATTTAGATTTACTTTGTTGCAATTCTTGGATTTCTTTAAGCATAGTTTCTTTTGTGTTTAGACAGCAGCAAGGATAATGAGTTTCATGATCAATAGTTCATTGTTTGCTTGATTAGAATAGTGATGCAATTTTCATTTCCTTTTAGGAATTAATTTTGTCATTGTGTGTTTTAAAATTCTTTTGAAGTTTGGAAAACCATTAGAAGGACATCATTGTCTTGAATATTTGTCTCCATACTTGTCTTTTAGAATTTCATAAAAATCCAAAAACGACAAAAAGTAAGAGATAGGTTATCTGGCACATATAGTGCGCCACACTTCGTCAGCTTACGAATCCCTGGTTGATAATTTATGTTAGCAATTTAGGACACACTAAATTGACCAAAAAGTATGTCAAAAGGTGGACTGAGTGAAAAAAACCAGGGGGGTCTCATCTGTTGATATGTGAGGCAGAAAGGTGAATTTTGACTGATTTTTACCTCTTTGGGGGACCAAAACACCTCCTTTGGATCTGAAAATTTATGAGTAGCTACCCAAAAATTTAATCCATCCACAAAAATTACTTTCATGAGCTGAGGATGCTCCTAGCACCCATGGCAGCGCCTAGAAAAATGTGCAATTAGGGCCCAAAAACATTATAAAAAAAAAAATCATGTCAAAATTTTCTCAATTTTGGCGAGCAAGCCCCTTATGGGTTCTTAGAAGCATGCAAGGAAGATGAGGCCAATATTTCAAGCCTAGATATGTCTTTCTCCACCTTTTCTACCGGGCACCTCTTTCGGGCAGTTTTGAGCCTTTCTTGAGCAAGTTTGAGATTTCTTCAGGCAAATTGGTTCAGCTTCTTGTAGTGCCCGGTCATATTCCTCTGCAGATCCAAATCTCTATTTTTTTTCTCTAATTTATATTCCAAATTCTTGTTGGCTCTTTCAAGCCATGATTCTTTATCATTTTCTATTTCTTGGGTGAGCAATTGTGTGAGAGGATAAGATTGAACAAGGGCTGCTTCTTCTTCCTTCTTTTTCTCCAAAGCTTTCCTAAGACCCATAGTCCTAGTCCTCTTTCTCATTGGCTGCTCTTCTTCTTTAGTATCATCAAATTCGCCCATATACTCTTCAAGCTTGATTTTTGCTTTGTAGGCTTCCCTTTGGTATTTGAAAGCCCAGGCCTCATAAACTGCCATTTGACCACTCATTATTTTATTTTTCATTTGTAGAACATGTATGAGGTCCTTTGACCTTTCTAGATCAGCTTCTAAGTCATGAATTTGGGCTTCTCTGTTTTCCAAAAGAGCCTCAAGAATTATAGCTTCATCATCTCCAGCATCACTGTCTATCTGTATGATGTTGAACTCCCTTTCCTTTTCATGACTACTCTCCTGCTGTTCCTCTTTTTCTTTACCCCTGCCTTGGATAGACTTCTTGGTACTTTTCCTCTTCAGAAATTCAAAAATACTCTTCTTAGGCAGTTTTCCTCTACTTCTTCGCGCTCTTGTGACATTGCTAGTCACTGCTGGAGTGATTTTCTTCTTAGTGGATTTCATGTTTTTAGGCTTCACCACTTTTGGAGGAAGAGTCATCGCCCCTTGCCTAGTAGAGGCAGCTAGCACATGCTCTTGGCTATGTTGAGGAGAAGAGAGAGGAGGTTTTATTACTTGCACTTGTTCAACTTGATTTTTCACATTGTTGCCTTCATCATGATCTGCTTTGCTGCCCTGCTCACTGTTTTGAGTTTGTTTGGGGCTGCTAGATTCACTTTTATCACTGTTCTGAACCTCTTGACATATGTTTCCTTCAACCTCATTAGTGTTGTTTAGAAAGTGTTCTTTAGGGCTATTAGCTTCATGATCATTTTCTGTTGTTTGACCATCTTTACTGTCTGCCTGTACACTTCCTTGTTTACCCTCATCATTGTCTTGACCTTGTTGAGGGCTGCCTTCATTATGACTGTCTCCTTTAGACTCTGTGTGTGGGTTGCCACCATGGTCACTTTGCATGTTGTCACCTCCCTCACTGTTTGTTTGAGGACTGTTTTGTTGTTTATCATCAATACCTTGCTTAGGATCTTCATTTTTCCCTTGAGGACTGTTCTCCTTATCACTGCGTTGCTGATGGCCACTTTGTCTTTCATCACTGCTTTGAACCTCTTCAATTTGCTCTCTATCACCACTAGTTTGTGGCTCTTCATCATCACTACTTTGCACCTCTTCTTCACTTCTTTGTTTCTCTTCATCATCACTACTTTGCTGCTCATGGTCACTGCCCTATTTTTCTTTACCATCACTAGTTTGCTGCTCATTGTCACTGCCTTGTGATTTGTCACTTGGTTCATGCTCACTAATTTGCTTAGTGTTCCCATGTTCCTCATCACCACTAACCTCATGCTTGCTTTCAAAAGACTGCTCTTTTTCACTGTCAATCATGGGTGATGTTTTCCTTTGAGGAGTATTTTGACTTGATGGAGGAGAGACATAGTGAGTGGAGGGTGAGGAGGATATGTGAGATGGGCCATGAGATGAAGAGGCAATGGCAAAATCTGGATGAGAAATGAAATTCTCCCAAGACACTCCTTTCTTTTCAAGTTGGTGAAGGATGATGATTTTGATGAGGGAATGATGGAAAAGATTGGATTTTTGCTAAGCAGGAGGTCTCTTTTGAACAAGGGAGGACATCTTGTCTATTCTTTTGCAGAGGAAGAAAGGTAGGTTCAGCAACTGAGTTCTTGTGAAATGCATGAGAAGCCTGATGTGATAGGAATAAATCTAGGAAAACCTCCCTTCACATGTGAAATACTTCATGATGACTCTCATGAGGGGGGCATAGCTGCTCAATAAGTGAGAAAAAGGAAATATAGCTTGGCAAGCATCCTGATGGTCTGGTTTTAAGAAAGGTTTATAGTGATTCAGATCTAGGTATGATTGTTTGAACCACTTTTACCCTATATAGGGGATCTTAGTTACTTTGGAGACAGCCCTAGGAGTGAGTTTAAAGTACAGACCTGCTAAGTGGACATGCTTTCCTTGCAGCCTCAGGGCAAATAGTTGTGTTAAGGGAGGGTAATTGGTGACCTCCTGAAATTTTTGGAAAAAATCGAGGCAGCCCACCTCATGGAAGTTAAAACGAATTCAAGGGGATTCATTTACTTCTTGAGTTGTCACAGGCTCTAACCTTTTGTGAAATCCCCCCTTGCTGACTTTCTTTGGAGGCATAGCTTTGTTTTAGGCTTTATTTCACTCTTTTATCAAAACAGGCCTTCAAAATGAACTAAAAATAAAACTCTTCCTTCAACACTGTATCTCTGTCTTAAATAGAAACCAGGTTCTTTTAATGAAAATATTTTTATTTCCTTAGGATTGTGCCTTTTCTATTTTGAAAATACTGAGCTCTGTCCTTTAACCTTTAACACCAAACAAATTTTGCAAACTGATAACAGGCACTTTCTTAAAAACTGGTTTTTTCTTCTTTGGACTGTGCCCTAGCTTCTTAAACAAAACAGACCTTTCTCCTTTTGAAAAACTATTTTTCCTTTTTCAAAAACTATGCCTGGCTTCTTAAGCAAAACAGGCCTTTGCAATCAAACAATAGCCTTTTTCCTTAATCATTGTTTTGTTGTATTTTAGCAAACATGGTGGTTTCTAGAGAAACTGTGTTTTTTGCCTTCATAAGACTGTGCCTTTTTCCTTAACCAAATTGACTCATAGAACCCTTCAAACTCAAAATTTTAGGTCAGGAAAATAGTAAATACCTCTTGAAATGTATGGTGCGGTTTTGGAGAAAGTTTCAGTTTGCAAAAATTCCAATTTGATGTGGATTGGAGGCATTTTGAGCGGCGCTACACTCCTGTGCATAGGTGCATAGCGTTGAACACTGTCGAGTCCGGCCCTAGGCGCCCTCTGAACGTTAGGCAGGACCGGGTGCCTCCTGAACGTCAGGTGAACGAACAAGTGCATCACGCCGCTTGTATTTTTCTTCTATAGGCTGTTACAGGCGCGTCGCGCGCTTCTTCAGGCGTGTCGCAGCCTAACTTTTCTGCACGGTGATGGCTTGATACTTCAAGAATTAAAACTCTTTCTTCTCCAAGTGCACAATGATACGTAAAAACCTTTTTTTGAGGGTTTCTATAGCCTTTTTGAAATGTTTGAACCGACCCTTTAGTGACTTTTTATTTTTGCCTTTGTATTTGTCATTAAACTGAAGATTTTCTCAAAACACAATATCTTTCCTTTTTCAAACAAATTTTAACCTTTGTTTATCTGCCCTCTACTCATTTTTAGGAGGAGGCAATAAAAATGTGTTTCTAACCCTCTTGCTAAATGACATCCTATTTGCAACCTATGCCTTTATCTCACCATATCACTTTGAGATTTTTAGACCAAAAAATGTCACTCGATTTATGATGAGATGTTCTTTGTTTATCCTTAGCAAAATTCCCTTTGAATAGAACCTTGCCCAACCTTTTTAATCAATTGAAGAAGTTTCTCTTCAACCCTTGAACCTTGTAACTGTCATCTGATGTAGGTACTAAGCACAAAACTTCTTATTTTCTCTGTTGCTTTTTAACTAGAACAGTTAGGGGTAAAATGTAATCTTTCCACTTGTCACTCTTGAATATCCTCAAACAATTGTGGGCCCTATGCTTTTTTGTGGAGGAGGCCTTGTAAACACTATGTTTTTTCCATTCATATCAAAGGTTTTCTCCAAACTATGACATTGTATATCATGTGAAAGAAGCTCACAAAAACACCACTACTACAGCCATTCAACACCATAAGGTAAATCCACTGTTTTATGAAGTGAAGAGGCCTTTAAACCATGTGTTTTCTCCTTTTTCTTGTTTACCAAAGAGATTAATTTAAAACATAAAGAGCTTATGTTTATCATACAGTGTGCCTTTTTGTACTTTCGAAGGTGGCCTTTCAAACTTGAAACTTGAATTTATCCTCTGATTTAAAACACCTAAAAATGCAGATTGCTTGTATCCACCAAGAATTGGTCTCCTACATCTGATGGAAGCACCCTTTGACTGAATGTAAATTATGGCTTCATCACCTTTTTAACCCTTTGAATGAGCTGATTCATAGTGTAAATATTTTGGAGAGCTGACCCTTTGCTTTTTGTGAAGGAGGCCTTTAAACTGTGAAAGTTTCACCTATCTTAACAATGTGCCCTCTGTCTTTTAAATGAGCTGGAAAAGTTACTCTTGGCGCTTGCCCTTTTATTCATCACTTGGAGGGAGTATCTTTGATAAACCGTAATGGATTTGTTTAAAAACAAGAATGCCCTTTTCACATAAACCATCTATGTGAATTGTTTCTTTATATCAGTTGCAGAAGTCACTGGAAACAGAGCTTAGTCTAATGCTTTTACCATTCAGATGAGGCTACTTAAATCAAAATTATAACCTCTGATTCATCCTTGGAGGAGGTGGCGCAAAATAGCCTTTGAAGTCACTTGAAACATTGTTGACCCTCTGCTTGTTTGTGAAGGAAGCCACAGCAATGTTTTTCTAACCCTCTGCTTTTATATGAAGGAGCTTCCATCATGTGTTTCTAACCCTCTACTTATCATTGAAGGAGGTTATCATTAAACACAGGATCTTCATCTATTTCAGTCATTGTACCTTGCTCTGTATGTTTTCTTGAAGAATATCAATAGGAAACAAAGTGAAATTTGACATTTATCATTGGTAAAATCACTTGAACCTAATGTCCTCTTTCTTTATGAGGCATTTTCTGAGATGTATATCCCTTTTGTAAAATATCACTGTGAAATCTAGACCAGAAGCAATGTGATTGGTACATGGAGAGTGTTCACTGCTAGACATCATTGAACTAGCTTTTCCCTTGACTGTGTTTTCAGAGGTATATTGAAACTGACTTTGACTAATGTTCACATCCCAGGTTCAAGGTAACATAAGAAGCAGCTGTCTTCTTATGCCCTACATGATGATGCCCTTTGGAAATATTTTGCAGCACTGTTGATCAACATCACTCAGTATTTTGTGTTCATTTGATTTGAGGAATGATATCTGCTCTTCAGGAAGCCTTTGGATTTAAACCATGTACACTTTTCGCTCTTTACTTTACAACTCTCCATCTGATTATTGAAGGAAAAATATTTTAGTATGAGAAACTTGTTCAGTTGATCCTTTTCTTCCATTTGCACACTGATCTTCATTCAATTACACCCCTACAGAGATGTAAAAACATATGCTTTTGAACATTGGAGAGCTCCTTTGGTGTTTCATGGAGATTTCTCCCGATCTAAGCATATTTCTTCAGACAATGAACATCCTCATCTTTTCCTGATTTGGATCTTTGTTGAACTTCTTCTTAAATGAGACAAAGTGACCTCTTAGTGGTGCGTGACCTATGGATAAATAAAGGCTTTTTTTGCAAAATAGGGAAAGATTCATGGCTGACTGGTACTAGACACAGGGTTTTTGGCTTAGGATATCTTAGCCAAGGAAAAATTCCCTAAACACCACTATCTAACTTAGAGACAATAGTCACAGATTCTGAGTGTTTTCGTAGGCATGATCAGATTGTCATATGACAAGATGATCAGGGATAGAGGAGCAGACACTTTGTCAACTTTCGGATAGTGAATGGCATGAGAAACAAGGGAAAATGATAGCAGAGAAGTGAAGTTATGACAGCTATAGACAGGGAGACTTTACTGAAGCGAGATATGACTTTAAAACTGAAGATTGTTCTCATCATAGACTAACAGGGAGGGGTAGGAGGACAAAAATTTGTTTGGGGTGTTTTCTGGATGACAAATTGACAGATTGAGATTAGCTTCTAGAAAACTTAGCTAAGGAATCTAGTCATCAACAGCAAGTAAAAAATATTGATGACTAACAAGGCCCTCAATACTTCAATTGAGTGCTTAATTTCAAATTTTAAATAGCTTCATCGAGGGCTTAAAAAACCCTCGATCAGGCTCTTAATGTGGTTAAACTAAAAGGCACACACACACGCGCACGCAAACAAAGTAAAAAACTGTTTAAATAACCTTTTCTATCCATTATAGATTTTTTTTGTTTCTATTTATTAACTTTTAAATATGATTTATTTTTACCAATAAAATAATAAAAAAATTTAATTTTAATATATCATAAAAATATGCCTTAAATTTTATATTAGTAAGTAAGTAAATATTTATAATCAAAGCATAAACCAATTAATATAGAATACTCTAGAAAAAAATTAAAAATAAAAAAATCTAAATCAATAGTATGGAATTTAAATTATCCATTCAAATAAAAAAATATTTAAATAAAATAATAATTTATATTAAATAATAATAATTAATCAACAACTTTGGGGAATTTCAGTTCACAAAAGAATAATCTATATTTCTACTATATACTCGTTGATCTGTAAATTTTCGTGGATATTCCACTGGATAGTTCATCAGAACATATTTGACAATATTATATTAAAAATTTGAAGTTATACATTATTATAGTTTTATTTAATTTCTAGATCTGTATATTTTATTGTAATTAGTGCATGCATACGAATGGAAATTATGTGGAAAAAATAAGCTCACACCCACACACATAAGACACAAAATATGCTATGGGAAACCCTTTCGAGAGAAAAACTAGTTGGAAGGGGAGGTCGCTTGATGCAGGAGTATCATGGCTCCAAATCTTGTACATTTAGTAGAATCTAGGGGGTCTTGTGTTTTCAAGGGATTTGGTTCCCTAAGTATTTAATTAATGTAATTTTCAATGTTTTGAGTGATTTTATGTGAGAGCTTTAGAATAGAATTTAATTAAATATTGTGAGGCATATTTGTAAATTTTCTCGAATGTAGGAGAAAATGAGTGATTGGTGAGGATTGAGAGATTTTGAGATATTGTGAATCTTAGATTAGAAATTGGCTTCATGATTTTTTGGAACTAGAGAGGATCCTTAGGAATTAGTTGAGTCAAAAGTGGATTTCGAGGATTTCTAGTATTTAGTTGAGCAAATTATGGGTTTGAACCAGAATTGGTTGCAGAACCCTTTTGTATATATTTGAAAGCCTCAAAGGCATTAAGAGACCATTCTTAGATAGGTAATAGAGGAGATTTGATTGTGAGCCTACGGGCAGAGAGAGGGATGAGAGAAGGCCATTTTTAAAGGAAATCATGCTGAGAGGTGGTTTATTATTGTAAATATTTGTTTATGAATATAAAACTCAATTTTGAGTTTATGTGGGATGCAGTGAGTTGAGATAATTCCTGATATGTTGAATTATACAATTGTGTGCATAATCAGAATATTTTGCCTAACCCAGGTGTTGTAGGTGAGTTTGAGAAGGATCGGATTGAGAACAGCATGCAAAAGGCATTGCAATGATCAGGATATTTTCTGGATAAGAGTGAATAATCGAAATAAAGCTTAGGAGGTTTTAATGTCATGGACAAAGAAGTGAAGTCACAGTGATTAATTACAAGAATCTCTGTGTTATGAGATTCCAAACAAAATGAGAAATTGACTACATTCTTCTGAATGCAGCAAACCACGATTTTCCCCAAAAATTAAGATACTTTTTAATGAAAGTGTGAGGTTGAATGGACAGTGGAGATAAAATCGCAGAATTGAAGTGAAAGATGAAGTGGTGATTGACAATCGTGATCATATCACAATATAAGTGGGAGAATAGATTAGGAGCCTTGTGTCATCATATGGTTCCATCGCATATCGCGTTCGGTAAAAGGAGATAAGGATTTGAAAATTAGCTTGGGTTGCGATATTGTGATGTGATATCCCCATCCAATATTGCATCTGACTGAAGGGTCCAAGGATTTCATGTAGCATAGTTTGTGATTTGTGACGAGTTTGGCAATGTGATATAGAATCTGCAATGTCATATATGCCATGAGGAATATGCGATGTATTATTGCAATGGGAGTCTCGGTAATGTGAAGCAGTCACGTACAACAGGTAAAAATCGGTAAAGGTAAGTTAAAGAAATTAAAGTTTATAAGCGCATAAGTTAAAGATTTTATTTTGGTTTTGACCCGAGATCCCACAAAGCCTGTTATTGATGATTATCCTGTGTGATCGGGATTATTTTCCTTTTAACTTAATTTTGGCATGAAAGTTGGATTGAAGGGAGATTCTGTGAAATAAATAGTTTTTTGAAGACAAAAGTGGGGTTTTTAAAGGTTCTTAGAGATATATGAACCTATCCGAATGTGAAAAAAAGAAGTGTATACTCTTTTTTTATTATAATCTTGGGGTAAAAGCGGGCTTAAAAATAGCTATGAATTATTTGGTATCAGAGCTAGTAAAATCTCTTTTGAGGAAAACTAGGGTAGATTTAAGCTCTTGAAGTTGTATGCGCAGATATAATTTTGATTGCAGGAAGGAGGAAGGTGATACTCTTAATTCTGAAAGGATCATATTTTAAATCTGACAAGCAGCAGGCACACAGATAAAGTATGGAAGAATATGAGGAGTAATTGATACTCTTAAGGAGAAATTTCAGAGGCAAAAAGAACAGGGAATAGTCTATTCAAAGTGCAGATGAATGGTGGAACAAGATCATGCAGAGATCTTGAAGGTGAGATGGTATGCTTTTATTTTTAATTCTGGGTTTGAGGATGTATTTGCAGGTTACAGATTGTATACAAAGAGGGAATATCTCAGCAAAAGAACAGCAAGAGGAGTTGTAAGAAGAAGAATCAGTTGCATTCTTGAAGGAAGAGTAAAGTGGATACTCAAAAGGAAAGTGGCAAAGAACCTAAATGTTCGAACTGAAGGTTGGAAAAAGAGGACAAGAGTGTTCTCAGAAGGAAGAGGAATTTCAGAATCCAAGGAGCAAATGAGTTGCTCAATAGAGGTTCTAGAAATAGAGAATGAGTGTTACCAAAAGATCGAGCTCAAAGGAGAGAAGGCTTGGTGAGGTATTTGCAACAGGTATGAAGACTTTCTAAGAAGTAGAGGCTTAGTTCAATTCACAAGTGAACAGATGTAGTTCACAAGAGACAGAAGAATGAATATTGATGGTCATTACAAAGGTTTAGAGGAAAGCCACAATAGAAGGAAATATGCCAAGAGAAAAGGCATATAGAAGATGAGTCGAGAAGAGATTGACAAAGAGAAAGTTGAGATAAGTTTCCATATTGGATTATTGATGGAAATGTTACAGATGAATAAGGAAGACCAGAGGTATGGTTGGGCTATGAAAAGGAAATTTAAATGGCATAGGTTGCTAGTGAAGTGGGAGCATAATTGAATTATCAATTGAAGGAAGAGTTACTCAGAATAAGTGAGTATGTGGAGAAATTTTTGGTATGTCAAACAGAACATGGCCCATTGCTTTCTAAAACTAATGAAGAGACAAAGGAAAAATCTACATAGGAACTTCTGAATCATATGAAAGATTCAGAGCAGCAAGAAGACCTGGTGGTTGAAGCATCAAGTGAGACTGCAAGGTCTTATGTTTTTAAAATTGATAATTTGTGTATGATTGTAGTTATTGCAGGAGATAGGAAACCTTTTGAAGATGTCTTCAGGATGGATGAATATCTTGAAGAGAAATATGACGAAGAAAACCTCTCAGATGAGGAAGGTTGTGAATGGTTGCAGCAAAAGGAGTTTATGGATGAGTTACTTAATGGGAGAAGACATTCATCTGAAGCTGTCATGGAGATGGAAGATCAGGATCTTATTCTGATGAAGAATGAAGGAATATTGTCTCAGAAAGGTAAACCAATGAATTTGACTATTGTTATTTATGAAGAACAATTGCAGGAGAATGTTAATGTAGAATACAGGGTAAGAATAATTCTTGAAGTGGGCTTACAAGAAGATAGTATTGCAAAGTGTGTTGAAGAAGGAGGTGAGGCAAATTTGTCTCAAGACAAATAGAAGATAGTCATAGGACTGAAGATAGAGGAAGGACATCTACTGAAAGATGTTAAGAAAGAAGAACATATTGAAGACTATAAGCAACATCACGATGAACTAATTTCGAGGTGTTAAAGAGAAATTGAATTGTTGGAGTACTTGTTGAAAGAACCAGAGTATGAGAGTTTGGTTGCAGTCAGAAATGAAGGAGTGTCTCAAGCTTCGATTGGGACAGAAATATGTGTTAGTTTCCAAGTTTCTGATGTATTGGATAATATAGAAGAGAAGGTGGATGAGTATGATGCTTTTGTCAAATATATTGAACAGAGATTTTTTGGAGATGAGATAAAAGTTCAGAAGCAACAAGAGGGTAATAATGTAAGGGTGGTACAGTAAGAATCCAGCAACTCCAAAGTGAAGGTAACAAACAACAGTTTGAAGATGAATGGACACAGTGCAGCAACAGACAGTAGAGTGAGTACCATTTAGAAGATAAACTGGACATGGATATTGAAAGAATAAGAAGTTTGATGATGAAAGTGTCTCAGAAGAAGACAACAGCAAGAAAGAAAAGTAGCAGCAACAAGGAAAATACTACAACAGACTATGAAAGCATAGCTAGTGGGGAAATGTAGCATAAATTATGGAGACATTGAGAAACACAGCAAATAATAACAACAACAACAAAACAACAGAAAGGAAGAGAGGTAGCCAAACACAAATTACAAACTAAGGTCTAGGATCCAGGAGGAATTCCATCAGCATTAAAGACAAATGATCTGGAGATAATGATTAATTTCTACCTTGGGAATCTGATGCAGGTGCATCATGGTTCCAAATCATGTACATTTAGTAGAATCTAGGGGGTCTTTTGTTTTCAAGGGAGTTGGTTCCCTAAGAATTTAACTAATGTAATTTTAAATGTTTTGAGTGATTTTATGTGATAGCTTTAGAATAGAATTTAATTAAATATTGTGAGGCATATTTGTAAATGTTCTCGAATGTAGGAGAACATGAGTGATTAGTAAGGATTAAGAGATTCTGAAATATTGTAAATCCTAGATTAGAAATTGGTTTCATGATTTTGTGGAACTAGAGAGGATCCTTAGGAATTAGTTGAGTCAAAAGTGGATTTAGAGGATTTCTAGGATTTAGTTGATAAAATTATGGATCTGAACAAAAATTGGTTGCAAAATCCTTTTGTATGTATTTGTAAGCCTCAAAGGCATTATGAGACCATTCTTAGATATTTAATAGAGGAGATTTGATTATAAGGCTACGGGCAGAGAGAGGGATGAGAGAAGGCCATTTTTAAAGAAAATCAGGCCGAGAGGTGGTTTATTACTATAAATATTTGTTTGTGAATATAAAACTCAATTTCGTGTTTATGTGGGATGCAGTGAGTTGAGGTAATTCCTGATATGTTAATGAATTATACAATCATTAGGGGATTTTTGAGGTCTAAAATGGGCCTCCTAAGGAAATTATAAAATAATAGTGGAAATAATAAAATAATATTTGATTACATCATCAAATTTTAGAGGGAAAAAGGAAAAAAACTAATTTTTCAACTTGTATTTTCAACTTATCTCCCAAAATTTTTACTCAAATTTAGATCGAGAGTACTCATTGGATGAAAAATTTAATTCTTCATCCAAGGAGTACCCATGCTGCATACTTTCGATGGACCCTACTACATGAAAAATTAGAAATACATGAAAAATGTGATTGCAATCACATTTTTTCATGTATTTCTCATTTTTCACGTAGTAGGGTCGATCTAAAGTATGCAAAATGGGTACTCCTTAAATGATGAATTAAATTTTGCATCCAACGATTACTCCCACTCGAAATTTGAGTAAACATTTTGGGAGATAAGTTGAAGATACAAGTTGAAAAAGTAGTTTTATTATTTTATTATTTTATAATCTTTGTACCATTTTATTTAAAAAATGGAGAATCATCCCCCATTGTTGACATCATCATATTGAATCTTATTGGTTTTATAAATTTTATATTGGTTGTACATTTTTCTTAGGAGGCCCATTTTAGACCTCAAAATTCCCCTGATGTGTGTGCGTAATCAGAGTATTTCACCTAACACAGGTGTTCTACATGAGTCTGAGAAGGATCGGATTGAGAACAACATGAAAAGTCATTGCAGCAATCGGGATAGTTTTTGGATACGAGTGAATAACTAAAATAAAGCTCAGGAGGGTTTTAAGGTCGTGGATAAAGAAGTGAAGTCGCAATGATTAATTTCAAGAATATATGTGTTATGAGATTCCAAACGAAAGGAGAAATAAACTACATTCTTTTGAAGGCAGCAAACCACGATTTTCCCCAAAACTTAAGAGATTTTTTTAATGGAAGCGTGAGGTTGAATGGACGGTGGAGTTAAAATCATAGAATTGAAGTGAAAGATGAAGTGGTGATTTACGGCCATGATCATATCGCAATATAAGTGGGCGAACAGATGAGGAGCCATGTGTCAGCATCTGGTTCCATCGCATATCGCGTTCGATAGAAGGAGATAAGGATTTGCGAATTAGCTTAGGTTACAATATTGCGATACGATATCGCCATCGCATGTCGCATTCGAATGAAGGGTCCAAGGATTGCATGTGGCGTAGTTTGTGAAATTCAACAAGTTTGGCAATGTGATATAGAATCTGCAATGTCATATATGCAATGAGGAATATGCGATGTATTATTGCGATGGGAGTTACGGTAATGTGAAGCAGTCACGTAAAGCATGTAAAAAGCAGTAAAGGTAAGTTAAAGCAATTAAAGGTTAAAAGCGCAAAATTTGAAGAGTTTCTTTGAGTTTGACCCGATATCCCACAAATCCTGTTATTGATGATTATCTCGTGTGATCAGGATTCTTTTTTTTTTAACTTAAGTTTGGCATGAAAGTTGGATTAAAGGGAGCTTCCGCAAAATAAATAGTTTTTTGAAGACAAAAGTGGGGTTTTTAAAGGTTCTCAAAGATATATGAACCTATCCGAATGTGAACAAAGGCAGAGTGTATACTCTTTTTTGAGTATAATCCTAGGGTAAAAGCAGGCTTAGAAATAGCCATGCATCATCACTCCGCTCTCTTTCTCTGTCTGGAAAATATGGTTGGACGTACAAAGAAGTAATGCATGTGTCTTGTGGTTGTTACAGTGCAAAGATCCTCTATGTGTGCTCTACCTCCTATCTCTCCTGGATATCTTTTCTCAACTATGGAACAAAATTATCTCAAAAGAATAGAATGTCTCTTCCTCCTAGTGGCCCAATTATAACACAACCCAATAGCCTATTAGTGGTTAGTTAGTTTTGACTACATCAAATCTTAAATAGAGTTACAATGTAGACTCTTCTAAAGTATTTTACATCACAAAAATGTGGCTATCCCCTTTTTCATGAATAATGGGGGCTGACGTGAAATCCTCTCGAACTATAGGTCTAAAAACATGAAGGCCAACTTCTTAGTGACATAAATTTTTCATACATACTCTCATTAATTTACTTCTTTCACTCTTGGAAATATATTTCTGTGTTGAATAACACAAAATGGTATGGCGCTAATTCGTCAAATTTTTCCCACAAAAAACATTGTTTGGTGCCTCAAAACTCTCTCGGAAGGTATCAAACCTTATTTTCCCAAACTGGGCCCCACCAGTAAAAATGGTCCCATGAGCTAATTCCTCCACTTTTTCCACTCCAAATGCATCGATATGGATGAGAAATAATATAAAGATCCAAGCCAGATCACACCTCCCCATTTTGGGATGCTTTTGGTCCCCAAAATATTTTACTGACATTAGAGAACTTTTGAGGTATAAAATGGGCCTCCTAAGAAAAATGTACAACCAAAATAAACTTTATAAGAACCGATAGGATTCAAGATGATGATGTCAACAATGGGGATGATTCACATTTTTGGGGTTAAAAAGTAAAAAGAGTAAAAAAATAATAAAATGATAAAAACTACTTTTCCAACTTGTATTTTTACTCGTTGGATGCAAAATTTAATTCCTCATCCAAGTAGTACCCATGTTGCATACTTTCGATGGACCCTGCTACACGAAAAATGAGAAATACAGGAAAAAATGTGATTGCAATCATGTTTTTCATGTATTTCTCATTTTTCGTGTAGCACGATCCATCGTAAGTATGCAACATGGGTACTCCCTCGACGAGTAATAAAATTTTGCATTCAATGAGTGTTCCCACTCGAAATTTGAGTAAACCGATAAGGAGATAAGTTGAGAATACGAGTTAAAAAATAGTTTTTTACTTTTTTCCCTCTAAAATTTGATGATACAGTCCAATCTTATATTATTATTTCAACTATTATTTTACAATTTCCTTAGGAGACCCATTGTATACCTCAAAATTCCCCTAATGATGAGGTGAGGAAATTTTTCCTCCAGCTTCTCTATGTTGTACCATTTGGCTTTGCCTAGAAACTATCCCTTCAACCCAATCTACCAAAGGGCATGTTTCCCCTTTCTTTTAGTTATGGACCTCTTCTACAAAATTTTATATTTTGTCAACTTTGTCTAAGCATCTAGTGCCAAATCCTCCACAAAAGGTAGGACATGTTCCCCTTCCTGATCTATCATGGATGGCTCATACAATTTCAAATTATCCACATTCACAATTGAGTAAATTCGCATATTATATGGTGATAAACTAAGTCGATAGGCATTGTCACCCACCTCAAAGCCTTGATTTTCTTACTAGGCCCCTGCAACCTCTCCTTGTTCAACTGTGTCCAACTAATCTGTGTCCCGCCTTGAATTATTTCTTTGTTTTGTGTTGATCATGCCTAACCTTATACTTCTCCTGCGACTTTTCCAGTGTGTCTTGTACCTATAAATGGATTTTCTTGATCTTCTCTATGAAATTATCATCCTTCAAAGCATATCTTGTAAGATCTTCCCTCACTCCTCCTTGCTGCCCATATTCAATATACAAAGATGAAGGTGGAAAATATCCAAAACAAGTCTCAAATGGGGACTTTCCTGTAGAAGTGTGGACTCCTTTGTTGTAGGAAATTTGTATATATACCATATTTTCATCCCATGCTTCTGGTTGTGTCCCCTGAGAAGCTGCACCAAAGTCTCGTTAACTACTTATGTTTTCCCATATGTGTGTGGATGGAATGTTGTATATCTCTTCAACTTCATGTCCATCTTCTCCCATAATGTAGTCCAGAATGCACTGAGAAATCTTGTATCCCTGCCTAAAATGATGCTCCTTGGTATCGCAAAGTGCATCTAGACCTGCCCAAATAACAACTTTGTCACTTATTGTCCACTAATGGTCTTTTTACAGGGCATCATAACACACATCTTGTTGAACCTATCAACTACCATGAACAGATAGCCATGTCCCTTCCTAGTTGTCATTTAAAATCTCACAAAGTCCATGGAAATACTTTCCGAAGGACGATTAGGTATAGATAAGGGTTGATATAGACCTTGCTTCCTATTGCTAGGCTTTCTAATACAACAAAGCATGCATCCTATTTTTAACCTAACTATCTGCTCTTACAACTTGGGCCAATACACATACCTCTTAAAGTTAGCCATGGTCTTCCTTTAAGAACACATAGCTTATCCAACCTGTAGAGTAACCCATCCTGGAGATGGTAGCCAACGGTGTTGTCGCTATCGTGTACATGACTCTGAATCTGCAACTGCAGATACACCTCTTTGAATTTTTCATCCTCTGAATATGCATCTTTGTTTGCATCATGGGTGAATGGCTCCATGTGCATCAAATTCCCCAAAGATGTAATCTTCGATGTGGGTGGACTTGAAAGCATGTCATCCAAATTGTTTGTGCTTCCTTTCTTATACTTGATTACTAAATGAATTTTTTGTAAAAACCCCATCCACTTGTAATTCTTGATATGTTGTAGCTTACTCTAGGAATGTAAGTATTGTAATGGTTGATGATCTTAGTGGATTAATGTCTCCTTCCCCATTCGATAGTGATTCCACCTCTTAAGATCTTGCGTGATGGTATAGATCTCCTTTTCATAAGTAGGGTAGTTAAGGACTTCCCCATGAAATACATCACAATGGTAGCATATAGGCCTTCCTCCCTGCATCAATACAACTCCCATAACATACCCACTTGCATCCATCTCCACTTCAAAGGTTTGTTGCAAGTTTGGTAATGCCAGAATTGGTGCTTGATTGATATTCCTCTTTAGATCTTTGAAATCCCTTTTCTGACCTTTTCCCAATTATAAACTCTTGTCGCTTGTTGTTATGGTGTGGAGCGGTGCTGCTACCACTGAAAACAAGGCTATGAATTTCCTCAAGTACTGTGTTGCCCCAATGAAACTCCTAACCTAAAAAACATTAGTATGCGTCAGTAATTTCATGATGGCCTCCATTTTGGAAGGATATTTCTTTAACTCTCCTCTGCTAATCACATACCCCATATAGACCAAATAATGTTACACAAACTCACACTTATTGAGATTTTCTAGTAGTTGGTTCCTCTTCAATGTTTCCAATACCTGTGTCAAATGTGACATATGATCCTCCGAGGTGGAAATATATGCCAGCATATCATCCATATAGACCATAACAAATGAATATATAAAATGGTGCAGTACATCATTCATTAATCTCATAAATGTAGTTGGTACATTACATAGGAAAAATGGCATGAGTAACCACTCATACAAACCTTTCCTGGTTTTGGAGGTTTTCTAGGTATATTCTTCTTTGACTTGAACTTGCTGATATCTAGACTTCAAGTCCAGCTTAGTGAACTATTTTTCTTGTTGCAACTGATCCAAAAAATCATCTACCCTCGGTAGGGGATATCTATTCTTGAGCGTGATTTTGTTCAATTCCCAGTAATCTATACACATTCGCCAAGCCCCATCCTTCTTCGACACAATGATTTTAGGTGACCCACATGGTGATGTACTCAGTCAAATGACACCATGTTCCAGTAGTTGCTGCAAATTTCTCTTCACCTCTCTTGCATAGATAAAAAATTCCTGTATAGCCCAATATTCGGCAAAGGGGAGTACAAAAAAATAGTTGGATCTCTTGTTCCGCTTCCCTCTTAGGTGGTAGTCGTTTAGGCTCTCGAAACATATCGTTGTGTTCCTATAGCAACTCCTCTAATTTTCTTTTTTCTATTTCTTAGTACACCCGTCTAGGGATCTGTTTCCTCTTATTGAATCCTCTACAAACCAACTTTCTCTTAAAAATAATAAAAGATACTTCTTGCTGCAACTAATCAATTTCTTGGCTTGGTTGGCACTTTCTAGTGAAATTTTTTACTTTCCTTCATGCGCGTTGATGATGAATGATTTTCCATCCTTCATGAGTTGGTACTAGTTGGATCTCCTCATGAATATTTCATCACACATGTACAGGTATGGACTCCCAAACATGAATCCACATACATCAAGGATAACCACATCTAGATCTACTTCATCAATAAAATCAACACTGATATAAAATCAAATTTTGCACCATCTAGTTACCTTGAACTCTACATCCTTGTTCACCCATTCCAATGGATGTGGGTTTGGATGATCATGAATTTACAACCCCAAATTCTCGACCAACTCTGCTACAATGAGATTCGTCTTTGATCCTGAGTCAAACAAAGCATAAATTTCTATCTTTTTTACCTGTATCTTCATATAGAAGAGTCTGATCATTTCTTTCTCTTCTTGTTGTTGAAGGATACTTAGGTTCACCTCCTTCTGCACTGAAGTACAGATCATCTTCTCATTCATGTATGAGTTGCTTTCAACTTAGTTGCTCAAATCAATGGCCATGATATTCTTCTTGTTCTTTGGGTTTCTATCTGGATGCAACTTCCAGCACTTCTCCTCTGTATGGCCATCAATGTTGTAGTGGTTGCACTAGTTTCTAGGATATTTACACTAGTGCATTGTGGTTGTCGTATTTTTATATTTTTCCCCTTTTTCTGCTTCTTTCCCTCCTTGTAAGCATATTTTTTTCTCCTTCTTCTTCTATCCACTTGATTTCTCTCTCTTTAGGCCTATGTTTTGTAGGTATTTCACCTATACACAAGCCTCATCCCCTGATTTGGGCTTGAACAACATCACTTTCTCGTGCAAATGGGGGTGCAGATCCCCCAAATACTTAAGGAGTACATATGGGTTCTTTGATAGATACCCAACATTATACCCATATTTTTGAATTTCGTAGTGTACTCGTGCACGCTTTGGCCTGGATTTTTCCTATAGTAATTCCACCAAATCCACTGGTCCTCCATGTACCTAATGGGATAAAACTATGACTTAATGAGGGTTTTTAAATCCTACCACCTAGTCACTGGAGGTTCTCCCTCCAACCTCAAGGTTTCCTTGTGGCACTCCCACCAAGTCAGTGCATGGCCATATAATTTCAATCGCGTGAATGAGAAATTTTTCCCTTCCTCGATCTGATGGACACTAAAATAAACTTCCAATTGCTGCAACCAATGATTGAGCTTCAAAGCATCGATCTCGACATGGTACGACTTGATATTGAATTTTACTTCCTTTTTAAACAAGGACTGTGATTGGTTCACGCCACTCGAACTGGGTTTATATTTTTTGGGTCCTTTCTTCAACTAGATCTTTGTTTATTCCTAATTTTCTCATCCCCGCTCTAATATTTCCTCTGCATTCGAACCCTTATCTTCTTCAAATATCCCCAACTTATTATCCAAGGCTTCCATGAGGAGGCTTAAATTGTAGTTGATATTTGTGACATTTTTCTCCAATCGTGTAAACCTCATCTCTATAGGATCACGAGGTTTGTTTATAGATTCTTCGGCCATGATTAAGGTTTTATGATTTTCAATGCCACCAATCTAGATCCCTACAATATCCACAAAATATCAAAAGAAAAGTTCTCTTATACCAAATGATCCATAAAATCTAGTCGATATTCCACTAGATAGTTCATCACAACAGATCTGACAATGTTATATTATAAATCCTAAGTTCTACACATTACAGTTTTATTTAATTTCTAGATCTATATATTTTACTGTAATTAGTGCATGCATGTGAAATGAAATTATGCAGTAAAATAAAGAACGAAAAAATAAGCTCACACACACTCATAAGACACAAAATATGCCTTGGGAAACCCTTTCAGGAGAAAACCCAGCTGGAAGGTGAGGTCCTTTCGCTCTCTTTCTCTATCTGGAAAATATGGTTTCAAGTACAAAGAAGTAATGCATGTGGCCCGTGGGATGATATAGTGAAACTATCTTCTCTATGTGTTCTACCTCATATCTCTCCTGGCTATATTTTCTCTGCTATCGAACAACATTCCCTTGAAATAATGGAATGCCTCTTCCTCCTAGTGGTCGAGTTATAACACAACCTGATAGCCTACTTTGTTGTTAATTTTTATTACATCAACTCTTAACTAAAATTACAATATTGACTCTTCTATAGTATTCTACATCACAAACATGTGGTTAGCCCATTTTTCCATGAATAATGGGGGTTGACGTGGCATCCTCCGTAACTATAGGTGTGAAAACATGAAGTTCAACTTCTAAGAGGCATAACTTTTTCATACTGGTTGTGATTAACGCACTTCTTGCGTCGTTGGAAATAAATATGTGTAGAATAACACAAAATGGCATGGTGCTAAAGTGACAATTTTTTACCCCCAAAAAATGTTGTTTGATACCTAAAAACACTCCCGAAAGTTTTCAGACCTTGTTTTTCCAAACTGGGTCTTGCTGGTAAAAACGGTCTTGTGAGCTTATTCCTCCAATTTTTCCACTCTAAATGCATTGAGATGCATGAAAAACAATATAATGATCCAATCCCAATCACTCGTTAACATGTTCATCCAATCCACTAATATTCAAAATACTTTGAGATAATAAAACTCAATGCAATGAAAGTGTAAAAATTATGATGTATATTTAGAATTGCTCATGAAATTTTAATCAAAATCACAGGACGCAAACCTAATCTACTGCTGTGTGGAATTCAATTCAAAATTTAGAACATAAATCAAAAATATGAAATGATAAATAACACACATCCACACATTATTTTTCTAGGGGAAAGCAATCTACTAAAAAACTCCTTTGCCTATTTGCATTAATATGATGAATAGAGATGTATTGCAATTTCTTTTCTCAACTAAGCACAACCTGCGAGTGAATAACCTATCTCTTTTATCAAGAATAATATTTGACTCAGAATTAGTCAATTTCTGCCTCTTCTTGAGCCCCTATTTCCTTGTGTAATTCCTT
Organism: Pinus albicaulis; assembly: GCA_034641835.2. Taxonomy (NCBI): domain Eukaryota; kingdom Viridiplantae; phylum Streptophyta; class Pinopsida; order Pinales; family Pinaceae; genus Pinus; species Pinus albicaulis. The sequence goes on along the minus strand of CM076583.1, from coordinate 214,259,966 downwards.
CAGAAACTAGGCCCCTTTTATTTAGGAAATTCTTCCGAAATGATTTCGTAATTACCAAGGTTTATCATATGACTGCATGCAACACATGTACACTCAATACTAGTCTACAACTTATGTTACACTTCCTTAGAGTCTCAACCAAAATTTGGGAACATGAATTCTCTACATGTACAAGATATTTTGGGTTGATTGATCAGTTAACTAGATGATCACTGATTTGAATGAATTCCCATTACAAAACTAACCTTCCACTAGTTCCTCCAATAGTTAGAACCAGTTTAATTGAAAACATCCTGAAATAACTGGCCTTGAATGATAAAAATTAGCAATCACACATGATTAACTGAACTGTAACTCCTCTAAATAAAATTTACTGAGCTAACTGAGTGACAAGATCCTTGTCACCTCAGTTAACTACATCTAAGTTGTCTGTTGATGTGGAAATTAAAAATTTCTCAATTTAATCAAGGCAAGATAAAATTGAGAATTTCTTGTTGCATTTTTCAACACTCCCTCTCAGAAATAAAGGGATTATTAATAACCCTTATCCTCCACCTATGGAACTCAATATTCCCTCTTGATAAGGCCTTTGTCAAAATGTCAACATGTTATTGCTTTGTCAGAATGTATTGTAGCAATATTATCCGCCTTTGCACACAGTCCCATAAATTGTGATACCATATATCTATATGCTTAGATCGTTCATGAAATACAATATTCCCATAGAGGTTGATGCAAATCTGATTATCATAGTAGATCACATTTGGATCCATCATCTGATGAAACAGTCCCATATGTATCTTTCTCATCCAGATCACCTCACATGTTTCCTAAATTGCAGCCATGTATTATGATTCTATCGAGTTAAGAGCCAAAAATATTTTCCTCCTATTTTAGCAGGACACTACTGCGGACCCAACACTAAAAATTCCACTTGATGTACTCTTTCATTCGAATAGAAACTGTGCCCAATCTGAATTTGTGTGTTGGGTGTGGAGCCTGATTATCATCCTGATTTAGAGGTCTTTTTTTCAGGCAGATGTATACCCTAGGAATATTGTATACCCCTCCACACGGGGGGGTGCGGGGGGGACTTTTCCCCTCACAAGGGTTCAGCGGGGGTATTAGGGCTTCCGGGGGCCATCAGTCCCCAGCAGGGGTTCAGGGGCAATGCCTACGAAGCCAAAAATGGATGTACAAATTCCTTGTAAAATATTGTAATTTCATAGTCAATATGGGTTTTTCATTAGGTGGATGATCTGACAGTAGAAGTTATGTTTATTTAAGGGTTTTTTTTACTAGAAGGCAACCCCTGTATTGTATGACAAAATTTTATTGTGGTTGTGTGTTAAGAGTGTATTCTAAGCAAGAAAGAGAAAGAGGACTGTGTGAGAGAGTAGAAGATATTACAACGGATTTGTTGTAGGTTTTGTCTCTTCATATTGTTGGATAATATAAAGGAAGCATAGTTTTTTTCTTCGTGGATGTAGTGCAAGCTGAGTGAACGACATATAAGGCTATGTCTCTCTTTTTTTATATGTTTTTTGTGTTTGTATTTTCGCACATTTCTATGTGTTCCATTTCTCTATAATATATAATTGTCTAACACTGTGAAGCCACACAAATTCACTCACTTCATTCGTAGCTTGGATCAGTTGGTTGACTACATAGCACATATCTAGTTGTGTGTTCGCAAGATACATCAATGAACCCATGAACTTCCAATAAATGGAAACACCCTCTTCTTCGCTTGAAGTGGCATCCTCCTTCCTCTAGTTAGTCACTAGAGGTGTCTCCATGGGTTTACAACTCTCCATTCAGAATCTCTGTATTATCTCATTTTCATACTTTCCTTGAGACATAAATACTTCCCCATCGCGTTACCATAGTTCCAACCTAAGGAAGTCGTGCATGAGATCCATGTCCTTCATTTCAAATTCTCTTGTAAGGTCCTCCTTGCAAGAAATGATCAACTTCTCATCATCAGTTAAAATCAAATCATCAACATATAATATAATAATAAGCAATTTACCTCCTACCAAGATGTGATAGAGGGTTGCATCTGCTTCACTTTTGGTGAAGCCTAAACCAATGAGATATTTTTTGATCCTGGTGTACCAAGCACGGGGTGTTTGTTTGAGACCGTACAATGCTCGCTTGAGTCTGCACACATGAGACTCCAAATCAAATGTCTCAAAACCGTCTGGTTTCATGATGTACACCTCCTCCTCAATAACCGCATTGAGAAATCTTTTTTTTACATCCATCTCGTAGATCTTCCACCTCATTTTTCCAACTAGAGCAAGAATTTATCTAATGGATGAGCACCTTGCTATAGAAGCAAAGGTATCCTCATAGTCAGTTCCCTCAACGTGACAGAACCCCTTGAAAACAAAATTTGGCCTTACATTTCTCTATTCTTTTATCTTTTGTATGCTTTACCTTGAAGATCCATCTCGAACTGACAACTTATTTATCTTGTGGTATTGGGACCATTTCCCAAACATTGTTCTTTACAACGGATTCATATTCCTCCACCATTGCATCAACCCATATAGGTTTCTCTATTTCTTCATCGAAAGAGGATGGCCGAGTATCTACAAGTTGAGTCATTAGAGCCATGTATCCAACGTACCAATCAGGTGACGTTATCTGCCTGAACAAATTTGAAGGAGCTCCCACATTCTCCCTTGCATCCTCCACAAGTCTATCATATTTCCTAGTCCTTTTTCTACCTACTTTGAATGGTTCTTATTGAATGGATGTCTCCACTCTCTACTACTCAATTTTTGGATTCTCCACAACTTCCTGAAGCTCCTCCTTTGGAGCTAAAAGCTCATTTTCCGGTGGGATCTGAAGCTCCCTCTCAAGAGAGCACTACATCACTTTCTCCTCATCATAATTTACATCACTTTGCACACCTGTCATTCTGAGAGTTGGAAAGTACACATGGTAGATGTGAGGAGTTTCTATGTAACCCACAAATACCCCCAATTCTATTGTCTACTCAAGCTTCTTCCTTGATTATTTGGAGACATGGTAGTTAACAGAGGCTTCAAAAATCTTGAAGTGCGACACATCCAACTTTATCCCTGAGAAATCCTCCTCCAGTGAAATCATGACCAAGATCTACTGAAGACTTCGATTCTACAAATATACTATTTTGTTGCATGCTTCTACCCACAAATGAAATGGTATGCCTTAGTCATGAAACATAGCCCTCGCATCTCCCATAATGCTATGGTTATTTCTCTCAACCACCTCATTTTTCTATAGTTTGTGGGGTGTTGTCAACTCTCATTGAATTCCTTCTTTCGTGCATAATTTTTGAATTGGTTTGACACATACTCACCTACATTATCACTCCTCAGAGCCTTCACCTTCTTGCATGTTTCTTTCTCAACTAGTGCCTTTAATTCTACAAACTTAGAGAACGTCTCATCTTTCTTCTGAATGAAGAATATCCAACACTTCCATGAGAATTCATCAATAAAAATGACAAGACTCAGTAACAGGTTATTCCTCTCTTCTATAAACTATCTCACCTGTATGGATTCTCTCTTTAAAAAGATAGTTTTGACTGCTAATGGAGGCTGTTAAGAAAGGTCCGCAGACATCAAACTAGATCCTTTCGAAGACTATATGTGCTTTGTTGTCCAGATCATCAAATTTGGATTTTGTGTACTTCCCCAAGGTACATCCTTTGCATACATCTTGTTGCTCAAGTGCTCCTTTAGGGAGGCTAGTGATTATTGTTGTATAATCTTCAAGGAACCATGATTTAAATGGCCAATTCTTTTGTGCCAACGTTCAACAACATTGTGATCATGCACTTTCTCCACCTTAGTGACTAATGCAACATAGTCTTCTACATATAGCTTATATTTTTCTTCACATGAACCCCAATCTATTTCACATGTCCCATGGATATGTGTCTTAGGAATGCCTTTCCTTTGCTGAAGATCACATCATAACTATGGTCTTCCAAAATTGCAACAGAGATGATATTTTTCTTTGGGCACGAAACAAACATGACATCCTTAAGCCTGAGAGGGGAGCCAAAATCTCTATGAAAGGTGATTGTACCAATCTCGATCGTGCTATACCTTTTGTCACCCCCCAGCTCAATGTGCATCTAGAGATCTTTCTCCTCCATGTCACTGAAAAAGTATCTAAACCCTATCATGTGGAACAATCCACCTGAGTCTAAGTACCACAAGCTCTCCATCATTGTGTTTTCCATGCATGTGATAAGGGTAAAATAAAGCTTGAATTGTGAATCCAAAGCTTCACCTGCTACTCCTCCTGAGGTCTTCTTGATCGAATTTTTGTGTGGACACTTTGCAGCGTAGTGCCCAAATTCATGACAATTGAAGCATTTAATTTTGGGAAAATCTTTCTCCTTACCCCTTAGCTAGATTATGTTTTGGTTTAAGATTTATTCCCTTTTCCCTTATTTCCCTTTCTAACCAATGAAATTTTTTCTTCATCCTTACCCTTGGATGAAGTCCCATCTCTAGTATTCAGCCTTATTTCCTCTTGTACCAAATCATACAATAATTTTTCCCAATTCGGAGTTTCTCCTCGCATTCACTGAATCTTGGTAGCTATGCCATCTCTTGGGAAGGCCTACAAGGGCTAGGCTTACCAATTCATCTTCTACAACATTAACACCAAGCCCACCAAGCTCATCACAAACTTGTGTGAACCTGCTCAGATTTTGTGGAATAGTGTCATTCTTCTGCATCTTAATATTTCGAATTTTATCCTTGAGCACCAGCTTCCTGCGGTCACTACTATTCTCGAACAATTCTTTCAATGTTTTCCTCATTACGAACAAAGTTTCTTTTCTGTGGACATTTGAGACAATGTGATCCTGTACTCCCTCTAATATTATCTCCTCACATTGGCTACATCTTTCTTTCACTAAGCAAGGTTTTGGGCATCATATGCCTGTGGTTTTTCAACATCTATCTTAATGAGTTCTAGCAATACATTGTCATCCAATACTGCCTCCATGTGATCATTCCATCCAATGAAATTAGAGATGCATTCCAATAGATACTCTATCCTGAGTCCATTGAACGGAATCTTCCCCGCTCTATAGATATCCTCCTACACTTAATTACAAATTCGATCATCCTGAGAAACAACTTTGAAATTCTCGTTCTAATGTGAAACTTCGCTCTGATACCATGTAGAAATTATGATGTAGATTTGCAACTACTCATGAAATTTTAATCAAAATCACAAGACACATGTAATATTCCAAAAATTTAGCCTTCAGCTAAATGGAATATTATAGTTTGTTTTATCACTAGGTAGGTGAATAAGTGGGTGGGGAGGCCCATAAGTCTCCTTAGTAGCAATAAAAACACTTCAAGTGTGAAAGGAGACATTTTTCGGCAGCTAAATAAAGCACCTCCAAGTGTGAACAGGGTTGGATCATGTTGATTTAGTCAACTTTGACCAAGTCAACAACGCTATTATGGAGGAGTGGAGATTAATTGAGGAATAATGAAATTTTGGAGGGAGATTGATTTCATGAAGGAAATGACCTAATTGAGTGAGGCCAAGGGCAAAGAAGCTCATAATATATATAAGGAAGAGGATGGCAGCCATATGGGGTTATGTTTTAGATAATTATTTTGATATTGGTCTATTTAGACTTTGCTTCCTCTTGCTATTTAGCAGGGTTGCTATGTTGTTTAGTACTGGGTGTTCCCGAGCAGGGATCTCACCTCTTTCCTTGAGAGGCCTCTTGGAAGAATATTTTATTCATTTCCACATTCAGGTTTTCAGGCCAAGCTACATATTTCTTCATCAATGCAGTTTCTGCAGGTTATTGTGTTGTGTTGCAGGGTATTGTAGTGGAGGGTTTAGAAACCCACTTTCTGATCTAGTTTCTCATTGGAGGAAGGATTCCTTCACTTGGGAGATCAGTTTGGAGAGTCCTTGGAATTATTTCAGATCTTTGGCATCATGCCAACTATTTCCATCATTTCCAACGTTGTTCTAGCTAGGAATTGCATTATTTTGGAGGGCAGCTTCAATGAAAGATCTTGTGGCTCCTTTGGAGTGTTTTCTTGTGATTAGAGGGTTCAGAATTTCATGGGAGGATACCTTTGAGGGGATATACATCATATCTGCTATATTTCAGCCTTCTACACTCATGTGCTTCAGATTTCAGTGAATCTTCAGCCATAGAGCTTTAGATCCCATCTTGTATAGGGTGTATTTCTGAAAACCCTTTCCGGGTTCTTTGTAGGAGTTTGTATTGAGCCTAGATCTGTATTGGGCATATATTTTGAGGCATATAACAGACCTACACCTTTTGTACATTCTTTTTTTGTAGCAGTGTGTTTATAACTGCACTGTAGCAGTCTCTGGCATTTTTATATTGTGACAGTAGCTCATTTGTGGAGTGATTGTTTATGGGAAGCTTGTTCCTTCATTGTACATGACTTATGCCTCACTATTTATGTTGATTTTCTGATCTAATACATGATGTTATGTCTCCATATTGGTCTCCAATTTTCATGAGTTGATTTACACTGCTATTTCCAGTTTGGTGTTCATGTATTGCTGCATTCCCAATTTTGGAATATTACAGTTGTATCAGAGCATATTCTTGGCTCATCCTTGTGGATCTCAGCCATTATGCTATCATGAGAATAAGAAGAAGAAGAGATGTACAAAAAAGACAAAGAGAAGACTCCATTATTTGGAGGAAGGGAGGAAGAGAGGCTATCAAAGCTTCTTTTTCAATCTATACAGAGCATTAAAGGAGATCTCAAGAAGATGAGAAGGGAGAGGGAATCTCCAAAGGAGTTTGGATCTAAAGCAAACTCTAGATTTTCACATGATAGGTGTGAGCATGCAGCCACACACTATGATTCACAACACAGTCATATGCCCAGATCTACTATGAGGGAGATGAAAAAATAAGAAAGTCCTAGGAGGGAAACTCTTAGTGATTTTCTACAAGAATATGAATCTCAAACTAAGAAGTTTAGAGATCATATCACCTTCCAATAGTTTTGCAAGAACAAGGTGGAGAGGAGCAAGCAGCATGATATGGGTAAATTTTTTTTATCTACTTTTGATGGTTCACCTAAATGTTCAGCTAGAGCTTGGGTGGAGGAGCTAGACACCTATTTGCGGCAGCACCAAGTTTCTGAAGCTGAAGCCATCAAGATTGTAGCACTGAATTTTGGAGGTAAGGCCTATGCATGGTGGATATTTGAGTGTTTTTCATTATAAAATGCAAATACTTCTTCTTATGCAAAGTTCACTAAGATATTAGTGGAAAGGTTTGATGGAAAACATTCTGAAACACATGTGGTGGAACTAAACAAACCAAAACAAACAAAAACTTTGCATGTGTTGGAGGAACCTATAAACTCAACTCCACTTCAAAAAAATATTGAGGAGGCTAACATCTTTCATAATACCTTGCTAACGGCAAGATCTCTATCTCATATTCTTGAACAAGAGGGCATTGAGATCCCTTTTTCAAAAGATGATCCAATTATTGAAAGGTTGCCCATTCTTATTGAAGAGGAAGAGAAGGTTGGGGGCAACAACGATGTCATGTCTAGAGCATATATAGTACCTCATGTAGAGGAAGATGGAGCACTTGCTCCAACAAGAGGGATTCTTGTATCATTGCAAGGAACTCCCTAGGATCTCATATGTGGAGGTCAAGGCACAACCCATGAGCAGCATGTGCCATTATTGACAGATTGTGAAACCATGCAAATAAAGGGAGGAGGTAGGTAGGATGACCAGCATGATATGATGAGGAGCACACACCCCTATCCATTTCAGAGGGTTGATGCACAGAAGAGGCAGACTGATTTTCGTTGTGAGGGTAGGGACAAAGTTGTCCATCCATATGTGCAATCTACTCTTGACATTGATGTCTCATTACATGGAGGCATTCCACCGGGGAGACCACCTGATTAGGAGATGATGAGGGATGCTTCACATTGGATTGCACCACTCTTAGATCTTGAAGGGGTGGATACTTTGGAGGGATCTATTATAGTGCAGAGAGTCTAGGGTAGACTCAAGGAGGAGGGAGGCATTCTCCCATTTTCAGCATCACCCACTCTCACTACACACTCTGCGCTGACAGAAGCTGTTGCAGTGATGGAGGATGGCACCACCATGGTGAAAGTGCACCAATCCATGGATTTGGAGAAATAGAGGGTACTTCCTTTAAGGAAGCAATCCTCCATACATTGGAGTAGATGGAGGCCACTCATGCTTACATTGGCCAAGATCAGGAGGTTCTCTTTGGATGGTAGCTTCTCATGGGAGGCCAACTTCCAAAGGCCACCACTTCTACTTGAGAATGAGCAGTTGCATGATGGGCATGGCAACACTTTGGAGGATGACTTGGCCATGGGGTATGTTGAAGGAGAAGACAGCAGCATGTGGGGAGCTCCACATTTCAGATCTTCAGCGATGTCTCTTAGGAGGGTTGATCCATATTGGAGGTCTTAGCTTTTGGTAGAGTACTCCAAGGATCTTGGTGCCTGCATGATTCGTAATGACCTAGAGGGAGATGATAGATACATGGTGGATGGTGAGGTAATGTATTCTTATGGCAGAGTCTTCTTGACTAGAGTTTCTGAGCTCAAGAGGAAGCTATTACATGCAGCACATGTGGACTTTCTTTCCATGCACTTTAAAGCATTCCATTCTTTGATGGAGGAGTTCACTTGGGAGGGCATCCAACAGGATATATATCAGCATATGGAGAGATGTATAGCCTGTATGGTGATGGAGAGGTTGGCATAACCACTTACCTACTCATTGAGAGTGATGGAGAGCTTCCAGATGAGCCATTTCAGCTCAAGGACCAAAGTACATAGTCGGGAAGGTACATTCTTGCATTATGACTTGTACTCCTTTACTTTATATGAGCAACATGTTGTACTAAGGAGGGTAATTCCTTCTTATACATTATATTATGATGTACTTAAGGCCTAGTGTAGCATTGAGATTGACTATTCCATTGGTGTTTTGTGGGGGAAGCCACATGATTCTTGGTGTGCACCATTGACACCACATTTTACCTTCATGATCCTATCTTGTAGGATGATTGTGGCAGCAAACAAGTGGTTGGAAGAGAACTTGTTATTCTTTGATTTGAGGCAAGAAAGGGATGCACTACCCTAGTTCCATATGAGGAACTATGATCCACCTCTCGGTTGTCATATGGCAACTTGTTTTCATTGGTTTTTTATTCCATATGTCGGTGATGATCCTATGTCTATGGGAAGCTTTGTTGGGAGAGTGGCACAAGGATTAGAGGTTCCCATTGGGAGTATGATTCTCCTTACTTTACATGTTGCATGTTTTAGGAGAAACAATGGGCAAACCATGATTTCCATACTACATCTCTTTCCTTCATGTGTGAGGAGCCATTTGGAGGACTTGAGTTCTTGGAGGAGGCACTTCATGGCTGATTTGTTTGGTGGGGTAACTTGGGCCATTCTTGGAGGCCATGAAATTTCGGCCCAAGATAAGCAACAGCCCCATACTTACCATAAATGGAGAGAGAAAAAAATTGGATGGAAAAATCTAATCTCTCCATGCAGCCCCAATACATGGCAGAAAACGGGGGTTGAGGATTTCTTTGATGAGCTACCTAGGATGGCTCAATTCATTTGGATGATAGCATGGGTGTGGGAGTATCTCAATGGGAATGAGATTCCCCATGTTTGTCATCACTCCTACCTTAAGGAGGCCATTGGACAGCAAGAAGGTTTCCAATTACACCTTCCACCTTTTCATGATGTGAGCCATTTGGTTTTGCATACTTGGGAGGAACCATTGGAGGGCATATTTATTGCGGATTATCTTGAGCAGTGGTGGGGACTATTGATGAGGAGGCCACAAGAGGAAGAGGGGAGGAATTTTTCTCTTCATTTACAGTTGCTTGAGAACAAGCAACATTATGGAGAGGAGGACTGTAATATTCCAAAAATTTAGCCTTCAACTAAATGAAATATTATAGTTTGTTTTATCACTAGGTAGGTGAATAAGTGGGTGAGGAGGCCCATAAGTCTCCTTAGCAACAATAAAAACACTTCAAGTGTGAAAGGATACCTTTTTCAGCAACTAAATAAAGCACCTCCAAGTGTGAATAGGGTTGGATCATGTTGATTCAATCAACTTTGACTAAGTCAACATCGTTGTTATGGAGGAGTGGAGATTAATTAAGGAATAACGCAATTTTGGAGGGAGATTGATTTCATGAGGGAAATGACCTAATTGAGTGGGGCCAAGGACAAGGAAGCTCATAATATATATAAGGAAGAGGATGGCAACCATATGGGGTTATGTTTTAGATTATTATTTTGATATTGGTCTGTTTAGACTTTGCTTCCTCTTGTTGTTTAGCAGGGTTATTGTGTTGTTTAGCACCAGGTGTTCCCGAGCGGGGATCCCACCTCTTTCCTTGAGAGGCCTCTTGGAAGAGTATTGTATTCATTTCCACATTCAAATTTTTAGGCCAAGCTACATCTTTCTTCACCAACGCAGTTTCTGCAAGTTATTGTGCTGTGCTGCAGGGTGTTGCAGTGGAGGGTTTAGAAACCCACTTTCTGATCTAGTTTCTCATTGGAGGAAGGATTTCTTCACTTGGGAGATCAGTTTGGAGAGTCCTTGGACTTATTTCAGACCTTTTTCATCAGGCCAACTATTTCCATCATTTCCAGCGTTGTTCCAGCTGGGAATTGCATTATTTTGGAGGGCAGCTTCAGTGAAAGATCTTGTGGCTCCTTTGGAGTGTTTTCTTGTGATTGGAGGGTTCAACCTTTCATGGGAGGAGACCTTTGAGCACCCTTTGAGGGGATCTACATCAGATATGCTATATTTCAGCCTTCTACACTCATGTGCTTTAGATTTTAGTGAATCTTCAGCCATAGGGCTTTAGATCCCATCTTGTATAGGGTGTATTTCTGAAAACCCTTTCCGGGTTCTTTGTAGGATTTTGTATTGAGCCTAGATCTGTATTGGGCATATATTTTGAGGCATATAATAGCCCTACATATTTTTTACATTATTTTTCTGTAGCAGTGTGTTTATAACTGCATTGTAGTAGTCTCCGACATTTTTGTATTAAGACAATAGCTCATTTGTGGAGTGATTGTTTATGGGAGGCTTGTTCCTTCATTGTACATGACTTATGCCTCATTATTTATGTTTATTTGTTGATCTAATACATGATGTTATGTCTCCATATTGGTCTCCAATGTTCATGAGTTGATTTACACTGCTATTTCCATTTTGGTGTTCATGTATTGCTGCATTCCCCATTTGGGAATATTACAACACAAACCTACTCTACTACTCCACAAAATTCAATTAACAATTTAGAACATCAATCACAAACATGCAATGAGAAATAAAACACATGCACACCGTATTTTTCCAATTGAAAGAAATGTACTAAAAAACAAATTTTCCTGCTTGAATTAATCTGATGAATAGTGATGTATTACAATTTCTTTTCTCAACTAAGCACTACCCGCAAGTGAATAACCTAGATGCTACTCAATGAGAATATTTGACCCAGACTTAGGCAATTTACGCCTCTCCTTGAGCCCCTATTTCCTTGCGCAATTCCTTGAGAAATTAGGCCCCTATTATTTAGGAAATTCCTCCAAAATGATTGCACAATTCCCAAGGTTGATCATTTGACTGCATGCAACACCTGTACACTCAAGACTATTCTATAACTTATGTTACACTGCCTTGGAATCTCCGCGACAGTTGGGGAACTTGAAATTTCTGCATGCATTAGATATTTTGGGTTGATTAATTAGTTAACTGTATGATCACTGAGTTTTACTGAAGTCCCACTGCACAACTATCCTTCCAGTAGTTCACCTAGCAGTTCGAATTATTTTAGCTTAAAACAACTTGAAATAATTGACCTTGATTGCTACAAATTAGAAATCACACATGCTTAATTGATATCTAACTCGTCTAACTCAAATTTACTGAGCTAAATGAGTGACAAGATCCATGTCACCTCAGCTAACTACATCCAAGTTGTCTACAAATGTGGAAATTCAAAATTTCTCAATTTAACCAAGGAAGAATCTAATTGAGAATTTCTTGTTGCATTTTTGAACAAAAATAACAACATATTTTGAGAAAAATCACGCACCCAAGATTTTTGCTAAGCCTGCTGTAGAATAGATTATCATTAACAATGTTTTATTAGCTAGGAATAAAGGGTTAGCCTGGTATCGAGGTTTAGTTTTTTCATGAAATGTTGGTACAACTGAAGATAACTAGCGGATTGGACGAATGCGTTAATGAGTATGTAGTATAAATATAGATTTTTCTTTTGTGACTTGAAATTTCCCAAAGTTGATGAGTAATTAATATTATTTAATAGAAGTAAATATTTTTTGGCTTGGCTAAATTGTTATTTAAATAAATTTTTTTTTTTTTGTTTTAATGGATTATTTAAATTTCATACTATTCATTTAGATTTATTTATTTCTAAAATATGTATAGAATATTCAATATTATTTGGTTTATGCTTGGGTTATAAATATTGACATTATTACTTATATAAAACGTTACGCTTTTTTAAATGATATATTAAAATTATATTTTTTTATTATTTTATTAGTGAAAATAATTTCTATTTAAAAGGTAATAAATCGAAAAAAAATAAAAATAAAAAAATAAAAAAAATAAAAAAAAATTCTATAATTGATGGAAAAGGTTATTTCAATTGTTTTTTTACCTGAAATTTATGATTATACATACATACATACATACAAAAAAAATAAAAATAAAAATAAAAAATAAAATAAAAAAAAAATATATATATATATATATATATATATATATATATATATATATATATATATATATATATATATATATATATATAACTTCTTAGCATTTTCAATCTTTTTAATTCCTTGCCCAACTTTGTTTGGCGGAAAATTTCAAAAATATGGCTCAATCGAGCTCCTGTGTAACCTTTGGTTACATAGGAGTTTGATCGATTTTTTTTAAGCCCTCGAATAGCTATATTGAGGGCTTAAAGATTACTTGATTGAGGATTTAAAATGGTGCGATCGAGTTGTTTTTTTCACTCACAAAGCACCCTCGCTTGCCAAAAAGTGTAACCCAACTTCATGATTTCACCCATAAACAACAATATTTAAAAACTGAAATTTTAATATGAAGAATAATTATCAATGTCAAAATATATTGAACAAATGTCAATGTCGTACTCTAATGAAGGAAAATTGACATAACAATGTGATGAAAAAAATTGTCATCGCTTGTGATGAGCAAAACATTCTCATAGCATAGTGATACAATAATCAACATTATAATGTTACAAAAAAAAACTCAACATTGTAATGTGTATAAAAAAAAATATATTCATGGTTAATCATAGCTTACTAAGGTTTAACATAGTTAGCCATAGGCATCCTTGTCAATCCTAGTCAACTATAGTCAACCATGGTTAAGCTTAGTCGACCATTAGAAAGCATGGTCATATTTGATCAACCACATACAATATATAGTTAACCATTTGAACATTATCAACTCTAGTCGATAAAGTGTAAGAACTTTTATTAACCATAATGACCATACTCAACCATGGTCAACCAAGTTAATCATTGTTAGCTCGAGTCAATGTGGCCAACCATAGTTAGATATGGTCAACATTTTTAATTATGGCCAACTATGGTAGACTATTGTAAACTATGTTCATCATGGTTAATCAACTTCAACCATAGTTGACTGTGTTCGCCATGGTTGACCATATTCAACCATCCACTTGAGTTAGCTATAGTCAGTGATGGTCAACGATGATCAACCATGACCAACCATGGTCAACTCTTGTTAGTGATTGTCAAACTTTAAAAACCATGGTCAACACAAGCTCAACATGGAAAAATATGGTCAACCATGGTAAGAATGGTCAAACATGTTCAACCTAGGTCACCATCGTTGACCATGGTCAACCATGGCCATTTATTATCAACATGGATGACTATAATCTATGACAGAAAAATGTGGTTAGCCATGGTGAAATCAGTTAAACCATGTTAAATTTTGTTCATCATCATAAACAATGGTTAAATACCAAACCATAGTCAATCATAATCTATTATAGTCAACTATAATTAGTTATGGACAACCTTGGTCATCCATAGTCAACTCTATAATGACCATAGTAAACCCTCGATAACCATAACTTGAACATATTTATCCATAGTGAACCATAGTAAACCATGGTATATTAATCCTCTCTATGCACATTAGTCGTCAACTAGCACAACCACATTAGTAAATATTCCACTGGATAGTTCATCACAACAGATCTAACAATATTATATTATAAATCTAAATTCCTACACATTATAATTTTATTTAATTTCTAGATCTATATATTTCACTGTAATTAGTGCATGCATGTGAATGGAAATTATGTAGAAAAATAGAGAATGGAAAAATAATCTCACACACACACATAAGATACAAAATATGCTTTGGGAAACCCTTTTGGGAGAAAACCCAGCTGGAAGGCAAGGTCCCTTCGCTCTCTTTCTGTGTTTGGAAAATATGGTTGCGAGTACAAAGAAGTAATGAATGTAGCCCATGGGCTGATATAATGCACAGATCTTCTCTATGTGTTCTACCTCATATCTCTCATGTCTATATTTTCTCTGCTATGGAAAAAAATTCTCTTGAAAGAATGGAATGCCTCTTCCTCTTAGTGGTCGAGTTATAACACATCCTAATAGCCTACTAGTTGTTAATTTTTACTACATCAACTCTTAACTAGAATTACAATATTGACTCTTCTATAGTATTTTACATCATAAACATGTGGCTAGCCCCTTTTCCATGAATAACGGGGGTTGATGCGGTATCCTCCCAAACTATAGGTGTGAAAACATGAAGTTCAACTTCTAAGTGGCATAACTTTTGCATACTGACTGTGATTAACGCACTTCTTGTGGCGTTGGAAATAAATCTGTGTAGAATAACACACAATGGTATGGCACTAGCCCCCAAAAAATGTTGTTTGATGCCTCAGAACGCTCTCGAAAGTTTTCAGACCCTGTTTTTCCAAACTGGGTCCCCCTAGCAAAAACGGTCTTGTAAGCTTATTCCTCCACTTTTTCCACTCTGAATGCATTGATATGGATGCAGAAAAATATAATGATCCAATCTAGATCACTCATTAACATGTTCATCCAATCCACTAATATTCAAAATACTTTGAGATAATAAAACTCAATGCAATGAAAGTGTAAAAATTATGGTGTAGATTTGGAACTGTTCATGAACTTTTAATCAAAATCACAAGACACAAACCTACTCTATTGCTCTATGGAATTAAATTCACAATTTATAACATGAATAAAAAATATGAAATGATAAATAACACACATGCACACATTATTTTTCTAGGGGAAAGAAATCTTCTAAAAAAACCTTTTTCCTATTTGCATTAATATGATGAATAGAGATGTATTACAATTGCTTTGATCGACTAAGAACAACCTGCAAGTGAATAACCTATCTCTTTTCTCTCTGAGAATATTTGAATCAAAATTAGTCAATGTATGCCTCTTCTTGAGCCCCTATTTCCTTGCATAATTCCTTCAGAAATTAGGTCCTATTATTTAGGAAACTCTTCCAGAGTGATTTCACAATTCCCAAGGTTGATCATCTGACTGCATGCAACACCTGTACACTCAAGACTAGTATAAAACTTATGTTACACCTCCTTGGAGTCTCTACCAAAGTTGGGGAACTTGAATTCTCTGCATGCACTAGCTATTTTGGGTTGATTGATCAGTTAACTAGATGATCACTGAGTTTGAATGAAGTCCCACTGCAAAACTAACCTTCCACTAGTTCCTCCAATATTTAGAACCAATTTAACTGAAAACATCTTGAAATAACTGACTTTGATTGCTACAAATTAGCATCACACATGATTAACTGAACTGTAACTCCTCTAAATCGAAATTACTTAGCTAACTGAGTGACAAGATCCATGTCACCTCATTTAACTGCATCTAAGTTGTTTGCTGACTTGGAAATTCAAATTTTCTCAATTTAATCAAGGCAAGATAAAATTGAGAATTTCTTTCTGCATTTTTCAAAACTCCCTCTCAAAAAGAAAGGGATTATCAATCACCCTTATCCTCTACTCGTGGAACTTGATATTCCCTCATGAAAAGGACTTTGTCAAAATGTCAACATCTAATTTATTTTCCGGAATGTATTGTAGCAACATTATCCACCACTGCACATAGTCCCATAAATTATGATACCAGACATCTATATGCTTAGTTTGTTCATGAAATACAATATTCTCATAGAGATGGATGCAACTCATATTATCATTATAGATCATAGTCGAATCCATCGTCTAATGAAACAGCCCCATATGTATATTTCTCATCCAAATCGCCTCACATGTTTCCTGGCTTGCAACCGTGTATTATGCTTCTCTCGAGTTAAGCGCCAAGAGATCTTTGCTTCCTATTTTAGCAAGACACTATTGTAGACCCAACACTAAAAATTCCACCTGATGTACTCTTTCAATCGAATAGACTTTGTGCCCAATCTACATCTGTGTGTTGGGTGTGGAGCCTGATTATCATCCTGATTTAGAGATTTTTGTTTCAGCCAGATTTATACACCAAGTAGATTTTACACCCTTCTGCATGGGGGGGTACGAGGGGGACTTGTCTCACCCCCCCCCGGCGCGAGTTTTTGGGGGGCGCCATCCCCCCTGACCAGGGGGTCTGGGGGCCAATGGTCCCCCGGCAAGGGTTCAGGAGCAACACCCTCGAAGCTAAAAATAGATGTAAAATTTCCTTGTAAAATATTGTAATTTCATAGTGAATTTGGGTCATTCATTAGGCGGATGATCTGACGGTAGAAGTTGTGTTTAGTTTAGGGTTTTTCTCCATAGAAGGCAACCACTTTGTTGTATGAGGGAATTGTATTGCGGCTATGTGTTCAGAGTGTATTCTGAGCGAGAGAGAAAGGGGGACTGAGTGAGAGAGTAAAGGATATTATAGCGGATCTGTTGTAGGTTGTGTCTCTTCACTTGGTTGGATAATATAAAGGAAGGGTTGGTTGTATCTCTATTGATATAGTTCAATCTGGGTGAACCACATATATATGTGTCTCTCTTATTCTATCTATTTGTTGTGTTTTTATTTCCGCATATTTATGTGTTCCATTGCTCTGTAATATATAATTTTCTAACATTATGAAGCCACAAAAATTCACTCGCTTCGTTCGTCTATACGATTGTAAAAACTTGATAGTGTTTCTGAGGTATCGTAAAATATGCTTGTTGCCTTCCAAAATAATTTGGTTGGCCTAACCATATCTTGGATCAGCTGGTTGACTGCATAGCACATATCTAGTCATGTGTTGGAAAGATACATCAAAGAACCCATTAACTTCCAATAAATGGTAGCACCCACTTCTTCCCTTGAAGTGGCATCATCCTTCCTCCAGTTAGTCACTAGAGGTGTCTCCATGGGTTTGCAACTCTCCATGCAGAATCTATATAGTATCTCATTTTCATACTTTCCTTGAGACACAAATACTTCCCCATTGCCTTGCCATAGTTCCAACCTTAGTAATTAGTGCATGAGATCCATGTCCTTTATTTCAAATTCTCTTGCAAGGTACACCTTGAAAGATATGATCAAATGCTCATCACCAATTAAAATAAAACCATCAACATATAATACAATAATAAGCAATTTACCTCCTACCAATATGTGATATAAGGTTACATCCACTTCACTTTTGGTGAAGCCCAAACCAGTGAGATAATTGTCGATCCTTGTGTACCAAGCACGGGGTGTTTGTTTGAGACTGTACAATGCTTGCTTGAGTCTGCACACATGAGAATCTCGATCAAATGTCTCAAAACCATCTGGTTTCACAATGTACACCTCCTTAATAACCCCATTAAGAAATTTTGTTTTTACATCCATCTGGTGGATCTTCCACCCCTTTTCCGCAACTAGAGAAAGAATTGATCTAATGGATGAGTACCTTCCTACAGAAGCAACGGTATCCTCATAGTCAATTCCCTCAACTTGAGAGAACCCCTTGGAAACAAATATGGCCTTATATTTCTCTATATTTTTATCTGTTGTATGCTTTACCTTTAAGATCCATCTCGAACTCACAACTTATTTATTTTCTATTCTTAGGACCATTTCCCAAACATTTTTCTTTACAATGGATTCATATTCCTCCACCATTGTATCAACCCATATAGGTTTCTCTATTTCTTCCTCGAAAGAAGATGGCCCAGTCTCTTAAGTTTAGTCATTAGAACCATGTAGCCAATGTACTGATCAAGTGACCTTCTTGCCTGCACAAATTTGAAGGAGCTCCCACATTCTCCCTCGCATCCTCCGCAAATCTATCAACTTTCCTAGTCATTTTTCTGCCTTCTCTAGATGGTTTTTCTTGAATGGATGTCTCCACTCTCTACTAGTCAATTTTTGGATGCTCCACAACTTTCTGAGGCTCCTCCTTTGGCTCTAAAAGCTCCTCTTATGGTGGGATCTGAAGCTCCCTCTCAAGAGAGCACTGCATCACTTTCTCCTCATCAGAATTTACATCACTTTGCACACCTACCATTCCGAGGGATGGCAAGTACACATGGTAGATGTGAGGAGTTTCTTTGTAACCCACAAATACCCCCAATTCTATTATCTTCTCAAGCTTATTCCTTAATTATTTGGAGACACGGTAGTTAATAGAGGCCCCAAAAATCCTAAAATGCAACTTTCAACTTTCTCCCCAGGAAATCCTCCTCCGATGAAATCATGCCCAAAATCTACTGAAGACTTCGATTCTACAAATAGACTATTGTGTTTCATGCCTCTACCCACAAATGCAATGGTATGCCTTGGTCATGAAACATAGCCCTCGTAGCTCCCATAATCATATGGTTCTTTCTATCAACCACCCCATTTTGCTATACTTTGTGGGGTGTTGCCAACTTTCGTGCATAATTTTTGAATTCATTTGACATGTACTCACCTACATTATCGCTCCTTAGAGCCTTCACCTTCTTGCAGGTTTCTTTCTCAATTGGTGCCTTGAATTCTACAAACTTAGAGAACGTCTCATCTTTCCTCTGCATGAAGAAGATCCAACACTTCCATGAGAAGTCATCAATAAAAATGAAAAAATATTTTTGGCTGCCACTAAAGGTTGTTAAGAAAGGTCCACAGACATAAAACTGGATCCTTTCGAAGATTGCATGTGCTTTATTGTCCTGATAATCAAATGTTGATTTTGTGCACTTCCCCAAGGTACATCCTTTACATACATCTTGCTGCTCAAGTGCTCCTTTAGGTAGGCTAGTGGTTATTTGTTGTATAATCTTCAATGCACCATAATGAAAATGGCCAAGTCTTTTGTGCCAATTTTCAACGACATCACAATCATTCACTTTCTTCGCCTTAGTGCCCAATGCAGCATAGTCTTCCACATCTAGCTTATACAAGTTCTTTACATAAACCCCGATATATTTCACCTAGCCCATGGCTATGTGTCTCAGGAATTCCTTTCCTTTGCTGAAGATCACATCATAACCGTGGTCTTCCAAAACTGTAACAGATATGATATTTTTCTTTAGGAACGAAACAAACATGACATCCTTGAGCCTGTGAGGGGAGCCAAACTCCCTCTAAAAGGTGATTGTACCAATTGTGATCGCACTATACCTTTCGTCATTCCCCAACTCAATGTGCATCTGGAGATCTTTCTCCTCCAGGTCACTAAAAATTCTCTACACCCTATCATGTGGAACAATGCACCTGAGTCTAAGTACCACAATCTCTCCATCATTGTTTTTTCCATTCATGTGATAAGGGTAAAATCAAACTTGAACTGTGAATCCAAAGCTTCACTTGATACTCCTCCTGAGGCCTTCTTGATTGAATTTTTTGTGGACACTTTGTGGCGCAATGCTCGAATTCATGACAATTGAAGCATTTAATTTTGGAAAATCTTTCTTCTTACCCCCTTGGCTGGATTCTAGTTTGGTTTAATATTTCTTCCCTTTTCCCTTCTTCCCCTTTCTAACCAATGAAAATTTTTATTCATCCTCACCCTTGGATGAAATCCCATCTCTAGTATTCTGCCTTATTTCCTCTTGTACCAAATCATACCATAAGTGCTCCCAATTCGGATTTTCTCCCTCACATTCACCAAATCATGGTAGTTATGCCATATTTTGGTAAGGCCTACAAGGGCTAGGCTTACCAAGTCATCTTCTACAACATTAACACCAACCCCACTAAGCTCATCATGATCTTGTGTGAACCTGCTGAGATACCGTGGAATAGTGTCATTCTTCCGCATCTTGATATTTCAAAGTTTATCTTTGAGCACCATCTTCCTGCAGTCACTACTATTCTCAAACAATTATTTCAGTGTTTTCCACATTATGAACGAAGTTTATTTTCTATGGAAATTTCAGAAATGTGATCTTGTACTCCCTCCAATATTTTTCTCCTCTCCTTGGCTACATCTTTCTTCCACTGAGCAAGGTTTTGGGCATCATATGCCTATGGTTTTGCAACATCTATCTTAATTTATTCTAGCAATCCATTTTCATCCAATACTACCTCGATGTGATCATTCCATCTGATGAAATTAGAGTTTCATTCTAATGGATACTCTATCCTGAGCCCATTGAATGTCATCTTCCCCACTCTATAGAGATCATCCTACACTTAATTACAAATTCGATCATCCTGAGAAACAACTTCGAAATTCTCGTTCTAATGTGAAACCTCACTCTCATACCATATAAAAATTATGATGTAGATTTGCAACTACTTATGAAATTTTAATCAAAATCGCAAGACACAAACCTACTCTACTGCTCCACAGAATTCGATTAACAATTTAGAACATCAATCACAAACATGAAATGATAAATAAAACACACACACACCATATTTTTCCAATTGAAAGAAATCTACTAAAAACCCACTTTTCCTGCTTGCATTAATCTAATGAATAGTTATGTATTACAATTTATTTTCTCAACTAAGCATGATTTGCAACTGAATAACCTATCTCTCTGCTCAATGAGAATCTTTGACCTAGACATAGGCAATTTCTGCCTCCCCTTGAGCCCCTATTTCCTTGCGCAATTCCTTTAGAAATTAGGCAACTATTATTTAGGATATTCCTCCAAAATGATTGCACACCCAAGGTCGATCATTTGACTGCATGCAACACATGTACACTCAAGACTAGTCTGTAACTTATGCTACACTGCCTTGGAATCTCCAAGACAGTTAGGGAACTCGAAATTTTGGCATGCACTAGATATTTTCGATTGATTAATTAGTTAACTGGATGATCAATGAGTTTGACGAAATTCCCACTGAACAACTGACCTTCTACTAGTTCCTCGAGCGGTTCAAATTAGTTTAGCTTAAAACAACTTGAAATAATTGACCTTGTTTGCTACAAATTCGAAATCACACATGCTTAATTGAATCTAACTCATCTAACTCAAATTTACTTAGATAATTGAGTAACAAGAGCCATGTCAACTCAGTTAACTACATCCAAGTTGTTTGTTGATGTGGAAATTCAAATTTTCTCAATTTAGCCAAGGAAGAATCAAATTGAGAATTTATTGCTGCGTTTTTAAAAAAAAAGAACAATATATTTTGAGAAAAACCACGCACCCAAGATTTTTGTTAAGACTACTGTAGAATAGATTATCAATAACAATGTTTGATTAGATAAGAACCCTGGAATAATGGGTTAGTAATTTCGTGAAATGCTGGTACAAATGAAGATAACTAGTGGATTGGATGACTGTGTTAATGAGTATGTAGTATAAATATAGATTGTTCTTTTGTGACTTGAAATTCCCCAAATTTGATGAGTAATTAATATCATTAGCCAAGGAAGAATCAAATTGAGAATTTATTGCTGCGTTTTTAAAAAAAAAGAACAATATATTTTGAGAAAAACCACGCACCCAAGATTTTTGTTAAGACTACTGTAGAATAGATTATCAATAACAATGTTTGATTAGATAAGAACCCTGGAATAATGGGTTAGTAATTTCGTGAAATGCTGGTACAAATGAAGATAACTAGTGGATTGGATGACTGTGTTAATGAGTATGTAGTATAAATATAGATTGTTCTTTTGTGACTTGAAATTCCCCAAATTTGATGAGTAATTAATATCATTTAATAGAAGAAAATTTTTTTGGCTTGGTTAAATTATTATTTTATTTAAATATATTTTGTTTTAATGGATGATCTAAATTTCATACTATTGATTTAGATTTATTTATTTTTAAAATTTGTACAAAATATTCAATATTATTTGGCTTAAGATTTGGTTATAAATATTTACTTTCTTACTCATATAAAAAATTACGCTTTTTTAAATGATATATTTTTTTATTATTTTATTACTGAAAATAATTTCGATTTAAAAGGTAATAAATTGAAGCTAAAATAAATAATTCTTTAATTGATGGAAAAGGTTATTTCAATTGTTTTTTACCTAAAAAAAAAATATATATATATATATATATCTTTTTAGCATTTTCCATATTTTAATTCCCTACCCAACTTTTTTTAGTGGAAAATTTCAAAAAGATGGCTTGATCGAGCGCCTGTGCAACCTTGGGTTATATAGGAGCTTGATCGCAGGTTTTTTTTAAGCCCTCGAATACCTCTATTGAGGGCTTAAAGATTACTCGATTGAGCATTTAAAATGGTGCGATCGAGTTGTTTTTTTTTCACTCAAAAATCACCCTCGCTTACCAAAAAGTGTAACCTAACTTCATGCTTTCACCCATAGACAACAACATTTAAAAACTGAAATTGTAATATGACAAATAATTATCAATGTCAAAATGTATTGAACAAATGTCAATGTCATAATCTAATGAAGAAAAATTGACATAACAATGTGATGAACAAAAATTGTCATTGCATGTGATAAGCAAAAAATTCTCATAGCACAGTGACACAATAATCAACATTATAATGTTACAAACAAAAAGTCAACATTGCAATGAGTATAAACAAAAATTAATTCATGGTTAATCATAGTTTACTAAGGTTTACCATAGTTAGCCATAGTCATCCTTGTCAATCCTAGTCAACTATAGTCAACCATGGTTAAGCTTAGTCGACCATTAGAAATCATGGTCATCTTAGATCAACCACATACAATATATAGTTAACCATTCGAACAGTATCAACTCTAGTCGATAATGAGTAAGAACTTATATTAACCATAATGACCATACTCAACCATGGTCAACAATAGTTAATCATTGTTAGCTTGAGTCAATGTGGCCAACCATAATTAGCTATGGTCAACATGTTTAATTATGGCCAACTATGGTTGACCATTGTAAACTATCTTCATCATGGTCAATCAACTTCAACCATAGTTGACTTTGTTCGCCATGGTTGACCATATTCAACCATCCACTTTAGTTAGCTATAGTCAATGATGGTCAACGATGATCAACCATGACCAACCATGGTCTACTCTAGTTAGTCATTGTCAAACTTTAAAAACCATGGTCAACACATGCTCAACATGGAAAAATATGGTCAACAATGGTTAGAATGGTCAAACATGTTCAACCTAGGTCACCATCGTTGACCATGGTCAAGCATGGCCATTTATTATCAACATGGATGACTATAATCTATGACAGAAAATTGTGGTTAGCCATGGTGAAATCAATTAAACCATGTTAACTTTTGCACACATCATCAACAATGGTTAAAATACCAAACCATAGTCAATCATAATCTATTATAGTCAACTATAATTAGTTGTGGACAACCTTGGTCATCCATAGGACCATAATAAACCCTCGATAACCATAACTTGAACATATTTAGCTACAGTAAACCATGGTTTATTAATCCTCTCCATGCACATCGGTCGTCAACTAGCACAACCACATTAGTAAATATGGTTGATATATCACAATTGGTGGCATTTTCCACCTTTTATATGTGAATCTGTGTATATAATAACATTGGTCAATGTATATCAACCACATTTAACAATATCGTTATCGTAATATTTATTTGAGTAAATGACTAACTTCATTTTACGTTAACTTTATTTGGTGCTTCCTTTGATTAAAAATATGCTAATAAATTTAACTTTTTTTTCTCTAGTTTAATAGTTTTGTAATTTTAAATTTTTTTTAAATATATAATATAGATTTTTAAATTAAAATTAATGTAATTATCTAAATCAAATAATGAATTAATATCATTAAAATTAATTTCTATTATATATAATATAGATTTTTAAATTAAAATTAATGTCATTATCTAAATTAAATAATGAATTAATATGATTAAAATTAATTTCTATCATGCTACAATCAAATATTCAATTTATATGCCAAAGCTTATTCACCTCTTAATATATGACCTTCCACGAAATCAATCCATTTGCGGAAGGAGTTAGTCTTGAAGACAACTCCTTTGCGGAATCTACGAAGTAACAAGACTCCACTAACTATTAAATACGTACTGTAACAGGACTGCAGTAACTATCATGACCAACTTTCCACGAAGTATGAGTAATTGAGTAATCTTTTCCCGCAGCTTTTTAAGTTGTTATTATCATCTGGAATTGAACTTAAATGCTTGAAGATATTAATTGAACTTAAATGATAGAACGGTTGAAAAAACCCACACATGATTAAGATTCATTGTAAGACACCTTACAGAAACTGCAAATATTTTTTCGCATTAGTTTCGTTGATGTTATTGTCCTGTAGTATTTACGAAGAGACTTTCGCAACCCACAATCGATTTTATACAGATTTTATGATTAATATTAATATTTAAAAATGTATGTTTTTATAAGGAATGTAGTAATTTTTTACAAGTAGAAAATGATTTTGGTTATTGATTACAATGTTGTATGG
The DNA here is from genome assembly GCA_034641835.2 of Pinus albicaulis. Classification (NCBI taxonomy): domain Eukaryota; kingdom Viridiplantae; phylum Streptophyta; class Pinopsida; order Pinales; family Pinaceae; genus Pinus; species Pinus albicaulis. The sequence continues at coordinate 214,234,933 of CM076583.1, read as the reverse complement.
CATGTAAACAAGGTCGTATAGTTAGTGTTCTCTATTCTTTAGTTTCATTATTAACTTTTGAAAAGTGTGAACGAATTGTTATATTTGAACATGAATTTAATGTTTTGTGTAGGATTCATTTCAATTAGAAAAAGTTTGATTTTGATTCTTTAAGCATTGTATTGAGTTTATTAATGTATCGTGACAACATGTATTATCCTACAAAATCAATAGAATTTTTTTTTTCTTTAAAAAAAAAAATGTTATTATCTAAACTTTTGATTAGGGATTTATATTCATTAAAAAATATATTTATATTTGATTATCTAGGTGATATATCTTTGTGTCACAAAAAAATCTATGTTGGCCTAATGGTTAAGAACATGTGCTTCTCAAGTTCAAATTTAGAGTGGTTAGGTATGTACACCTTCCTAGATTTAATAGCCAAATTGTTGTACAAAGGTAACTCTCTTGTCTCACACATAATAGAGTCTCATAAGCCAATTTGGTGTAGGCTTAGCTATAACCTTAAAATCAACTTATTAGTATTAATACTACTATATTATAGTACAAATAAATGAAAAAGAATAACTTTTTGAACTCTTTCATTTATTTTTGAATAAATCTTTATATTTATTAATAATAAAAAATTAGTTGTAATAAGTTACACTAAATTTAACCCTTATAGTTATTTATGAAGAATGCATTTATAAAGAAATGAAATTGTGAAATTAATTAAATTTTACTTTTATAAGCTAGTTAAATAATAAATAAACTTACATTTCTTCTTATGAATTATTTTTGGTAAGTTGAAATTGTGAGAATTTTGATTTTAACTTTTTCACCCATTTTAAAATATTTAAATAATGAAATTTTAAATATTTAAATAATAAAATTTTAAAAATATTGATAAATTATTACAATGTAATTTTATCTTACTAAAAAATTCATTAAAAAAGGTTAAATTTATCTAATATATTATAAATAATTTAGATTTAACATATTTATATTAGAGAAATTTGGAGCATCTTCTTATTTATTTAATTTTTTTTTGTAAATTTGGCATGACTGCATCTTCAACATGTCCAATATATCTCCCAATCAAGACAGGAAATTGAATTGAACTATATTATAAATATAAGTGATCATGGTTTACTAATTTGTTTAAAGGAACTATTTATAAAGAATTTGTATTACTTTAATTTAATTAAATTTGTTATTATTATTAGCTATCTATGTTGGAATTTGGGAAAACAAAAATTTTAATTTTAATCAACTGTTCATGAAGGTATAGGACTGAGGAGACAGGTATTTATTTTTTAGACTATATGTATACTACTCACTTCTTTTAAATTAAATTTAAATTCGTTTAAATCTAAAAATCAAAAATATATACCCACCACATTTAATAAAGTTTGACTCACCCCTCTTGTGTCGTGTTCATACGATACATTGTACACTGAAACAGATCTGAGATGTGGCAGAGGAAAAGGATAGAATCTATTCAGCAATATTGTCAGGTGCCCGGACGCTAAGTGGTGACTACTGAATAGGGGAGGGACGCCAGTTGTTGGGCGCCCTCCCGTCCGCCTCAGCGACCAATCAAGAAAACCACGTGGACGCTGTACGACAGCTGCCCACTCGGACCGGCCACGTGTTGCGTTGGTGACAATATTAAATGCGCAGGGTTTAACATGACTTAGGGTTTTTGCAAATCGATTTTACCGCCATGTCTATCAACTCCCGTTCATTGTTGCTCGGGACCGGTCTGTGGGCGTTTGGCTCTGCCGGTGGTGGTTGCTGCGGGTTCTAGAACCTGCGCAACCTGTTGCCATTTCTTGTTAATGCATATGCCTTTCAACGCCCACCATTGCTGGTCAGTTGTTTGTTGCAGTTGGTAAACCTGTTCGCCGGTTCCGCATTGTTGATCTTGTTGGGTTTATGTGTTTATTGGTTGCTGGACGTTGTAGCTCGCCGCCCGTTCCTGTTCTTGAACGCAAAGTCCGTCATTGTGTCCGCCATTCCTCTGATGCTGGACCGCCAAGGTTTCGGTTCATTTTCTCTTTTTGGTCAAATTCTTCAGGTATTTTTTCAATTCTTTCATTTTTTACTGAGAGAATGCCATTTTTGTTGATAAAATATTGATTTTCTTGTATTTTTGCAGGTACAGGGTTCCATGGTTGGCGTTGGCGATGGCGAGGTTCTCTTTCGGCGTTGTGGCGGCTTCTCTGCATCCTCAGCGACAGCGGACCTTCGGCGACCTTTGGTAGGAATCTCTGAATCCTACCAATCATGCTCTATGTTGTTTAACACTTGCTCACTGTGTTTATCAACACTTTCAATCGTTTTTCGGTGGAATTATGTTTAACTGTTCTTGTTTTCTTGGGTTTAGCTCTTCTATGGAATTTCGCTGGGTTTTCTTAGTTTGTTGGGTCTTCCTTAATGATTTTCATGTTTTCCATATAAACAGACCGTCGGCTTTTGATACTGTGATGATATAGTGTATATTAATGTACGTATGTGTCTTTCACTATTCGTTTTGTAAATGCTTACAAGATTATCCATTGAGCATTGTTATTATTGTTCGGTGTGAAGGAAAAGGTAGTTATTTGTTGAAGACAGCTTCTATTTGTTCATTATAGTCTCATTTCTGGTTTGTAATTGTTCATTATAGTCTCATTTCTGGTTTAAAACCGTAACTCTTAGGTGTTCTGTGTTGTAAAGGAAATTTTGGATTTTCTTTATTCTTCGCGTGCTATGGTTCAATTATCCTGTAAGAGACTTCTAATTTCATGCTCTTTTTATTCCATAGAGAGAATTGGATTTTGGCATAATTTTTTATTTCGAGTTTTCAAGCCCTTCCTAGATGTAGCTAGGAATTTTGAATTCGTTTTGCCATAAATTTTTGGTAGCCTCAAGCATAAATAAGTGCTCCGGGGTATGGCTATGTGCTGTTGGATTTCTTCCTAAACCCTTAGGTTAAACTTGGGGTTTTTAAAATCGGCTTTATTTTCTTCTATTCTCATAGTTTGCTCCACTCCAATTATTTCTATTGGTATATTTAGCAATATATTTGTAACCCTGTAAATGTATACTTTAATGTCGTTACAGGTCTCTCTGGAGAGAAAGAATCTGCTTTTCTTCAGGTATTTTCTATTTGAGGCAACACTCGTGATTAATTTTCAGAAATGGCATATAACAATTTGTAGCCTTGGGCTTGATATGGGTCTGTGACCTATACTCTAATAGGCCAGAGTAATTAACAGAGTAAAGGGAGGCCATGATCATCCTTTAAGAGCAAGATCAAATCCCTGTCCACTCACACCCACTAACTCTGTTGTCGAATAGTATCAGGAACGTATATGAATGTTCCACCCAGTTATCATGATAATATCAAATTTCACTCCAATACGAACTATATTATCACATGCATAGTGACATGAGCACCCACGCAGATTAGTATTTGATGTGACCCACTTTAGTTGCAGGCATCCATTGAATGCATCACGGTCAGTGGTCAGAATTTATATCTGTGAAGTATTGTCATCAGGCCATATGCCAACTGCGCATGCCTTTGGGTTTCAGGTATGGAGAATCTTAGACATGAAAACAAAATATCATTATTGCAAATCGATACAAACAAGCCAATTGACAAATATTGTAGATGATAACAAACTCTTAGGTGTTATGTGTTGTAAAGGAAATTTTGGATTTTCTTTATACTTCGCGTGTTATGGTTCAGTGATCATGTAAGAGACTTCTAATTTCATGCTCTTTTTATTCCATAGAGAGAATTGGATTTTGGCATAATTTTTTATTTCGAGTTTTCAAGCCCTTCCTAGATGTAGCTAGGAATTTTGAATTCGTTTTGCCATAAATTTTTGTTGTCTTTGTAGCTCTTATTCTGGACCTAGGGAAAATTCCTGTTTTGGTGAAGGAAAAAGTAGTTATTTGTTGAAGACAGCTTGTCAAATAATCAAGTCATAATAATATTGGAAACATCATAAATATGATATGCAGCAATTTGTGTAGCCTCTGGACCACAGTTTGGTTTCATTTTTGTTAGTTTTCTTTGTAGTTTGGGATGAAATATAAAACAAGTAGGACAGCATAAATGCGCACGGGATACATTTGTTATCATGGATAAAAAGCTCTTATTAAATATGCCTGACAAATAAATTTCATGATTTTGTTTTGTGTACTGTTTTAATTGATAAGTTTCCCATGCTATTCATAATTTATGTGATGTTATTATTTTGTTGATTAATTATATCCAGAGATGAAGCTGAATAGGGAAAATCATGCTTCTGTTTTGCACTGCAGACTTCATTGTTCATTTCTGTTTTGCATTGTTGTAGTTCTGTTATTTATGAATTATACTTAGTGTAGTAGAAAGGAAATCTAAAGTATGAATTATGAATTATACTTAGTGTAGTAGAAAGGAAATCTGAAGTATGAATTATGAATTATACTTAGTGTGGTAGAAAGGAAATGTGAAGGACATCATAAATGCACACGGGATACATTTGTTATCATGGATAAAAAGCTCTGATTAAATATGCCTGACAAATAAATTTCATGATTTTGTTTTGTGTGTGCAGTTTTAATTGATAAGTTTCCCATGCTATTCATAATTTATGTGATGTTATTATTTTTTTGATTAATTATATCCAGAGATGAAGCTGAATAGGGAAAATCATGCTTATGTTTTGCATTGCAGACTGCATTGTTCATTTATGTTTTGCATTGTTGTAGTTCTGTTATTTATGAATTATACTTAGTGTAGTAGAAAGGAAATCTGAAGTATGAATTATGAATTATACTTAGTGTGGTAGAAAGGAAATCTGAGATCTATTAAGATATGAAAGTCCAAACATAGAGTAAGGAAATCTGAGATCTATTAAGATATGAAAGTCCAAACATAGAGTCCATCCAAAAATCCACATCATAATGTGGTTACATCCAAAAACATTTAACACTCCTATTCTTTATGGCCTTGAGAATCTTCAGTGCCAAACCCTGAGTTGCCTGATTGAGCCAAGTAGGTTGGCCTTCCCAAGAAGGCTTGATTAGGTGGTGGTTGATTGCTTCCATATAATTGAGACCAATTTGTCCCTTCCAACCATGGAGGAATTGAGTACCCATACCTCACACTTGCGTTAAGTGGAGGTGTTTGTTGAGCATACATTGAATTCAGACCTCCTGTGGTAGGAATGTGGAGGTGTTTGTTGAGCATCCATTGAATTCAGACCTCCTGTGGTAGGAATAAGGCAAGTGGGTAAACCCCGATTTTGATAGTGAGGCACTTGAATGTTTATGAGGTCTTGGAATAATGTTGTATTATTTGCAATGTTGTCCAATGTGTTGGACATGTTCCTGGATTCATTCTCATCAACTGTGCTTGCATTTATGTCGACCATATGAGTCAACCCTTGTTCCCTTTCAAGCATTTGTTGAGCCTTCCTTGCTTCCTTTTCCTGTCTTGAGATTTGTTTTTGTTGCTCCTTCTCTTGCCTTGCTCTCTCTCTTTCAAGCCTTTCATCTGCTCGACGTTGTGCTGCAATAGCCCTTGCTGCCTTCTTCTCCTTGGCTTGATATTTTTTTTTTTTCTGTTTTAATTCCTGAATTTCCATTTTTCTTATTTTCAGACTCAACAAGGAGATTTATATAGTCTTCAGAGGTGAGTAACTGTGAACTTCGCCCCAAACGAATACTATTGGTTGTTCCTTGCTTCTTTTTCATTGACACTCTTTCTACTAGTAGCTTTAAGAACCACCCAAGTAACTTCTCCCTCCCTCCCACCTGCATGTCATTGCTTGGCACTTCAGTATCCATGGCACTTGATTGAACTATATTGTTTTCTTCATCTGTTGCCTCATTATGTCCTCCATATTCTTCCATTGATCTATTGTCCACAAAAAATGAACAATTTCACTATTCAATTCAGCCACTTGTGAAGGCATGTTCATGCTTTGTTCATTGGTTCTTGAGACACTATGGGCGTTCAAATTAATCATGTTTTATGCCAGCCATGATGGTGGGTTTACTTGGCTAGGCAATGACAATTGGTCATTTTCAATTTCATGCCCAATATCAACAATTTCATTTTCTGCATTAACAATATCAGCATTTTCATTTTGAACTAAATCTGCATTAACAATATCAGCAATTTTTGTTTCAACAAAATCTACATTCTCAACTGCATGTTCAAGAGTGTTGCCATCAATTTTCTGACAAGTATACTGTGTTTCACATACCTGCTCATCATCATCAGCATATAATTGTCCTTGAGAGAGGGAAATTATATTATCAGCTGCAACCACATCATCATGTTCATTTACTTCTTCTTCCACTTCTTGTCTTTCTTCCTGACCATCCACATGGAAAGCTTGGCTATAAGCAGTATCATGCATAAGAGCATCATAATTTAGTGGCCATATTCCTGTCCTTCTAAAGCCAGCCTTGATATTTGATGGTGTCATAGCCCTTTTAAAAGCCTTACTTGCAAGCTCTGCTAACTCGAACCTTTTGACCTCAACCCCTGGATTCTTTGCCATCCATGCAGCACGTTCTGACCTGAAATAGTTTTTGAAAGGGCCAAACACACTAACATCAAGTGGTTGCAATCTTTGAGTGGTATGAGCGGGCAATGTTAAAAGGTCAATGCCCAAATTGTATGCTTCCTCAATTGTTTGTAGAGCCATGTGGCTTCCATGGCCGTCTAATATCAACAGGTGTCTATTATTAGGTGAGACACCACCTGGCACAGATGCAACAAAGTGGCAAAGCCAATTTAAAAACAGCTCTTTAGTCATCCATGCATGGGGATGTGCAGCCATGCATGCTCCAGGTTCACAGTTTTGTATATAATTTTTCAACTGATTTTTACCTTTGAAAAGATAAAATCTTGGGATTGAAGCACCAATTGCATTGACACAACATAAAATGGTTATCCATTCCCTGCTCTTATGAAAAATCTTTGGCACGTTTCGGCTACCTCTTTTCGTAATTACCCTCATGCCACAATTCCTTCCCGCCTGTAAACCTGTTTCATCACAGTTCCATATATGGTCTGCAGCATAAGAATGTTTATCATATGCACTAGAAATAGTGTCATAGAACTTACATACAACTGTAGGGCGCAAATTTAATGCTTTGTCTCTGTCAAGGCCCTCAGTTGTACCCAATACAAGGTCTGGATGCCTTTTTTTAAACCCAAACCACCATGATTTACCAGGAAACCCATATTTGAATGGGTTTGGCCTCCCTTGACAGATTTGGGCAACTATAGATTTGAGTTGTATCAACTCTGGCCCATGTCCCAATTGGGCCATTTCTTTACACCACTCAACCACCTTGGCCTCCTCCTCTTCAGTCATAATTGTAACAGGCCCTCTACGTTTGGTGTGAGTTAGCCCATTTATCCAATAATGTATTGATGAAGGGGGAATAGTATGCTTCTTTGCAGATGCCCGAACAGAATATCCATTGAACTCTATGTCGTCAATTGCAGCTAACATTTCTTCTTTTGTCCAACCTCTTATAGCGCTGATCTTTTTAGTCGAAGTTGCACCTTGGACTGTGGTTGACGGTGGCTCTGTGGCTGATGGTGCCACAACATCAGCTTTAGCCACATGCTCATCGTCAACAACATTTCCTGGAGCATTGGTGACATTGACATCACCTGTTCTTTCTTCATCTGATGAGGTGCATCGCAGTTGGGCACCCCTGGTCACTCTTTTGCCACTTCTCCTTGTGCGAGCAACATAACTCACTCTTGCCATGGATGCAACTACCTGTAGGCTGCAAAAGCACCAATTGCAAGCTGTTATTCATAATTGAAAAGAAGGATTGTTTTCATATGATGAATACAGCTTCTATGCATAGCAATTGCAGATATATATGTTAACTTCAAATGCTACAGCTTCTATTTTCAGCTACTGCAGATATATATGTTAACTTCAAATGCTACAGCTTCTATGCTCAACTACTGAGATATTGAAAGGCATGCAAAATGGACAGATTGCAGGTTTTGTATCTACAGAGCAAGAGGACACGGTTTTTTAACTGATGTTTAGTAAACACACACACACATATATATAGACACCTATAAAGAGTTTTTCTAACGAATGTATTTGTTACCGATGTGTGAGCACCTAAGCCATGTAGTGTACTTTTATTTGCAATGAACAAAAGTTTAAAGGGTGTATTTTGCACTCTAAATTAGGCAATCCATGTGATATTATTTGCTTTGCATTGCATGGAATGTTACTCGAATTGTCAAGTATCATTAAATTTATTAGTATTCTGTATATAACATTGTTATTCCTATAATCTGTGCATAGTTAACTTCTGCAGTCTTCCTATATAAAAGGTGCAACATGATAGGGAGCTCTATATCACTAAAATTTGATGTAAAACTAGCAACTAGAAATGATTATTCCTGTTATCTTCCAAATGCATTTGAAAACAACAGGCATTGAACAAGAAACCTTGCTTAAAAGGATCAAACAATTCCATAAACCGAAAAGAAATACAAAACAGAAATTAATACCTATGATTGAAATTGTTCTTTAGCTCCCAAGAGGTGTATAAAATAAACCATGTAACTTTTCAACTTAAAACAATCTTTTCGTTTTTGATCTTCTATGTTTTGATGAAGTGTGATACAAGTGTATATTAGCTAGACATCCATTCACTATTTGGGTTTTCATCTTTAGGGATTACTCTGACAGTGCTTGCACCATGTTTGGGGATGCTTCAAGAGATTTGGGTTGCATGGTGTCTGATCAGCCCCTAGATGATCCATGATGGATTTGCACAATGAATTTACTTCACTAGATGCTTGCTTGACCTTAGTTGCAAGCTTGTATGGCATTCTTCTATTAGAACCTTGTTTGTGTATGACATCACCATGAAACTTGACATATGTACTCATGGAGTGCAACACTTCACATGTATGAGCCTGCATGTGGCTTCGTAGGTTGATTGTAAGGATTTAGCCTTGGAATGAGGCTATGGTGTGTACATGAACTTCCATCTTTACACATCTATATGAAGTTTCCAACTCTCAAAAATTGTCCCTATTGCAGATTTGCAGATTTGTTTTCAGCGACCTATTTATTCAAGGTTTTGTAATTTCTAGCACTTGTATGTCTTGCTGATTTAGCATTAATAATGAAGTAGGGTAGATTTGTTGTTGTATTTACAGCTGTCATAAACTGAAATTCAGATCCGGTTTATACATTACAACATTTTGCTAGTGGGGGGAAACTTGTTGGCACACTTTGGTGTTTTTTCTCTTGAATTGCCTAGTGAATTGATGTTGTTAAGAGGTGAAACACTATCTGCTGTTGTTGTTGTTTCATTTACATTTTATAACAACCCTAAAAACTGAAAACTGAAATAAAGACTCAGAAATGAATGTTTGCAATTCTGTTTGTTTGCAATTAAAAAACTGAAAACTGAAATAAAGACTCAGAAATAACTGAAAACTGAGACTCAGAAATGAAAATAAAAGTGTAAGAAAGCTGAAATAAAGACTCAAAAATTAAAATTAAATTGTAAGAAAAATGTAAACTAACCTGAATATACTGTGTTCTGTTTTGGGGTGTGTTCTGTCTGGGTTGTCTCCAAGGCTGGGTGTGTTCTGTGCTGGATTGTCTCCAAGGTTGGTGAATAGTTTGAAACTGAAAAATGTAACTTCAATAGTGGTTGAACTTCTTTTATAGTTTTTTGCAATTGAATTTTATTGGTGACAAAGATGGACATGGATTGCAATGGCTTCATTTTGCATGTGTGATCGGGATTGAATTTGATGTGATCTAATGGATGAGAATTTGTTTTTGTTGATCCATGTGTTTGATCTGTTTTGATAGGAAATCATTTATTGAATTTATTGGGTGGGTGTCATTTATTGTACACATTGGGTTTAAATGTTGTTATGGGGTGGGTGTCATTTATTGAACACAATGGGTTTAAATGTTGAATAACACAGCAGTTATGGTTGACATACATTTCTTTTTATTATGTGCAGGTATTAATATTTACTTCTCATACACAGCATCAGAGCTGATCAGATGGGTTGAAGTGACTGGCTTTTTGTACTTATTGACTTGACCATTTTGGAAGGAGAAATGGTTTTATGAGTTTTCTAGTTTAAATGTTGGGATTTGTAATCTTGATACTTATTAAGCTATTTATGGATAGTTGTGGGTTATTTATGGACACATGTGGGCCCAGTCAATGACTTGGGAAATTTTGAACATAATTTAATATATATTTGAACTTCAAGTTATTTTATTATGTTTAATTATTGGTTGCATATATGTCTATTTTTGGTGGGTTGATGGGACCAGTACTATAACAATTACTGGTCCCTGAACAACATTAGACATCTCTCCCCTACATTCGTGAAGCTCACTACAGTGTTTATAAGACTAATGACCTGCATAGTATTAATTAGAGATTCGATTGTACAACAATCAACACGAGCAGCAATACGTGATTCCCTAATAAGTTTTACATCAATTTGAGGTTTGACCAACGTGTTCGAGAGAAAAATTTATTCTTAAATGTTGAGGATATATCAACTATATAAAATTCACTAATTCAAAAGAAATTCAATTATATGAATTTTTATTTATTAAATAAACATTATCTTACTAAACATTAAATTTACTGCAATTTTGATAACAATATCTTCTATATATAATTATATTAATTCTCTCAATTAAAATTTTTAAGTGTAGCACTCTTCCATTTAACAATCACAATATAACATAACTTTGTTGTATTTTCTTTACTTCTAATATGTACATCTATTGTATTTTTCCCCTCCAATGTACCCAATATAAAAAATTTCATATTAGAAATCGGTAGCCTAATTTGTCTTGAGGAAATTAGATTCTATTTATTTGTAGATTATATTTTTTTCTTCTTAATCAAGGTTGAGAGAGGTATGCTACCTTCACACTACTAAGTCAACTTCTATCTTTGAGTTCTTGAGACTCCTCCTTAGCCCTCTCTCAAGTGTGGATATACCAATAATCAACTGTGATGACAACAACATGTATGTCTGGTTGGTCATACTTTCGTAACATAAGGCTATAATGGACTCTAGATTTCTTGACCATTAGTTCATCCCCTTGACGTGGTATTCATTTATAGGAAGATGGAGGAAGACTAGAGATAGGTTCAAAGCTTGTAGCTTGGTGAAAATAGGTCATGCACAAGTTCCATGGTTGTGATGTATCATGGACAACCCATTGTTCATCGATCTCTTATAAATCCTTAATTTTAGAAGTTTTTAAGGGTAGTCATGGGTTACATTAAGGCAACTACTGACTAGTCACTAGATACCAATAGTAGCAAGCAACTAGTTGATCTTATAATTAGGGAAAGAGTTACTTGGCTAATCTAGGTGGATTAAACAGGTACAAGCACAAGCGGATCAACATAGAGGGCTCAAAAATAAAAGTGTTCGAAAGTTTCTCGAACCAGGTTCAGATTGTAGATCTCATCATTTTGATTCCAACGGCACAGATGACACTCAATTTCGAGATCGTATGTGAAAGTTAGGAGTGGTCAAAGTTCCAGGTTGACTTGGTGACTGGGCAGCCTTAAGGAAGGTGCAAATTCGACCTTTCCCAGCCACCAAATTCCGGCAAGATCAGGCCAGATTTCGGGCAAAAATGTGGCCTACTTAAAATGACTTATACGGTCTAAAACTGAATTTTCAAAAATGGTCATTTCTTTTAAATTAAAAAAACTATATATATATATATATATATATATATATATATATATATATATATATATATATATATATATATATATATATATATATATATATAGTTCGATGGGTCGTGACCCCCGCCGAACCCACCACACATAGCCAAAACCCATATTAATGGGCCAGCTAGCCACGACCCTCGCCGGACCCCACGCACCCAGGAAAACCATATACATTATATGTTATATAACATTTATTTGAGGCTGGCGGGAGTTGAACCCGCGGCGGGCCCCGCCCATGCAGTAGCCCCTCCAAAAAAACACACCAACCATTTTAAAACCCAACCGTAACCTTCCACCATACGGAGAGAGTAAAGGGCAGGGCGCCCAATGCAGGTCAGCCCCAATGAATCCCTTTGAAAGTTAATGCAACAGGGAAAAAGATGTATGCGGTGTTTTATGCGGGGTTTTATGCAGTTGTTTAAAGGTGCATTCCAGGTTATTTCGGAGGGGTTAGGGTTTGACCACCCAACCTCCTCCCTTCCATTTAGATCTCATAACCAACGCGTCAACGGTGGGACTTGGGAAAGTCCGCCCAATTTTTATACTTAAACCCATCCTTCTCATATGCGCCCAGGCCAAGGGAGAGGAGAAGATGGAGCGCGCAGAATGAGGGTTAATATTTTTTATTGTATGTCATGTGGAACCATGAGCCAGAATAGAGGTAGGCGGAACCTTGATTGGGCCCAACTTTCTAGAGGGCGAAATTTTGACTTTGTCCAAATGGGACAAATTTTATATCGTTTTTGCACTACTCGACGCCACGAGTCTGATGGCATGCTCAGTTTCTTCATCTGAGTTTTCAAAATTTCAGCTACTTTTGGAAGTGGGTTATGCAGGTGTTAGATTTCCACAAGTGAGTAGTCGTTTTCACATTTTTCAACGCCACAAGATTGATGGTGTTTTCAGATTCAGCCGCAAAGCAGCTCAGCCTTTAGCAAATGTCAGCATGAGGTATATGATGTGGATTTCATGTACTTCTTCATTTCTTTCTCTTTGAGATGCATTATGTCTTGTAGATCCCAATTGATACATGAGTCGTGGGATCTTGCCTTGTTTTGTTATTTATGTACTTTCAACTATGGAATTGTGTTATGTATGAGATCCCTTTTATGCCATATTGGTAGGATGCTCAATTTCATATGTGTGTTGTTTGAGATCCCTTGTTTTCCAATATTGGCGGGATACTCATAGTTATTGCATGTGAACTATTTTCATACTGATAGGAGTCTTTCTTTATGTATGAGAGTTCCAAAGTGGAACATCTCTTAAAGAATTCCAGCCACTCCTACATGAGGGAATTTTTCCTTGTATGCCATAGGAAAGCACATCCATGTACAACTTCTTCTTACAACACATAATGCATCGGCCTACACCATCTTGACATCGAGGCTCGAAGATGTAGTCCCTCCTGGACGAACTCCGTTATCAAACGACGTGATCTTATGATTGTTGATCTTGACATTTATGTTCCTCTTCCTACAGGATGCAATTGTTCATTTCATGTTCATTGACGTTTTACTTAAATGCAATTCTAATTTATTAGCCGAAGTAAAAGGTCTTGGTTAAGGATATCAATTTTTTGCCCTGGATCAAGTGGTATCAGAGCAAGTCTTCTTGCTGATTGGATTGCAGGCGTGAACATTGAACGATTGCTAAGTTGAGCCATGGAGAGTGTCAAGGACATGTACGAAACCATGCTCAGGGTGTCCGAGAAAGCGGACATGTTGCACGAGGCTTATGAAAAACAAGCAGCAGAGAACAAAGAATTGAAGACCCTCCTACATGAAGAGAAGGAGGACAAACATCAGTTGCAGCTTCAGTTGCAAGCCACAACAGAAGCGTGGGAAGATTGGAAGCGCAAAAATGAAATTCTTCATGCATATCATGATACATTGAAGACCCTCCTACAGGAAGAGAAGGAGGAGAAGCAATAGTTGCAGCTTCAGTTGCAAGCCACTACAAGGCGTGGGAAGGATTGAAGCACAACAACGAAATTCTGCAAGCAGATCATGATGTCTTGAAAGCATTCCTATAGAAAGAGAAGGAGGATACGCAGCAGTTGCAGCTTCGGCTACAAGCCATGTCAGAGGCATTGACGGAAGTGAAGAGCAGCGAAGGCTTACAAAAAATTTCTTCATCTGTTTCGCAATCAACACCTAAGGTAAACAGTGTTGATTTTTCTTCAGTTTCTTCACATGATATCATTTCGGTTGGAAGTGTGGAGATACCCATCACAAGTACCGGCATGAGACTCCTCACCAAGATGGGGTACAGAGGAGGAGGACTTGGCATCCATGGCCAAGGCATCCGCGCGAAGATATTGCTCAGTGTGGGTTTTCTTACGAAAAACCTGATGAGAGAAAGAACCATCTTCCTTCCTACAAATAATAACGTCAAGGAAAGGAAGGCTCCCATCCTCCTCAAAATCCAAGGTAAATTTTATGGAAGAAGATTGACTATTAAGATGAACGAAGAAACGATCCAGTTCTTCCTTACCATGAGGCCAGACGACACAAGTATCATCTACAAACATTTTCCAAAGCTTAGGTTGGTGCAGAGTAGAGGAAAGTGCCTTGGATTCAAAGTCCTCCATAAAGAGATTAGCAAAAATCGGGGAAAGGGGAGAAAACCCACACTGAGCAATATCTTCGCGCAGATTCTCATCATTTCCCTGCTCAAAAGTTAGGCGTCCTCAACACCTTAGCCACTAGGGCGTTGAGAATCTCTGATGAATCTCACCTTGAGGGAGAAAAGACCCATCTCCTTAATGTTTTTTGTTCTAATGGTTATAATAAGTCTCAAGGACTTAAAGCTTTTCTTAAAGCAGAGAGAGGTCCCTTAGTTAAAAATAATAATGATCCTAATTAATGGTCCTGCAATGTAAGGCTTCCTTTCATTCAGGGTACCACTGATAGGATTGCTAGGATTCTTAGGAAGCATAAGATTTCCACTTCCTTCAAACCCCTTAACACGATTCACAGCTCTCTTAACTCGGTTAAAGATCCGACGAACCCTAGGGATGGAAAAGGTGTCTACCTTATTCCTTGTTCCTGTGGGACGCCTTACATTGGTGAAACAGGTAGGTCCATTAGCCAAAGGATAGGTGAACATGCAGCTGACATTAGGCATGGTAGGTCCCGCACCTCTGCCCTAGCTGAACATGTGGAAAAAACTAACCATCATATCTGCATTGAAGAGGCTAAGGTCTTAGCCAGGATTGATCACTTTCATCATCGTAAGTTAAGAGAGGCCCTTGAAATTGAAAAAAGACCCATAAATCTCAATAGAGATGACGGTTGGAATATAAGCAGGTGTTGGATTCCTGCCTTATATTCTTAATAAAAATTTTATTTTATTTTATTTTATTTATTTTTTATTTTATTTATTTATTTTATATTCTTTTTATTTATTTATTTTTATTTTTATTTTTATTATATATATATATATATTTATTTATTTATTTATTTATTTTTATTTATTTTTATTTATTTATTTATTTATTTATTTATTTTTATTTTTATTTTTATTTATTTATTTATTTTTAATATATTTTTATATTTTATATTTTTTAATTTATACATATGTATATATATTTATTCTTTTATTATTTATTATTTATTATTTATTGTTATTTGTTTTTTGAATAATCAATTAACAATTTTAATTCAAATAAAATGATTTTTATATTTAAATTAAACTATTAAATTGACGTAGCCATTACGATGTTTTAATTAAATAATTAAAATTAATAGAACTAACCATTATGGATTTCAAAGTCAAAATTAGTTGTTATCTTTTTCTACATCTATTTAAACTCAACGTCTGATCTGATCTCTCACCTAGTTTTGATGATGAACCACACTGGTTGGTTCAAAACGCGTCGATTTTGTTCATTATAATGTGATTATTACCAAAAAACTTCTTCATAGTATAATTGTTATAACAAATATTAAGACCTTTTACCTAATAAATAATTTTAGACCTATAATTAAAATATTAAAAAAAAAACTATTTCAATCTAATTATATTCTCAAATAAAATATTACTTTAACAATAAATAAAAAATCATTAAAATATAAATAATATTTAAAAAACAATCTCTTTCTAATTTTCATAAAACTATTTCAAATAGCAACATGTGTTTTCTAATAACATGTGAATTTACCCTATACATAAAAGTCCAAACAATTTAATCCCTTAACGACACAATATATTTTTGAATGGTACACATCATACCAAACCTAGATTTATAAAATTTAGACAAATATATGTGAACTTTTGTGCAATTATTGAATTGGTCAAATTTTCAATACATATTGCAAGAGTTGTCTTTAGTGCGACTTTTTGAAGTTTCAAGTGTCCGAATTCGATGAAAATTTTTGAGGTAAAATCTTAGTTTTTGTTATTCAAACTGGTTTTTTGACTCTATATATGGATTCAGCACCCTCAAAAACCTCTAAGACATTTCGATTGTGTAAAATTAGCAATCAAACTTCTCTTTTCAATAAATTCCTGCCGGAATTTAGAGAAATTACACCGTAATCGCAATAAAGACTACTCGCATGAGCGCAATACCTACCCATGTCATGCTATCTTCAAGAATCTGATTGCCATTGGCAGAATCGAGAGGCTCGATCCTGCAATTACACGAAGAATCCAAGTCCAAAAAATTTAATCCCTTAACGACACATAATATATTTTTCAATGGTACACATCATACCAAACCTAGATTTATAAAATTTTAGACAAATATATGTGAACTTTTGTGCAATTATTGAATTGGTCAGACTTTCAGTACATATTGCCCTCCACGTATGAGCGCAATACCTACCCATGTCATGCTATCTTCGAGAATCTGATTGCCATTGGCAGAATCGACAATTTAATCCCTTAACGACACATAATATATTTAATCCCTTTACATCAAAGTCCAAACAATTTAATCCCTTAACGACACATAATATATTTTTCAATGGTACACATCATACCAAACCTAGATTTATAAAATTTAGACAAATATATGTGAACTTTTGTGCAATTATTGAATTGGTCAGACTTTCAATACATATTGCCCTCCACGTATGAACGCAATACCTACCGATGTGATGCTATCTTCGAGAATCTGATTGCCAATGGCAGAATCGAGAGGCTCGATCCTGCAATTACACGAAGAATCCAAGTTTAACTTGTGGACCACGATTCTGTACGTGATTTGACCACACATAGTCTCTCGCCAATGACTGCTGGTGGAATATTTTAATGTGGATAAGTAATTTATTGCAATGCCCACTTGTCTGTTGGGATGAACGCTGTTCAAACTGTTTATTTCTATATTTTGAGAATTAGCGGTTCATGTATTTCCACTTTATACGTAATGCAAAGCGATTCTACATATTCACAATAATTTTATGGAAAAAATCATGCACACCGTAAGAATATTCAAAATAGATATATTAGTTATAGGAGAAAGAATAAGAGATATGGTACTTAACAATGCTACATAACAGTGAGAAAGAATAAGAGATATGGTATATAACAATGCTACATAACAGTGAGTGTTTGCTCCTTCAATTAAAATATTAAATTTAAATTAACGTTAAGGTTTAGAATTAGGTTAATTTAAATTTATTGATGGGTAAATTGAAATATTTGGTTATTTGTAATTTAATATTGTCACGGTTCAGAATCTAATTTTGAAAAGTCTAATTTCTATATATAAACAAATTGATTACAAAACAACTAATATTTCTTTAAAAGGATATTGCAATGTCTAGAAAAAAATAAAATTGCACACCTATTCAATAAAAAAATAATAGAAAAAATAGAATTATATACATATAAAATTTGTTACCTAATCTATTTTAAATTAGCAAAATTCCAATTCACTTGCTTTCCTATTAATGATATTAAAATACCACAACTTATTAAAAAACACTCTTAATAAAAAATATGAAAATAGTTCTATCTTTATTGATTTAATAAATCTAAAATACAAATTGTATGTTTATTGAAACCATTTTTCATTAGCTTTAACTCATATTTCATATTTACTTTGTAAGACGTTTCTCATTGAAAACAACTCTCCCGACTCCCATTGTGTACATGTCTACACCATCAGATTAAATGTTAAACGATTGAAATATTTTTGGCCATTCGATCCATAACCTCCACTTATGCAGATAACTACCTAATAACTAACTTACTAAGCCCTACAAATCTAAACAACTCTCCCAGAGGCCATTGTGTACGTGTCTGCACCATCATACTAAATGTTAAACAATTGAAATATTTTTGGCAATTCGATCCATAAACTCCTTCATTTATGCAACTAACTACCTAATAAATAACTTACTAAGCCCTACGAATCTATCTTGGCGCAAGCTGAATGTGGGACATTGGCTGTCAAGGCCTCTCTCTCGTTAGACATAGTAGATCATTTCTTGAAACGATGTGCTTATTTTGGCAACATGGAAGCCCGCTACACACTAGGGATGGTAAAGAAGCTACCAAAACTTTTCTCTGATGCTATTTCTCCATTAAATATCTATTTAATATTGAATTTCCGTGAGAAAGTAACGCGCAACACATCAAAGATCTAATGAATTTTACAAATTCGTGCCATATTTGTTTATGCTTTAGTTTCGCAATTTTAGAATGACGAATTATTAAATTTTGTTTATATTGTTTATTTTAAATTCGTTTTCCTAATATCAAATTCCTTTTACTGTTATACCATTAATATTTAATTTTTTCAGTAATTTAAATCGATATCAACACAAAATATCCAACCACTTGAAAGTATTTTAGAAATGTAAAATCCTCTAGGCTTTTAACTTCTGGTACTAGGCCTAAGAGCAATGTAAAATGAAGTAGCTATAAAGATATTTCTCCATTATATCTATATATCTATATATATTTCCTTTTTTCACAAAAAAATCAAGATTATATATATAGTCAATGATGGTCAACGATGATCAACCATGACCAACCATGGTCTACTCTAGTTAGTCGTTGTCAAGCTTTAAAAACCATGGTCAACACATGCTCAACATGGAAAAATATGGTCAACAATGGTTAGAATGGTCAAACATGTTCAACCTAGGTAACCATCATTGACCATGGTCAAGCATGGCCATTTATTATCAACATGGATGACTATAATCTATGACAGAAAATTGTGGTTAGCCATGGTGAAATCAATTAAACCATGTTAACTTTTGCACACATCATCAACAATGGCAAACCATAGTCAATCATAATCTATTATAGTCAACTATAATTAGTTGTGGACAACCTTGGTCATCCATAGTCATCTCTATAATGACCATAATAAACCCTCGATAACCATAACTTGAACATATTTAGCTACAATGAACCATAGTAAACCATGGTTTATTAATCCTCTCCATGCACATCGGTCATCAACTAGCACAACCACATTAGTAAATGTGGTTGATATATCACAACCTCTTAGATCTTGGTAACCCAGTGATAAAATCAAGTGTAACGACTTTCCACTTCCATTCAAGTAGAGGTATGGGTTGTAGAAGACCAATAGAAGACCAATAGGGTGTTGATTTTCAACCATGACTTGCTGACATTCCATACATTTTTTCAAATAATCCGCAATATTCTTATGCATTCCGAGCCAAAAATAATAATTTTTAATTACTGAAAACTTTTTTTGGTATCCGGGATGAGCAGTGTAAGGAATTTTGTGGAATTCATCCAAAATCAGTTGTCTCATTGAAATATGGTTGGGGATATAAATTCTCCCCCTAAACGTCAATAATTTTTCTTCATTTACTTTGTATTACGACTATTTTCCCTCGTTGTTAGCTGCTTGTGCTTGATCCCATAAAAATTTCTATCCAAGGTCTTTGTGGGAAGCTTCTTTAATTTGTTTTTGAAATTTAAATTCTATCTTATTATAATAAAGTTCATAGAAACAATGTATTCTTCTACTTAATGTATCTGCAACATGATTCTCTTTGTCTTTTAAATGTTTGATGTCAAATTCGAATTCACTAAGGAAAGAATTCCACCTTGCTTGATGGGAATTTAGATTAGGTTGTTCGAAATAACTTGTAAAACTATTATGATTTGTCATTAACAAGAACCCTTTTCATAAGAGAGAATGCCTCCACACTTCTAGCGCATGAACTACAATAGTTAATAAGTCATAAGAATAGTATCTCTACTCGTGCCCTTCAACTTTCGTGACTCATATGCAATTACCTTCCCATCTTGCATTAATACTGTCCCCACTCCTTCATTACATGCATCTCTATAGACCACAAATTCCTTGTTTGCGTCAGCGATATTTAGCACAGGATCAATAGTTAGTAGGTGTTTTAATCGTTCAAAATGTTGTTCACAGTTGTTGTTCCATTTAAAGATTCTTCCTTTTTTTTGTAAGGAAGTATTAGGATACATGATCCGAGAAAATCCTTCTATAAAACGTCAATAATATACCGCCAAACCCATAAAATATCGTATGTCCGCTACATTTTTGGGCAATGGCCACTCCATAATGGTCCCGGTTTTCTCAAGACCAACTATTATTCATTCTGTTGAAATGACATGCCCCACGTACTAAATCTGATTTTTATATAAATCACATTTACTAAAATTTGCATACAACTGATGATCTCGTATCACTTGTAGCACCGCGAGTAGGTTTTCCTTATGTTCTTCTAGATTTTTTGAATAGATCAATATATCATCTATAAATATCAAAACGAATTTAAATCCAAGAAAGGATGAAAGATGTTGTCCATCAAACTCATAAATGTCGCAGGCGCGTTAGTGAGTGGGTAATACCACGAACTCGTAGTGTCCGTAACAGGTTATAAAAGTCATCTTACAAATGTCTTCATCCTTCACCTGAACCTGATGGTATTCCGACTATAGATTAATTTTAGAGAAAATTGCCGCACCTTTAACTTGGTCAAATAGATTGTCAATCCAAGGCAAATGATATTTATTTTTAATGGTTAATTTATTAAGTTTCTTGTAATCAATGCACATTAGTAGTGTGTCATCATTATTCATTACAAATAACACTGGAGCTCCCAAGGGAGATACACTGGGGAGAATATATCCCTTATCAAGTAACTCTTGTAGTTGCATGTTAAGCTCGGTTAGCTTAGGTACACTCATGCGTTAAGGATCTTTGGATACCGGTGGTGCTCCAGGAATTAATTCTATGGTGAAATGAATATGGCATTTACGAGGCAGCCCTGGTATATTTTCAGGAAACACATCAGTAAATTCTTGAACTATTGGTATGTTTTCCAGAGTAGCAGTCTTATCTTTGGAGTTAGAATACCCCACTAGAACTTCATAAATCGCACAACCTTTTTTGATGCACTTACCCAATTGAGAGGCAATAATGGGGCATAACATCATGGGTTTTCTAACCCCTTGGATCTCTTGCCAAAATCCGTCCTCAGTAAGGTAGCTAATAAGCTTCTCCTTACAATTCACTAAATACCAATGCCCCTCCAACTAGTCCATCCCATGCAACAGGTTATAATATCCCAAAGGAAAAATATTGAACTCTGCCTTTATGTGTTGACCCCCTACTTTAATGGAACAATTTGTTACTTTCGCACTGACGCTTCTCTTGGATCTTGTTTTTAGTTGTACTAGCCAGGGATTTTTAAATTTATGAGTTTGCAAACAACATTTTTCTACTACCTTGGGGCTCGCATAACATAAACTTGCACCTGGATCTACTAAAATAGACACAGGTTAATTAATTAACTTACCTCCCATCTCTATCATAGTAGGTTGATAATCTACTTGGCGGTCTTCCAAAACGACATTGATCCTGGGCATGCTCCTTGCTACCTCCCCAACCGTATATGCCTCTTGAACATTAGCAACTTGTTCATGTCTTGCATGATAGGGAAAATTATTGTAATAGTGGGGTTCTCCACAACCCCAACATTGCAAAAGGGGATTTTGCACTTGGCTGGGCTCCAACTTACTAGATGCTTTGGTAGGCTTAGGTTCTATTTGACATTTGGATTTTTGTTGATTTCTTTGAGGTGGTTTACTTGGTTGATTTCTATGTGAGTTGTTAAAATTTGAAGATTTAGTGCCTCTGAAATTCTAATAATTTTCCTGCCCCTTCTTCTGAGACTGGCTCTTACTAGTGTCTCCTTTCTCCTTCATCTTTTGGTAGCACATTCGAGCTTTTCGGATTGCTTCGTCCATGGTTTTAGGTTTTTCAAATTATATTCTTCCTTCATAAATGCAGGCAAACTACTGAGAAAACGTTGTAATTTATATTTTCCTCTCGAATATAGGGCACATATCTTAATAAAGATATAAATTTGGTTACATAATCATCCATAGTTAATTGCCCCAATTTTAAATCATGAAATTCTTTATCCTTTTCATCATACAATCATTTTGTCATATATTTATTTTTGAAGTATGTTTGAAATTCATCCCATGTCACATCTTGTCCCTCCACCCCTTGCACTATATTTACCTTCTCCTACCATAAGGTGGCTTTCCCTTGAAGTTGATAGATGGCCAATATGGCCTTGATCTTACTGTTGTATTCATAAACTTGAAAGTATTTTTTCATATTGATGATCCAAACTTATCCATCTTCCTCCACTTCACCGTCAAAAGTTGGGGGTTAATATTTTTGAATTCCCCCTGCAATTCTAATTTCATATTCTTCGTTTTCCTTTGATCCGAAACATAACCTGACTCCTCTTCATTGTCAAATTTGTTTCTATCAATCCTTTGGGTATTAATTCCTTCCGAATTATCCTCAGTTCGTTGTTTCTTTACTTTTTCATCTTTAGTTCTATGATCAGGACTAGGTCAAAAGGTTCAATGGTTCTACTTGTATGAGAGGCTCTTTAGGATCCTCTCTCATTCACACATTACTATTTCACTTTGTTCTTAATCAAACAGTTTTGGCTTGCAATTGTTGAACAATCTCAAGTAGCTTACTTGTTTGGTGCTGCTGTTCTATAACTAGCTGCACCCACATTTCTGGATTTGCTTCCAAGTTTGGCATAAAACTTGCTCCCACTGTTGATCTTGGTGGAAACTAACCTCTAATTCCTCTCCTCATCGTCCTATGTTCACCTTCTCACTCTCTTACTCTCTCTCTTTGTGCACAGTTCAACACACTCATCATTACTACCATTGCCCAATCAGGCTACAATATTGAAACCGTGCTCTCATACCACTGGTGACATGTCCAAACAAAAACATTGTAAAAACCATAAGCAATAAAAAAAAATCGAAATGCATATATGTGTTAAACACACAAAACACCCACCATAAAACTTAACTTGCATTTCGACATGAGTTTCAGGTTATAAATAGTGGAAAATACATAAAATTTACTTGGGGAGATAATAAGTCACTTTGTATTAAAGCATCATTAATGGTTTGCTTTGAAACTTAACCCAACATGTTGCCATCCATTACAACTTTGTTGTTATTAATTTTTCTGGCATGTTTTTTACACGATCCACTTATGGAAAGATTATATGCACAATTCGTATTTCGCCGGGAAGGTTCTCGTTGGCGGTAGCATTGACAGGTGTCAGTAATAATTGACTAGTAGATGGATGCTTCGCTATCGTAGGATGTAACCCTGATGATTCAACGCTCAGGATTCAATCAAAGATGGTTAGTGTAACTAACCCTAACCGGTCCTTCGTTGCATTCCTCCATTTTCTCCATCAATAGTGTTGGTTGAAGCTCTGCAACTCTTTGATTCGTATGCCATAGAGGGTCAAAACCCCATTACATTTCTCCCTTCAGGTACTTCTTTCACCCTAATGGAGTTGGAAGAATTGTTTTACCTTGTCTTCAATGCTACATTTTTTTTAATGGTGTTTCCATTCATTGTTGTGACATTTTCATGGGTGTTTCCAATGGCGACCTACTCGTTATTCTTCCTCACTCTTCTTACCATTGTTCAAGAAAGGCTTAATGGTGTTTCAACATCCCTCTAGTATGTTTTGGAAAAGTTACAACTTCTGTTCCTTTTCTCATTTCAGATGAGGGTTGTTCTTTATTCTATAAGGTCTCATTTTTCTTTTCTGAATGCTTGGATACATATGCTGTTATCATGTTAATGGAGGGTGTTCCCAGCTCGTTCCATGGAAACTACGACTCTGGCTTACATAGGTAGAAACAATGATCTTAACATGTTTTCCTCGCTTAATATTAAACGTTTTATTTTCTAATTTTTCTTTCTTTGTACAAATGTTTTTTGCAAGCTAGGATTCTGTTATTTCTTAACCATGTCGCGGCATCAACTATCGACAGAGTGTGTGGCTTCTCCTTACTAGGTTTTTACATACTTCTGTTGAAATAATAACCGTGCTAAAAGTTTTGTTTGTTTGAATTAAATGAATGGCGCCATACTTGTATGCTTTTATCTGCTATAGAGGAAATTATTTTAATCCATAGGGTTTTTATGGTTTCGCATGCAATTGTTAAAATGTGTTTCCCTTTGTAATACAAAGTTCCAGGTCTCTGTTGGGTTGTTTTAGATCACTGCCGAGATTGGGTTCTGTATCTGAGTTTAAGTTGTAATTATTTTTAAGTCGACAACAACCATCTATGACGAACACCTGTAACCTACTCAAGGACTGTAATTATTTATTTTCTTTAATTGCGCCTTGAAGTCTATAACTTATGTGACTGGTATTGGATAATTGTTTCTTCTTGAAGGCTTGGTAGTGAATGGTTGGTTTACTTCTATATTAGAATAAAATGAAGAACAAGTCATGTTCTAATTATTGCACGCCTCTTTGTGTAGAATATATGTGTGAGAGTAACAAAGACCACTGTTTTGTTAATTATATGCCTTTTTTTCTGAATAATATATATATATATATATAAGTTTTCCATTATGGTTATTTCTTTCATTTCCCTCTTCTATCTACAACGTTTAATGGTTAACTTTGTTGTCTTTTGAATGTACTATATTTATACATTTTAAGAGTTTATAATGAAATATTTATTAGAACATCCTGTAATTTGTCTCCCCCGACTATAATCAACACCTAGTCACTCCAGGGCCTATGTGTGGTCCTATATGTGAGGGTTAAACTATGAGCCATGATTTCTACACTGCCTGGATTCTCTAAGTCTATGAGCCATTAAAATTTGTATTTTAATATTATATATGAATATTAATTTTAGATTTAATTCTTTTTGACATTTGACTAATTAATTAAGTTTATTTTGAAAAAGTTTTCTTTATCAATTTTGAATTATCACTCTCTTAATATCCACATAACATAATATTGGTGTACCAACAAATTCTTCTAAATATAATGAAAACTATATTGATTTTTAATGATTTAATTAAGTAGTACAAACTTTCTTTACAATTTATTAGAAGATGGTAAAACCTATATTAAATCTAGTTGTCAAAGTAGTCACTCATTTCTATGTCTATTATACACTTATTTGCAACCTTATGCTTCAAACATGACATGTCAATGATATTTATGACATAAGAAAACCATACTTTCGAACCTAGTCGCTCTTTCCCTAGGTATAAGAGAGATCAATTGCTTATTTCCCATTGGTAACTAATGACCATTCATGGGTTTTCTTAATGCAATCGATGACCTCCCAGAGAATCTATTAGATTAGAGTGTTGGTCAAGTTAATTTCTTAATAATTTCAACATAAATTATCAGCCAAAATGTTCGTAAAATTCAAGATGCTACATTGTATGTGCCAAGTTCAAAGCATCAATAGGCTTCCTAACCTATGCTACAAGGTGGAAACATAAATGAATTCACATAGGAAGTAAATCTAGGAGATGTTGCTATCTCGAGAAGCAACACAAAACCTTCTTAATTGGGGTACACTCTTTTACGCTGACTAGGCAAGGAATCCATGCAAACAAGGAGAAGCGTTGTGTGTATTTAAATCCTTCAGTAACGTAGCCTTCTCAACCAAATCAACAATCATAAATGCAAGAAAATAAATGGAAAATTAATGAGATGGCAATCCCTGGGGTGTCAACAAAAAGTCCATTCCTTACCATTTACACTTTTTAATGATGATTTAGCAGAGTTCATGCAACTAGAAGAGTTTCAACATGTATCCCTAACCTTTAGTGGTCAATCTTATTTCTGAAAACGACACAACCATGAGAAAAAAAAAATATTCAATTATCAAAACAAATAGTGCATTCAATCAAACTACAATCTATCTATCAAAATGAAAGAAAAGAAACAAATATATACTACATTACAATAGAGAAAGGAATGAGGCAACGTCGGCTAAATTGGTGAGCCCTCCCAACTGATGCTAGATTGCCTATGAAGCTACTGAATGAAAGTCAATTTAGACCACCAATGAATTCAAAACACCAGCAATTGGCATTTTCATTAAGCCAATAACAATTTTAGGGCCACTTCATTGCTATTAGTAATGTCCCAAATGGTTAGGCTTTGAGCTACAATATTTGGCAGCCTCCTCTTTGCAATCTACTTTCTTACAAATCTACATCTATCCTCACAACAACAACATTAATAAGAACCCATAGAACCATCCTAACCTTCTCTCTTCCCGTAAATTTATATAAAAGAGAGAAGGGGATGAATTGGAACTAATTTCCCCAAGTTTGTACTATCAATCATCAACACATTTACAAAATATTGTTTGTTATTCATTCTTAGTGGATTATGGTTGAAGAATGACAAAATATATGATCACATATGATTCATTTAACATGCAAATATTTGGGAATAAGCTGGAGTTGGTTCCTTTGCTAACTGATTGCTTTGTTTAGAATGCAACTTGAAAATGACAACAACCAAAAATATACTCTTGGAGGGAGTGTGTGTATCACTCAATCCACATAATTTTGGGGGGAATTTCTTGCATATATCCTAACTAGGGATATCTTATAAAAAGGACATGTGTCATATTTTCCATTTTCTTCTTCATTTCCTCATAAATTACATCCAAAGTTAGTCACTCAATTCTTATTGGCATAAGTTTCTTGAATTGTTGATCATGAGTTGGAGCCTTGTGGAGTCGACCTCGCTACAATATAAGTAACATGAAACCATATCATCAACTCAAGGAACAAAACCCATGTTCCATAATTTCTCCTTAAGTTGCATAGATATGAAAAATTTGGTGGCTGGTTATAGGAATTATGTGAGAGATACATGAACTAGGCTAAACGATTCATCATTAGCAAAAATAACTTAAAACTCATTTAGTTCATTAAAGTCTTAGGAATTAATGAAAACTAGCAACTTTTACCTCATTATGCATGTAAAATTTTTTTTTGCCTTAAAGGAGTGAAAAAGTATGATAAGAGGAGTGATATAGAATTATAAGGGAAGGTTATGAGTGGTGACAGGTCAAATGAATCATTTAAAAATGTGAAAAAATGGGAGCTTGACATAGAGGATATATCAGGAGATTAATGAAGGATGAGTTGGCCATGATGCACCACGAGTCATGGAACTTGTGCATGACTTGTTTTGAAAAATTTCTACACCTAGAACCTATTTCTAAGTTTCCTCGATTTTCCTATAAATGAAGGCCAAATCAATGGGATGGGCTAATTATCTAAAGGTCTAGAGTCTATAAGAACATTATGTCATCAACGAATAACGAAAGAGACATCCATACTACTATCTTAAGATTTTATTGTTAGTATATCCACATTTGAAATAGGACTAATGATGAGCTTCAAGAGTTTGGAGTTGGAAGATGCCTAACAATCACAATATAACATAACTTTGTTGTATTTTATTTACTTCTAATATGTACATCTATTGTATTTTTCCCCTCCAATGTACCCAATATAAAAAAATTCATATTAGAAATTGGTAGCCTAATTTGTCTTGAGGAAATTAGATTATATCTATTTGTAGATTATATTTCTTTCATCTTAATCAAGGTTGAGAGTTATGCTACCTTCACGCTACTAAGTCAACTTCTATCTTTGAGTTCTTGAGACTCATCCTTAACCCTCTCTCAAGTGTGGATATACCAATAATCAACTATGATGACAACAACATGTATGAATAGGGAATAGTCTATTCAAATTGCAGATGAATGGTGGAACAAGATCATGCAGAGATATTGAAGGTGAGATGGTATGTTTTTATTTTTAATTCTGGGTTTGAGGATGTATTTGCAGGTTACAGATTGCAGACAAAGATGGAATATCTCAGCAAAAGAACAACAAGAGGAGTTGTAAGAAGAAGAATCAGTTTCATTCTTGAAGGCAAAGTAAAGTGGATACTCGGAAGGAAAGTGGCAAAGAACCTAAACGTTCCAGCTGAAGTTTGGAAAAATAGGACAAGAGTTTTCTCAGAAGGAAGTGGAATTGCAAAAGCCAAGGAGCAAAGGAGTTTCTCAATAGAGGTTCCAGAAATAGAGAACGAGTGTTACCAAAAGATCGAGCTCAAAGGAGAGAAGGCTTGGTGAGGTATTTGCAGCAGGTATGAAGACTCACTGAGAAGGAGAGGCTTAGTGTAATTCATAAGTGAACAGATGCAATTCACAAGAGACAGAAGAATGAATATTGATGCTCATTGTAGAGGTTTAGAGGAAAGCCATTCTTAGAGGTCTGGGGTAGACTCAAGGAGGAGGGAGGCGTTCTCCCATTTTCAGCATCACCCTCTCTCACTACATACTCTACACTGACAGAAGCTGTTGCAGTGATGGAGGATGGCACCACCATGGTGCAAGGGTACCATTCCATGGATTTGGAGAAATAGAGGGTACTTACTTTGAGGAAGCAATCCTCCATACATTGGAGTAGATGGAAACCACTCATGCTTACATTGGCCAAGATCAGGAGGTTCTCTTTGGATGGTAGCTTCTCATGGGAGGCCAACTTCCAAAGGCCTCCACTTCTACTTGAGCATGAGCAGCTGCATGATGGGCATGGAAGCACTTTGGAGGATGACTTGGGCATGGGGGATGTCAAAGGAGAAGACAAAAGCATGTGGGGAGCTCCACATTTCAGATCTTCAGCGTTATCTCTTAGGAGGGTTGATCCATAGTGGAGGTCTCAGCTTTTGGTAGAGTACTCCAAGGATCTTGGTGCCTGCATGATTCTTAATTACCTAGAGGGAGATGATATATACATGGTGGATGGTGAGGTCATCTATTCTTATGGAAGATTATTCTTGACTATAGTTTTTGATCTCAAGAGGAAGCTACTACATGCAGCACATGTGGACTTTCTTTCCATGCACTTTAATGCATTCCATTCTTTGATGGAGGAGTTCACTTGGGAGGGTATCCAGCAGGATATATATCAGCATATGGAGAGATGTACAACCCAAATGGTGATGGAGAGGTTAGCACAACCACTTCCCTACTCATTGAGAGTGAGGGAGAACTTTCGGATGAGCCATTTCAGCTCAATGACCAAAGTACATAGTAGGGAAGGTACATTTTTGCATTATGACTTGTACTCCTTTACTTTATATGAGCAGCATGTTGTACTAAGGAGGGTCATTCCTTCTTATACATTATATTATGATGTACTTGAGGCCAAGTGTAGCATTGAGATTGGCTATTCCATTGGTGGTTTGTGGGGGAAGCCACATGATTCTTGGTGTGCACCATTGACACCACATTTTACCTTCATGATCCTATCTTGTAGGATGATTGTGGCAGCAAAAAAGTGGCTGGAAGATCACTTGTTATTCTTTGATTTGAGGCAGGAAAGGGATGCACTACGCTGGTTCCATATGAGGAACTATGATCAACCTCCCGGTTTTCATATGGAAACTTGTTTTCATTGGTTTTTTCTTCCATATGTTAGTGATGATCCTATGTCTATGGGAAGCTTTGTTGGGAGAGTGGCACAAGGATTAGAGGTGCCCATTGGGAGTATGATTCTCCCTACTTTACATGTTGCATGTTTCAGGAGAAATAATGGGCAAACCATGATTGCCATACTACATCTCTTTCTTTCATGTGTGAGGAGCCATTAGGGGAATTTTGAGGTCTAAAATGGGCCTCCTAAGGAAAATGTACAATCAAAATTCACTTTACGAGAACCAATCACATTTTAGGGGATGACATCATCCCTAATGGTTGAGGTGGCATTGCTTGAGTTAAGGGTACTTACTTGTCACATTCTCAATGGTAAATAAAAACTTATAATTAACCATGGTAGTGTTATAAGTACTTTAAAAGTCAAAGTAAAGTACTCATAATAAATTTCATTTCACACTTTTTGAATAAAAATATGTTATTGTCATTTCATATTTTTTGAAAAAAACAATGCATATCCCTATAAATTTATTATAATGTATTATATTATATTATTTTTATATAGTATATTAATTACATGTTATTATACAATTTAAATAATATAAATTTTAATTAATAGCATATAATATAATTAAGAATTTATAAATTTATATTTATATTTTATTTAAGTTATTTAAGTACAAAGGACAAATGCATTAGTTGTTCAATGATAATAACTTTTTCTTGAAAAATTGATTCTTATTTATAGTCACATCAATACAATTTTTTATTAATTTTATTTTGGTACAACTTTTGATTTGAATTTAACTATGGTTACATGGATTGTGGTGAAAAAAGTGAATTGCAAATTCATAAATATTATTTTATTGGTTTAACTATTATTCTATTATTTCCTTAGGAGGCCCATTTTAGACCTCAAAATTCCTCTAATGCCATTTGAAGGACTTAAGTTCTTGGAGGAGGCACTTCATGGCTGATTTGTTTGGTGTGGTAACTTGGGCCATTCTTGGAGACCATGACATTTCAGCCCAAGATCAGCAACAACCCCATACTTACCATACATGGAGAGAGAAAAAACTTGGATGGAAAAATCTAATCTCTCCATGCAGCCCCAATACATGGAAAAAAACGGGGGTTGAGGATTTCTTTGATGAGCTACCTAGGATGGCTCATTTCATTTGGATGATAGCATGGGTGTGGGAGTATCTCAATGGGAATGATATTCCCCATGTTTGTCATCACTCCTACCTTGAGGAAGCCATTGGACAACAAGAAGGTTTCCACTTACACCTTCCACCTTTTCATGATGTGAGCCATTTGGTTTTGCATACTTGGGAGGAACCATTGGAGGGCAGATTTATTGCAGATTATCTTGAGCAATGGTGGGGACTATTGATGAAGAGGCCACAAGAGGAGGAGGGGAGTAATTTTTCTCTTCCTTTACAGTTGCATGAGGACAAGTAACATTCTGGAGGCGAGGGCTGTAATATTCCAAAAATTTAGCCTTCAACTAAATGAAATATTATAGTTTGTTTTATCACTAGGTAGGTGAATAAGTGGGTGGGGAGGCCCATAAGTCTCCTTAGCAACAATAAAAACACTTCAAGTATGAAAGGAGACTTTTTTCAGCAGCTAAATAAAGCACCTCCAAGTGTGAACAGGGTTGAATCATGTTGATTCAGTCAAATTTGACCAAGTCAACATCGCTGTTATGGAGGAGTGGAGATTAATTGAGGAATAACGCAGTTTTGGAGGGAGATTGATTTCATGAAGGAAATGACCTAATTGAGTGGGGCCAAGGGCAAGGAAGCTCATAATATATATAAGGAAGAGGATGGCAGCCATATGGGGTTATGTTTTATATTATTATTTTGATATTGGTCTGTTTAGACTTTGCTTCCTCTTGCTGTTTAGCAGGGTTGCTGTGCTATTTAGCACTGGGTGTTCCTGAGCGGGGATCCCACCTCTTTCCTTGAGAGGCCTCTTGGAAGAGTATTGTATTCATTTCCACATTCAGTTTTTCAGGCCAAGCTACATCTTTCTTCATTAGCGCAGTTTCTGCAGGTTATTGTGCTCTGTTGCAGGGTGTTGCAGTGGAGGGTTTAGAAACCCACTTTCTGATCTAGTTTCTCATTGGAGGAAGGATTCCTTCACTTGGGAGATCAGTTTGGAGAGTCCTTGGACTTTTTTAAGATATTTGGCATCAGGCCAACTATTTCCCATCATTTCCAGCGTTGTTCCAGCTGGGAATTATGTTATTTTGGAGGGCAGCTTCAGTGAAAGATCGTGTTGCTCCTTTAGAGTGTTTTCTTGTGATTGGAGGGTTTAGCCTTTCATGGGAGGAGACCTTTGAGGGGATCCACATTAGATATGATATATTTCATCCTTCTACACTCATGTGCTTCAAATTTCATTGAATCTTCAGCCATAGGGCTTTAGATCCCATCTTGTATAGGGTGTATTTCTGAAAACCCTTTCCGGGTTCTTTATAAGAGTTTGTATTGAGCCTAGATCTATATTGGGCATATATTTTGAGGCATATAACAGCCCTACATATTTTGTACATTCTTTTGTTGTAGCAGTGTGTTTATAACTGTGTTGTAGCAGTCTCTAGCATTTTTGTATTATGACAACAGCTCATTTGTGGAGTGATTGTTAATGGGAGGCTTGTTCCTTCATTGTACATGACTTATGCCTCACTATTTATGTTTATTTGTTGATCTAATATATGATGTTATGTCTCCATATTGGTCTCCAATGTTCATGAGTTGATTTACACTACTATTTCCAGTTTTGTGTTCATGTATTACTGCATTCCCCATTTGGGAATATTTCAACACAAACCTACTCTACTGATCCACAAAATTCAATTAACAATTTAGAACATCAATCACAAACATGCAATGAGAAATAAAACACATGCACACCGTATTTTTCCAATTGAAAGAAATGTACTAAAAAACAAATTTTCCTGCTTGAATTAATCTGATGAATAGTGATGTATTTCAATTTCTTTTCTCAACTAAGCACTACCCGCAAGTGAATAACCTAGATTCTAATCAATGAGAATATTTGACCCAGACTTAGGCAATTTACGCCTCTCCTTGAGCCCCTATTTCCTTGCACAATTCCTTGAGAAATTAGGCCCCTATTATTTAGGAAATTCCTCCAAAATGATTGCACAATTCCCAAGGTTGATTATTTGACTGCATGCAACACCTATACACTCAAGATTAGTCTATAACTTATGTTACACTGCCTTGGAATCTCCACGACAGTTGGGGAACTCGAAATTTCTGCATGCATTATATATTTTGGGTTGATTAATTAGTTAACTAGATGATCACTGAGTTTGACTAAAGTCCCACTGCACAACTGTCCTTCCAATAGTTCATCTAGCAGTTCGAATTAGCTTAGCTTAAAACAACTTGAAATAATTGACCTTGATTGCTACAAATTAGAAATCACACATGCTTAATTGATATCTAACTCATCTAACTCAAATTTACTGAGCTAAATGAGTGACAAGATCCATGTCACCTTGGTTAACTACATCCAAGTTGTATACAGATGTGGAAATTCAAAATTTCTCAATTTAACCAAGGAAGAATCAAATTGAGAATTTCTTGCTGCATTTTTGAACAAAAAGAACAACATATTTTGAGAAAAATCATGCACCCGAGATTTTTGTTAAACCTACTGTAGAATATATTATCAATAACAACGTTTGATTAGCTAGGAATAAAGGGTTAGCCTGGTATCGAGGTTCAGTTATTTCGTGAAATGCTGGTACTGTTATCACTCAGGTTTTCCTTGAAGTTGTGGAAGAGGAAAGTATACCCGAGGTAACCACAGACCAACCTTCAGATGCAGAATCTAGCCAATTTGCGTCCAGAGAGGGCTCTCTCTTTATAATTTATCTTTGTTCTTAGAAAGTTTTAGGCTAGTTATAGGTCCAAGAGTTTGTTTGAAAATGGTGGAATTCGCCAACTAAGGGCAAGGTTGAATATTTTCAGGCCATTGGGCTATGGAGTCAAAGGGATGGCTTTACTGGATTAATATTCTACACACAAGATGGCTTTGCAGGGCAAGATAGCCAAACAGAGAACAATTTTAAGGAAATAAAGTGGATGGAATGGGTTTTGAAGGAATGAAAGGCACTCAAGAATCTTTCAACATATTCAAAGAAAGAAAATGAATGATTACAAACAAAGAGCAGTTAAGAATTCTTTATTATAGTAATCAAGATGTTCAAACCAGCGAAGCAAGAGCAGTTAAGAATTCGTTGCTTATAACTAGTTTAGAAGAAAACATTTGGAATAACTGCAATTAAAAATCATAGTACATTTAAGTAAGTTCTGATTTATTCTTTATGTCAATTACTCAGAAATGGAAACACAGTGATATTATAAACAGATATAAAACTTAAAACATAGGATAGAAATACTTATTGAACTGCAGTTCGACGCATGAATCCTACAAAAAGTCCTGAGCTTCAAATCGTCATCCAGCAAGCCACAAAGTAATTTCTCCAAAGCACTTTTATTCCAAAAGATCAATGTTACAGCAAAGTAGTAGAATCCACCCTAAACACTCTCTTTAAGGGTTTATTTATACAAAAAATGATTGAAAATATCTCACACTAATCTAGCCAATAATCTAGGGTGACTAATGAGTAATTTACAATAAAAAGGAGACAAATGGTCTCGTAGACAAAATAACAAGTAACTACTGATGTGTTGTTTCCTTCCTTTGTGGATGTTCTGGAGGCAGGCGCTATAATAGGGCTTGATGTTGTCCCTTTGAGTAATTTCTTTGCCTGTTTGATACTCTTTGTTTCTACGGATACTCTTTAACCTGTTCAACTGATACTCTTTAATCTGTGCTCACTATTTATCCTTTGCATGATGGTAAAAGATAAATTTCTCTGCCCGAGGATAAATTTTACAAAATTTCCAATAAGTCTTCCCACCATTGATCTTCTGCTATTACGGTTCTTTTAAGTTTTCTCAATGTCTCATCGGCCTCTGTGTACCTGTAAAAAGTGGGCTGACTAGGGAACAAATACTTTATTTCATGCTCCAGATGAAACAAATTCTTCAATCTGTCATAGAGATTCCTCCCTGTTGGCAATGTTGCTTGTGATGCATTGATAGAAATAACAGTTGTGTTATGAGCATGTATGTCTATTTTAGTAACATAGGTTTCCAGGTCCATTATCTTGTCACCTGCTAGCATAGGACTGGGTAACCCATTGTCTAATAAAACCTGAAATTTCCCTTTAAAAGCATTGATTTCTTCTAGCATATCTGTGCACTTCCTTTCCAAATTCTGCATAAGAGTTCTTTTGGTAAAAACTCTTTTTATTTCTAAGATAGTGCCTGTCCTGTCATCAATTCCTAACTCTGAAAGCTGTTGCTTAGTCCGGGTGTTCAGAAACTGTATAAGTTGATTGGCTTGCTCAGGTATGCTCTTTAATTCATCTCTTGGTTTGGCTATTTCTTCCTGAGCTACTTTGATCAAGTCATTTTGTTCAAAGATTGTTTGAACAAAAGACCAAATACTTTTTATTGACTCAATTATATTGTCCCAAAGAATTTCATTTATTTCTCTCAAAGGCTTTTTTAATGAAAGATCTTTTTCTAAAGCCTTAACTAATTTTTCCAATATTTTAATCTCCCTGGTATTATCTGCAACAGTCCTTTTGGACATATCATATTTCTGCTCCAAGTTTTCTAACTGCAATTTTGTGGTTTTAAGTTCTGTGACCCTGAGTTTTAAACTTTCCATTTGTTTTACCAATTCATCAGAACTTAAACCAGAAGTGTCTACCTGTGCTGATTCTGTTTGTTGATCTGTTGTTGTGGTACCTGTAGTTGTAGTAGCTTCTGTGATGGATGCCTGCATGATAGCTTCCTTTTCTTGTAAAGCGTGTTCCAATTCTTTCTCTGTTTCACTCAGTTGCTCAGTCATTTTTAAGAGAAACTCCATTATTTCCTCCTGTGAATTTTCCTTCAAGACTTCTTGAGTCTGGGGATGCCTTGAAGCTGGCAATTTCAGCTGCTTTCTCAGTGCAGAAATATCATCATCTTTCTTTTTGATTAGTGCTTCAATGCTTTTGATATCTTTTGGGTTGTGACCCAAACTGATGATTATGTCTTCTAGAGACTTTATTCTGTTATCTTTTGCCTGAGAAGAGGCCTTCTCAATTTGCAACTGGGTGCTTGTATTATTTAAAGAATCTTGTAGCCTAAGGGCTGACATGGCCTTATCAGTAAGAGTGGAATATACCATTTCCCCAGTTTGTTTATGCAACTCTATCTGGTCCAGGGGATGAATGTCTTTTGCCAGGACCTCAAAATTGGTCCTAATATAATCAGCTGCTATCGTGCGTTTGGGCACCTTGGATTTAAAATGACTCATCATCATCTTGCCTTGTTGAATGTCAAATGCTGACATTAACCTTTCCTAATTATGTGGAGCCATTTTCAGATATTGATCATATACTTTCATTCTCAATGGATCATTCTTTGCCTTTATATTAATGAAAGTTCTTTTTATATCACCTGTATCTGTTTTTGGTGGCTTAAAAGAAGATACTTCAGTACTCAATTGTTTTTGCAATGCTTTTCCTTTCTGATCTGTGTGTGTCATACTAACAGAACCAGTTAGTTGACTATCTTCTCTTCCATCATCAAACATTTCATCAATGATTTCCACATCTGGAAGTGGATCGGATTTCTGCTTTTTGGCTTGATGTAGCTCTGAGGTTTCTTTGGGAGGAGTAGTATCTGGAACCTGCCTTTTCTTTCCTATTTCCATATTGGATGGAGTTTGTAATTCTGAAACTTCAGGATGATTTACCTGAGTGGGAGAAACTTGTGATTGATCAGGTGCTCTGGAGGTTTGAGGTTTCTCTGCCATAATAAAAGTTTCAATGACCTGTATTTCAGGTTCCTTTCCTTTGCCTTTTGACTCTACTGCAATAGATGGACTGCTTTCCTGTAATCTCTGTTGTAGATTTCCTGCTGAAGAAGTGCCAATGTGAGGTACCTGCACTTGTGCAAAAGATTCTAAGTCAAATTTTTTCTCAAGGTCTTTCATAATTTTGTTCATTTTGTCTTCTTCACTTTCTTCCTCAACTAGTGTTTCTTCCACCCACTCATCTTGATTAGCATATTGTTCTATTTCAGGAATCCTGTTGTGAAAGTATGGGGATGATTTGTTCTTCATTCTTTTATCACAGATAAAACCAAATGGATCATAAGGAACCCAACGAAAACTTCTTTGAAACTTGCAATGGTTTTGTAGTATCTCTTCTGCTTCTCGCTCAGCATCCCTAGAGTTGCATATGAAGGGACCTAATTGACTTTTGATCCTGAGTTGGGCTTTCTTTTTCACGCTACAAAAATGAATCATATCAGAATTATTCATTTTCCTGAAATATTCCAAGGCAAATAGTCTCATGGGCACATATTTTGGCAACCTAAATGGATGAAATTCACATCCATATGTTCTGATGACTGAATGATTTTGGTATAAATACCATTCCCCAACTTTATATGTCCTTGAAAGATGCAAAGTCTTCTTAATCTCATTACTGAGCCTTGGAGGGGGAATTCCTGTCAACAAGGTAGTTGCAGGGTATACAAAAAGATCGATGAACTCAGCATAAGAATAGGGAGAATTATAGGAAGAGTGAGTTATTGCAGACCAAAATATAACTGATCTAGGGTTTCCCTTGGCATCAAGCTTTTTAACAGGAAAAGGGAACTTCTCTGATTGATAATAGATGATGAGATGGTAAATGACTGAGGAATATTTAAACACTTTCTCATTATCTAGCTTCATAAACTGGTCATGGATTTTATTAGCAATAAAAGAGACAAAGTCATATTTTACTGCAGGAGGTTGCCCAGGAGTAAAGATGGACAGCAAAACCAGGGTTATTTCATCAACATATTCACTTGTATTGAAACCCATGACAAAGGATATCATATTCAGGATGAGTCTACCTAGATTATTAAAGTAAGCAAAACCATATGGGGGAGGTCCCTTAGGTTGATGTTCAGGCAACATAAAAGTCTGGCAAATGCATTTCAATTTTTCTGGGGACAGTTGGGTGGACTTTTCAAGTAGTTCTTCCATGGAAAAAGGAGTAAGTTCTTGATCAGGTTCAAAATGGAGCATTTTATTGATGGCAATCGTCTACACGTGACAACTGCTTCGAGTTCTACATGAGCACTAGAGTCTTTAGCTTTTTAGTCTTTATCCACTAAGGAGCAAATATTCTAACTCTACGTAGGGGGCATTTAATGGAGTTACATTTAGGGCCGCTGGAGCTTCCATTTTGGTTCTTGTGTGTTCAAAATGGAAGTTTCTGGGTTTTCTTCACAGAAATGACGCGATTTTAGTTTTAATGAGGGAAATTGGCACAGTTGCAGGTTTGGGGGAACAATTCACAGTTTTAAAAACCAGGAATGATCTTAGCGATAAGATTTTAACATTAATCCAGTGGAAAAAACAAGGAACACAGAGTTTCTTTTAAAGTTCGGAGCACAATGGAATAAATACCTGTTTTCGGAGGCAAACTGGGATTTAACAGGTATCAAGTGGTAGCAAGAAGATGCTTGAACACTGGTCCGACGGAATTCTCGAGCGAAATTGGATAGAATAGTAATTTTTAGTGAAAATTTTGAATTTCGCAGTGGAAGGCGCAGTCTCTTTCAACAATGAAAATGACAGAAAAACACGAAATTTGTTTTATTTACAAAGTCAAAAGGGATTTTTATTTTATCAAGGAATGACATCATCGAGGTACGGGATGACTTGTGGCAGGGGTCGGGCAGTAAGCGGTAATTTCCGCACCGCTTGTAAATAGTGGTTTTAAACGCGAGAGGAGCGATTCCAATTGATTAACGGACACGTAGTCGGAGGACGTTTCAAACACGTGCCCACGCCTTGATCGGGCCCGACGGGGCCGGCGCGGAATTGGAGCGGGCGTCGATGCGAGAATGAGCGATCGGACGGATAATATAACGTGTAGATAGCGGGGTATTTAACGTGCGGGCCAAAAGAGTTATGGTTTTAAATATCTGACCGATTGGTTGGAAGTCCCATGATTTATTAATTAATCAGCGATTAATTAATCCCTTGGTTTTATGAATGATCGAGGGTGAGGCGAGACTTTGGCTTTTTAACTCGAGTTAAGTTTGAGGCTGGGCTCTAAATAGCGAGATTTTTAACTTGAGGTTAAAGCGTCGGGTACGTGGGAAATGGGATTATTTCCAAAGTTTAGTTTTAATTAAACTTTGGATTTAATTTTATTAAAACATATAAAATATATGTTTCAAAGTTTTTCCTATATGTTTTTTATTATATGATAAATCAACCAATACGATTAATTTATCATAGGGGCGGGAGTATTACATAATGATATATTTTAACCAAAGGGCACATAAAGTGGGTCTTTTATGAATAATTGGGAAATACATACTTTGGTTAAAATTTAATAATAAGATGGGTTTTTGGGATATTTATGTAAAAGGAGTTATATACTTAGGATAAGGACTTTCACTAGGGATTTAGTAAATAGATCAGAAGTCAATATGACAAAAGGACAAGGTAAACTCAAAATACTTAACTATAACTAAGAAAGTGAAGATTTCTGAAGTACTTAAACATAGAATAGCAAGTGATTTTGAGGGTTTATTATGGAAATTTGCATGATTTTCCTAAGTAAAATAGGATTTTACTTAGGAAAAGGTTAAAAGTGAATGATTATAATGATAAATAACTTCAAGTACTTAGGTCTTTTTGATCATTAGGCCGAGGGTCCGGTCCCTCCAAAAGTCAAGGAAATGCCTTGAGCCCCTTTGATCTCCAAATACCTTAGCACTTTGGGGAAATTAGTAAAAAACTTAAGAGGAAAGTGATGTGGGAAGTTAATGATTTTGACTTTGCTTGCTGTGATTTTCCAGTGTATTTCCTGCTTCAGTACTTGTGATGAAAGTAAAGGATTAAACACCTTTAGCAGCATCATTTATCACATGAAACTTTGCAACACCATCTACCTACCCTATCTACTTTACACTACCATTTTATTTTCTTTATTAGGGTGCATTTGGACTGGCAAACCCTCATCAATTTTCTTTTCTTTTACAAGGAAAATCTATCTAATTCTACCCTTATTACATCCAAGGGCTCAGATTAAACTGTTGAGCACCTTTTATTAACTCTACCTATCTACTTATCTGCCAAGATTAAACTGTTTGGTCAGATATTTATTCTCTATTCTACAACATGAAATTGAAAAATGAATGAGTCAAGTTTTAAACAGTTTGACTCTTCATAAATTGTGGCAAAAGTTTGACAAGCTGCACACAATTGCTTTATGACAAAAATGAAATAGTAGTGGCATTTGGATTTGCACACTTTCATTGGTCTATTTTTTGCTTGGGGTTCGTTTCTTTCATTTTCTTGACTAATTTATTTTTCTTACCCTTTAATTTTCTTTTAGGGTATACCCTCTTTACATTTTTTAAATTTTTTGATTTTTTTTGGTTTTTCAAGAATATGGAACACCTTTGCTCAAGAAAAAGGTTTGAACATATTCCATAGTTTAATCAAGACAATCATGAAAAATGACACCTATTGGTATAGGAGTCTAACACTGGCTCCACTTGGGGATGGCTTTTCCTTGTGAAAAGTCAAGAACAGCAGGTCAGTTGCCTCAAATATGTCTTCAGTCTGAACATGTAATCTCCTTCTTCTGGTAGCTTTATTGTACATATGATAGTGGAACTTTTGGATCTTAGGGCCTTCATTTCGGGCTTCAACTCCAAGAAGTCACCATCCAATCAAAACTGCATTAGAAAAGGATATATTATGTACAAGTTAGAAAAAACCAGAATATCCTAGTAAATAGGATTAAAATAGTGCTTCAGCATTCGACCATTGACTAGTCCTTCCTCAGCTTCTGAATTGTCCAAGTTCTTTAGAAAGTATGTGTTGTTCCCCTGTAAGGCATGAATAATGTAAGGCCCTTTCCATAAGAAATAAAATTTCCCATGTTTCCCTTTTTCTTCCCTTCTGGAATCCCATCTTAGGACTTTGTCTCCTAATTGGAAATCTTCTGCTTTAGTTCTTTTGTCAAACATTTTCTTTAACTTTTCCTGCAAGACTTGAGATCGTTGATACACTTCTTCTCTGGTTTGCTGCAAGTGAATTGTTTGGTTAATTCTTCTCTGAATATCATTTGGTTCCACTTGAGCCTCCTGAAGTAACTTCATAACAGGAATTCCTAAAGATGATGGAAATCTTGCTTCAATGCCATAAACTAATTCATATGGACTAGTCCCAATTGATTTCTTAGTTGTAATTCTGTCTACCCACAATGCATTGGTCAATTTCTTATGCCAATTC
Source organism: Pinus albicaulis (assembly GCA_034641835.2). Lineage (NCBI taxonomy): Eukaryota > Viridiplantae > Streptophyta > Pinopsida > Pinales > Pinaceae > Pinus > Pinus albicaulis. The sequence goes on along the minus strand of CM076583.1, from coordinate 214,193,962 downwards.
TTTTTATTTTCTTCCAATAGCTTTTTAATTATATTAATAAGGCTTTTATTGGAGGATTCTGCCAGTCCATTACCTTGGGGGTAATAGGCTGTTGAATGGCCTAAAGTAATATGATATTTATTGTAGAAACTAATCATTTTCTTTGACTTAAATGCAACAGCATTATCTGTTATAATTTTCTCTGGACAGCCAAATCTTGAAAGTATATTGGTTTCTAAAAACCCTATAATTACAGAATCATTGGCCTGTCTGCATGGGATAGCTTCAATCCATTTGGTAAAGTAATCTGTGGCAGTTAAAATCCATCTGTGTTGCCCAGAGGAAGAGGGATGAATTTCTCCAATAAAATCTAATCCCCATTGTTGAAAGGGTCTTTCTATGGAAATTGGTCTTAATGGTAAAGGTAACAACTTTCTTTTACCCTCAAAGATCTGACACTTATGACAAGTTGTTACAAATTTCTTAACATCTGAAAATAAAGTTGGCCAGTAAAAACCAGCCCTTAAGATTTTGTCTGCAGTTGATTTCTAGTAGAGATGTCCACCACAATCCCCTGCATGAAATTCATTAAGTGCCTTGTCAGCTTCATCTTTCAATAGACAATTTAATAAAATTCCTTCATGATTTTTCCAAAATAGAGTGCCATCTAAAATACAATATTTTAAAGATGTCATTTTCAAAAATCTTTGTTTTGTTCTGGACAACCCTGGAGGAGCTTGCAGGTTTAGCAAAACATGAATGATATCAGTGTACCAGGGAGAATCTAAAAAAACTTGACTGATCTGTGGAGTCGTCATCTCCTGTTCGTCATCCAGTTCGTTAATGTCTAAGGCTTGGCAATTAGTTTCAGTCATGAGTTGAGCCAAACCTTGACCTTTTATGAGTTTTGTTGGTTTAATTTCAATATCATATTCCAAAATGGTAGCTATCCACTTACCTCTTTTTCCTTCAATACCATCTTGAGTCAATATGTCTTTAACTACAACATCAGACACATAAGCTATCACATGAGAATATAATATGTAAATTCTGAAATCTTTAATTGCTTTTACCAATGCAAAAGCCTGTTTCTCCATGATATTGTATTTCAAAGATGCATCCCTGAGTGCTTTACTAAAAAAGGCAATTGGTTTTTCACATCCCTGATCATCTTTTTGTAGTAAAACAACTGCAATTGTATGTTCAGAAGAAAATGAAAAAATAATGAAATCTCTATCAAACTTTGGACTGGTAAGAACTGGTGTTCTTGTTAAAGCCATTTTGATTTCTTCAAATGATTGCTTGGCTTCTACAGTCCAGTCAATGCTTGAATCCTTTTTAAGCATGTTAGTAAGCAATCTAAGTAATTCAGCTAAACTAGAAATACATCTTCTCAAGAAATTAATCTTTCTTATGAAGGCTTGCAACTCTTTTATGTTTCTGGGATGAGGTATCTGTAAAATTGCTTGTATTCTTTCTGGATCAATCCTAATGCCATCTTTAGAAATAATATGGCCTAAGAGCTTTCCTTCTTCCAAACCAAACAATGACTTTTTAGGGTTTAAAGAAATCCCATACTTTCTGCACTTTATAAACACTTGCCTTAGATGATCTAAATGTTGCTGATCTGTTTTGGAAAAAACTGTTAAATCATCTAGATAAATTACCAGAAAATCATGTATTTCTTTAGCAAAAGCAATGTCCATTGCTCTCTGAAATGTAGCTCCTGCGTTCTTGAGTCCAAATGGCATCTTGACATATTTAAAAGTACCCCATGGTGTTGTAAATGCTGTTTTATCTTGGTCATCAGGATGAACCAGAATCTGGTTATACCCTGAAAATCCATCCAGAAGAGATATTATTGAAGATCCCACTACCCTCTGTAGAATATGATCCATTTTAGGCAAAGGATAGTTATCTTTTAAAGAAACTTTATTTAAATTTCTCAAATCGACACAGTCTAATTTCTCCAGTTTTCTTTCTTGTTGGCACTAGATTAGAAACCCATTCAGAGAACCTAATAGGAGCTATAATCTCTACTTCAAACATCCTTTTAATTTCTTTTTCAATTGAAGGTAGTAAAACAGGATTGATCCTTCTAAGTTTTTTTTTAAAAGGTTTTTGGTCTAGTTTCAAAGGTATAGTGTGTTGAATTATGGATGTATCATATGCTTTAAGATCTTCATAACTCCAGGCAAAAACGTCCTGGAATTCTTTTAAGAGTTCAACATATTTAACCTTTTGATCTTGTGGTAGAGATTTGGATAATTTAACCATTTTAGGATCTTCTGGGGTTCCTAAATTGCATTCTTCAATATCAGCCTTGACAGGCTCCATTTTGGGTCTAAATGGAATATCATTTGAGTAAAAAATATCCTCCAAAGGAGTTAATCCCTTGGGTAAATGATTATCTTTCAGATTAATGATTTCTGTCTCATCTTCTATGATCTCATCAGATTCCATGTTTTTCAAATCCTGCATGTCTTTTTCTGTGAATGTGGTTGGGTGCAGCATATGAATTGCACTTTCTCTTGAAATATCTATTTTTTGTTCCTTTTCTTGATCAAATTCATCAATAGTTATGTCTTCATCTATATTACAGTTAGAAAACTCATTTTGCAGTGTCAAAAAACTATTGATTTGATTATTATTTACAAATACTTGCCAATTCAAAAGATTGTCCGGTATAGCAGGCCTATGTCTAATCTCAGCTGAAAACTGATGATTAGGATCAAAAGGTAACTTACATGTGCTAGCGAACATTGCGAGACTGTGAGCATGAAAATTTTGTTTCCTTGGAATTTTGGCAAGTTGAGCTTGTAGAAAAGTGTTGAGAATTTCCACAACTGTTTCTCTGTATTGTTTCAATCTCATGTCTTTTGTTGAACATTCTCCTTTAATTTGTTGAATAATTAGCTCGGAATCTCCTATGATTAATACCCTAATAGCTCCTAATTTCTTGACATGTTTAAGCCCTAACAAAAGAGCTTCGTACTCTGCCATGTTATTAGTGCATTTGAAATTCAACCTATAAGCATGACCCTCAGCATGATTATTTTCAACATTATGTAACCAAATCCCAGCTCCTGCTCCTAATTTGTTTACTAAGCCATCAAATTCTAAATGCCACAGAATTTCATGTTCATAATCCTCATCAATTGTTTTAAAATGTTTCTTGACAGGAGCTAGTTGCTTAGATTTTTCTGGTATTTCTTGATTGTCTGGTGTTTCTTGGTTTTCAGAAATCTCTTCAATCTTAACAGTGGTTTTGTTTGTAGCTTCTTTTTCAGGTGCTTCTAGTTCAGTTGGAAGGTCCTTTTCAGCATTATAGAGGATGAAGGAATCCATATCAGAATGTACTGAATAGACAAGGAAGTTTTCAGGCTTCTCATGACTACTAACCAAGTACTTCATCAAGGTTTCTCTATGTAATATTTTAGGTTGACCAAATACTGAAATAGTGGCATATGACATGTCTAGTTGAATAGATCCTCCAAGTTTAGCACCCCAGGATCTAGACAACAACATACCATATTTAGGAGGGATATCAGCCACTACCATATCCATCAAAACAGACTTAGCAGGGTATTGTACCATAGTAACACACAAGTCTTTAATCAAACCTAGACATTTTACCTGACTAGAAATAATAAAAAAACAAATCTTTATACGGTCTGGTAATGTATAGATTTAATCTTTCCATCACTGCTTTTGGCATCAAATTGTGAGATGCTCCAGAATCAAGCATTGCATTATGGAGTATCTTGTCATGAACATTCAGGCTTACATAAAATGGAGGAGTTCCTCCACTTTCTGGTTTGCCATTTACCTCGGGACCAAAAAGAAGTTTGGGTTGATCATCAAGAATATTTACTGAATCATCCAATCCAGTAATGTTAATGTTTAGGGACTTGGTAATTTGACTTCTATAGACATCATGTTTAGCCAATTCTGATAAAGGAACAGCTATCTTTAGTTTGCCTATTTCAGCCTCTAGATTGAAAGGTTTTTCAGTTTGAGTTTTGGTATTTTGCACAGTAGGGTTTTCTCTATTTTTTGGGTTTTCAACGTTTTTCTCTTTTTCATGAGTGAAATTTTGATTTGAAGGTGTTTCTGAGTTAACTTCTACTATTTCTTCTACATTTCCTGCAGGAGGAAAAGTATTAGATTGTTGTTTATTGTTTGGTTGGTTGTCAGAGACATCTTCAATTATTGGATTTGAAGGGTTGGGAGTTATCCTAGACAGAATTTGTACTTGGGGAATGTTTTGTACAGGGGGAATGTTAACTTTACCTTTGACATTTTGTTTTGCATTTTTCTGTTTTCTATTCTCTGGCACATCAATCCGTCTGCTTCTCAAATTGTACTGTTTATGAACCTCATAAATTGTTGTGTCATAGCCTTCCTTAAAATCAAAAGTTTCTCCTGAATGAGTTTGGAATGTTTCAAGGATGTGATTCTCTTGATCATCCTGAGATAGGAAAACTTCTGGTTCATTTTGTTTTTCATTCACATTATTTATTTCGACATCCTCAGTAGGTTCTTCAGAAGTTGAACCTTCAACAAAGTTTTCTTGGAAAGGTGGCCTGATATTTTGGTCAGGGACATTCTTCTTAATGTTTTGGTTCGGATTTCTCCTAAAGTTTGGGTTTTTCACAACATTTTGATTATCACCAGTAGACTTTCTTTCGATTGTCTCCACTATGTCTCCTAATCTTTCCATACCTTTAATGATTGCATCCAGCTTTCTTTCAAAAGCTTAAGGTTCTTCATTCATAGGCATTCTTCTTTCTGCCCTAGATCTTGCTCGTTTTTCTATAAGATTTGCTTCTACACTCACCACTATGCTTTTCATTTCCTCTAGGGTTTGGGGAGCTCTTTCCCTGAGTGAATAAGCTATGTCAGAGTCAAAACCATTTGGAAATTTAACCAATACAGAGTCAGGCGGGGGTCTGAGGTTCTGGGGAACATCGTTATATGCTTCATTGAATCTTATTATGTAATCTTGCACTGTTTCATTAGGTCTTCTCCTTAATTTTTCAAATTCTGATAAGATCTGAAGAGGGTCTTTCTTCTTCTCCCATCTATTCAAAAATGCCCTATACAAAGCTGGTAAATCAGCAATACTGTTTGGAGCAAGGGCTCTAAACCATGTCCTAACTTCCCCAGTAAGACTTTGAACAAAAATTCTCATTCGGACATCATCAGTGTGAATTTCATGGAACTCAAAGTAATCAGTCATCCTTTTGGTATGTTGTTGAGCTGTATAAGTACATGATCCATCAAAAGGTGTGATCTTACTCTGATAATCTTGAGGCAAGGCAACAGGGTTGTTAGGCAACCTTAAAGGGGCATATCTATTGGCCATTGGAAGATATAGTGGGATAACAGGAGTTGATGGTCTGGTAGGATGGGATGGAGGAGTAGAAGGATTGACAGGTGTTTGAAAATCTTGAGAAAAAGTAACTGAACTAGGGGAAGCTTCGGTAATTACAGAGATATTTGAGCTTTCTTCAAAGGTTTGTTCAGATTGAATGGAGTCTTGTAACTATTTTTCAAGGTGATATGAAACAAATCTGAGTTGCAAATCTTCAAAAAACAATGGATTTGGAACTAATCTGGATAATTCAGTTTCAGAAAAATTTACAAATAAGGATGTTTCAAAACGCTCATCAAAAGGGATTTCGTCAAAATATATTATCTTGACATGGCAGGATTGTGATCTAGAAAGAGGTCTGAAACTTCCAAAACTCTCTTGACTTCCTCTTTCAGAACTTTCTTGACTTCCTTGTCTTCTAAGAATCCTAGGAATTAGATTTGGATTTTCAAATATTGGTGGTGGATTAGGGTCAGGATTTGACCTAGTATGACGAATCCTTTCTGAAGCCAGTTTTCCTAGATGATATATGTTTTTGTATTTTTGGTCTTAATTGAAATGAAAATACAACTTCAATCAATTCTTCAAGAAATAATGATTTATGATTAAAATTTTCTCAAAGATTTTATTGAACTAGAGAGTCTGATTAAACATTTTGAAACTAAGGTTCAAAGTATAAGCTAAATCAGAGATAGACTGAAGCAGCATTTATTTACTATGCAGTTGCAAGGCAAAATCATTTCAAAGGCTATCTGGCTGATTTTCAGACTCTGTCTATAGCTTATAAGTGAACAATATTAACAAATAAAAATGATTCAGTTCCCCAGTATGGTCGCCACTATGTTATCACTCAGGTTTTCCTTGAAGTTGTGGAAGAGGAAAGTATACCCGAGGTAACCACAAACCAACCTTCAGATGCAGAATCTAGCCAATCTGCATCCAGAGAGGGCTCTCTCTTTATAATTTATCTTTGTTCTTAGAAAATTTTAGGCTAGTTATAAATCCAAGAGTTTGTTTGAAAATGGTGGAATTCGCCAACTAAGGGCAAGGTTGAATATTTTCAGGCCATTGGGCTATGGAGTCAAAGGAATGGCTTTACTGGATTAATCTTCTACACACAAGATGGCTTTGCAGGGCAAGATAGCCAAACAGAGAACAATTTTAAGGAATTCAAGTGGATGGAATGGGTTTTGAAGGGATGAAAGGCAATAAAGGATCTTTCAACATATTCAAAGAAAGAAAATGAATGATTACAAACAAAGAGCAGTTAAGAATTCTTTATTATAGTAATCAAGATGTTCAAATTAGCGAAGCAAGAGCAATTAAGAATTCATTGCTTATAACTAATTTAGAGGAAAACATCTAGAATAATCACAACTGAACTCAGAGTACAATTAAGTAAATTCTGAGTTATTCTTTTATGTCAAGTATTCAGAAATGGACACAATGATATTATAAACAGATATAAAACTTAAAACATAGGATAGAAAGACTTATTGAACTACAGTCCGACACATGAATCCTGCAAAAAGTCCTGAGCTTCAAATTGTCATCCAGTAAGCCACAAATAAATTTCTCCAAAACGCTTTTATTCCAAAAACATCAATGTCACAGCGAAGTAGTAGAATCCACCCTCAATACTTTCTTTGAGGGTTTATTTATACAAAAAATGATTGAAAATATCTCCCACTAACCTAGCCCTTAATTTAGGGTGACTAATAAATAAATTACAATAAAAAAGGAGACAGATGGTCTCGTAAATAGAATAAAATGTAACGGCTGGTGTGTTGTTTCCTTATTTTGCGGATGTGCTGGAAGTAAGTGCTGAAATAGGGCTCGATGCTATCCCTTGGAGTAATTTCTTTGCTTGTTTGATACTCTTTGTCTTTACGGATACTCTTTAACCTGTTCGACTGATACTCTTTAACCTGTTTTCACTATTTATCCTTTACATGATAGTAAAAAGATAAAATTCTCAACCTGAAGATAAATTTCATAAAATTTCCAATAAGTCATTCCACCATTGATCTTCTGCTATTACGGTTCTTTTAAGTTTTCTCAATGTTTCATCGGCCTCTATGAGTTTGTAAAAAGTGGGCTGATTGGGGAACAAATACTTTATCTCATGTTCAAGATGAAATAAATTCTTCAACCTGTCGTAGAGATTTCTTCCTGTTGGCAACGTTGCTTCTGGCAAACTGATAGAACGAGCAGTCATGTTCTGAGCATGGATATTTATTTTCTTAACATAGGTTTCCAGGTCCATTATCTGGTCGTCTGAGAGCATAGGACTGGGTAACCCACTGTCCAACAAAATCTGAAATTTTCCTCTGAAAGCATTAATTTCTGCCAGAATATCTGAGCACTTCCTTTCCAAATTCTGCATAAAAGTTCTTTTGGTGAAAACTCTTTTTATCTCCAAAAAAGTGCTAGTCCTGTCCTCAATTCCTAACACTGCAAGCTGTTGCCTAGTCCGAGTGTTCGAAAACTGTATAAGTTGATTGGCCTGCTCAGGTCTGCCCCTTAATTCATCTCTTGTTTTGTTTATTTCTTCCTGAGCTACTTTAATTAAGTCATTCTGTTCAAAAATTGCTTGAACAGAGGGCCAAATACTTTTTATTAATTCAATTATATTGTCCCAAAGAATTTCATTTATTTCCTTCAAAGGCTTCTCTAATGAAAGATCTTTTTCCAAAGCCTTAACCAATTTTTCCAATCTTTTAATTTCCCTGGTGTTATCAGCAACGGTCTTTTTAGATGTATCATATTTCTGCTCCAAATTTTCTAACTGCAATTTTGTGGTTTGAAGTTCTGTGACTCTGAGTTTTAGACTTTCCATTTGTTTTACCAATTCATCAGAACTCAAACCAGAAGTGTTTACCTGTGCTGGCTCTGTTTGTTGATCTGTTGTTGTAGTACCTGTAGTTGTAGTAGCTTCTGTGATTGATGCCTGCATGATAGCTTCCTTCTCTTGTAAAGCTTGTTCCAATTCTTTCTCTGTTTCACTCAGTTGCTTAGTCATTTTTAAGAGCAACTCCATTATCTCTTCCTGTGAATTCTCCTTCAAAACTTCTTAGGTCCGGGGATGTCTTGAGGCTGGTAATTTCAGCTGCTTTCTCAGTGCAGCAATATCATCATCTTTATTTTTGATTAGTGCCTGAATGCTTTTGATGTCTTTGGGGTTGTGACCCAAACTGATGATTATGTCTTCCAGAGACTTTATTCTGTTATCTTTGGCCTGAGAAGAGGCCTTCTCAATTTGCAATTGGGTGTTTGTGTTATTTAAAGAATCTTGCAGCCTTAGGGCTGCCATGGCCTTATCAGTAAGAGTGGAATATACCATTACCCCAGTTTGTTTATGCAGCTCTATCTTGTCCAAGGGATGAATGTCTTTTGCCAGGACCTCAAAATTGGTCCTAATATAATCAGCTGCTGTCATGGGTTTGGGCACCTTGGATTTAAAATGACTCATCATCATTTTGCCTTGTTGAATTTTAAATGCTGACATTAACCTTTCCTGATTATGTGGAGCCATTTTAAAAATATTGATAATATACCTTCATTCTCAATGGATCATTCTTTGCCTTTATATTAATGAAAGTTCTTTTTATATCACCTGTATCTGTTTTTGGTGGCTTAAAAGAAGATACTTCAGTACTCAACTGCTTTTGCAATGCTTTTCCTTTGTGGCAGGTGTGTGTTTCACTAACTGTGCCAGTTAGTTGACTGTATTCTCTTTCATCATCAATTATTTCATCTATAATTTCCACTTCTGGGAGTGGATTGAGTTTCTGCTTTTTATCTTGATGTAGCTTTGAAGATTCTTTGGGAGGAGTAGTATCAGGAACATGCCTTTTCTTGCCTATTTCCATATTGGATGGAGTTTGCAATTCTGAAACTTTAGGATGATTTAATTGAGTGGGAGAAACTTGTGTTTGATCTGGTGCTCTGGAGGTTTGAGGTTTCTCTGCCATAATGAAAGTTTCAATGACCTGTACCTCAGGTTCTTTGCCTTTACCCTTAGATTCAACTGCAATTGGTGAACTGATTTCCTGTAATCCCTTTTGGATATTTCCTGCTGAAGAAGTACCAATATGAGGTACCTGCACTTGTGCAAAAGATTCTAAGTCAAAGTTTTTCTCAAGGTCTTTCATAATTTTGTTCATTTTGTCTTCTTCACTATCTTCCTCAACTAGTGTTTCTTCTACCCACTCATCTTGATTAGCATATTGTTCTATTTCAGGAATCCTGTTGTGAAAGTATGGGGATGATTTGTTCTTCATTCTTTTATCACATATAAAACCAAATGGATCATAAGGAACCCAACGAAAACTTCTTTGGAACTTGCAACAGTTTTGTAGTATATCTTCTGCTTCTCGCTCAGCATCCCTAGAGTTGCATATGAAAGGACCTAATTGACTTTTGATCCTGAGTTGGGCTTTCTTTTTCACACTACAAAAATGAATCATATCAGAATTATTCATTTGCCTGAAATATTCCAAGGCAAAAAGTCTCATGGGCACATATTTTGGCAACTTGAATGGATGCAATTCACATCCATATATTTTGATGACTGAAAGATTTTGGTATAAATACCAGTCCCCAGCTTTATATGTCTTGGAAAGCTGCAAAGTCTTCTTAATCTCATTACTGAGCCTTGGAGGGGGAATTCCAGTCAACAAGGTAGTTGCAGGGTATACAAAAAGATCAATGAACTCAGCATAGGAATAAGGAGAATCATAGGAAGAGTGAGTTATAGCAGACCAGAATATAACTGATCTAGGGTTTCCCTTTACATCAAGCTTTTTAACAGGAAAAGGAAACTTCTCTGATTGATAATAGATGATGAGATGATAAATGACTGAGGAATATTTAAACACTTTCTCATCATCTAGCTTCATGAACTGGTCATGGATTTTATTGGCAATGAAAGAAGCAAAGTCATATTTTACTGCAGGAGGTTGCCCAGGAGTAAAGATAGACAGCAAGACCAAGGTTATTTCATCAACATATTTACTTGTATTGAAACCCATGACAAAGGATATCATATTCAGGAGGAGTCTGCCTAAATTATTAAAGTAAGAAAAACCATATGGAGGTGGCCCCTTAGGTTGATGTTCAGGCAACATAAAAGTCTGGCAAATGCCTTTCAATTTTTCTGGAGACAGTTGATTGGAATTTTCAATCAATTCTTCCATAGACAAAGGAGTTAGCTCTTGATCAGGTTCAAAATGTAGCATGGTATTGATGGCCTGAGGAGTGATGGGGAAAAGGATACTCTGATCAGGAGACAGTACTGCCCTTTGAGTCGAATCATAGTTGGAATGACAGTAGTGGATGATTTCTGGGAAAATATAGACTGAGGGGATAAGATATCTTGGGAAATTGGATTCCCACAATCCAATGACATCCAGACCCTTTAAATAATCGTCTCTGCAGTGACAATAACTTCGAAGGGGGCTTTCATCAAACACTAAGTCTTTAATTTGAAAGTCTTTATCCCTAAGGGCAAATATTCTAACTCTCTGTGGGGGGCATTTAATGGAGTTACATTTAGGGCCGCCGGAGCTTCCATTTTGGTTCTTGTGTGTTCAAAATGGAAGTTTCTGGGTTTTCTTCACAGAAATGTCGTGATTTCAGTTTTAATGAGGGAAATTGGCACAGTTGCAGGTTTGGGGGAACAATTCACAGTTTTAAAAATCAGGGAATGATCTTAGCGATAGGATTTTAATACTGATCCAGTGGAAAAACAAGGAACACAGAGTTTCTTTTAAAGTTCGGAGCGCAATAGAATAAATACCTGTTTTCGGAGGCAAACTGGGATTTAACAAGTATCAAGTGGTGGCAAGAAGATGCTTGAACACTGGTCCGGCGGAATTCTCGAGTGAAATTGGATAGAACAGTAATTTTCAGTGAAATTTTGAATTTCGCAGTGGAAGGCACAGTCGCTTTCAGCAATGAAAAAGACAGAAAAAACACGAAATTTGTTTTATTTAAAAAGTCAAAAGGGATTTTTATTTTATCGAGGAATGACGTCATCGAGGTACGGGATGACATGTGGCAGGGGTCGGGCGGTAAGCGGTAATTTCTGCACCGCTTATGGGCAATGGCGGTTTTAAACGTGGAGGGAGCGATTCCATTGATTAACGGACACGTGGTCGGAGGACGGTTTCAAAACCACCATGCCCCCGCGCGTTAAAGTTCTGACGAGGGAAGGCTAGCGGAATTGGAGCGGGCCGTCGATCTGGGAATGAGCGATCGGACGGATAATATAACGTGTAGATGGCGGGGTATTTAACGTGCGGGCCCAAAAGAGTTATGGTTTAATTAAATATCCCGGGCGGCTTCTGATTGGTTGGAGGTCTGGTTATTAATCAATCCAACTCATTAATTAATCCCTTGGTTTTATGAATGATCAGGGTGCGGCGAGACTTTGGCTTTTTAACTCGAGTTAAGGTTGGGGAATGAAATAAATAGCGGGATTTTTAACTTGAGTTAAAGCGTCGGGTACGTGGGAAATGGGATTATTTCCGAAGTTTTGGTTTAAATTAAAACTTTGGATTTAATTTTATTAAAACATATAAAATATATGTTTCAAAGTTTTTCATATATGTTTCTTATTATATGATAAATCAACCAATATGATTAACTTATCATAGGGGCGGGAATATTATATAATGATATATTTTAACCAAAGGGCGCATAATGTGGGCTTTTTATGAATAATTGGGAAATACATACTTTTGTTAAAATTTTATAATAAGATGGGTTTTTGGGATATGTATGTAGAAAGAGTTATATACTATAGGATAAGGTATTTTCACTAGGGATTTAGTAAATAGATCAGAAGTCAATATGACAAAGGGACATGGTAAACTCAAAACACTTAACTATAACTAAGAAAGTGAAGACTTCTGAAGTAAATTATATCATCTTAATTTCAACACTTAAACATAGCATAGCAAGTAGTTTTGAGGGTATTTTATGAAATATGGCATGATTTTCCTAAGTAAAATTGGATTTTACGTAGATAAAGGTTAAAAATGAATGATTATAATGATAAATAACTTCAAGTACTTAGGTCTTTTTGATCATTAGGCCGAGGGTCCGGTCCCTCCAAAAGTCAAGGAAATGCCTTTAGCCCCTTTGATCTCCAAATACCTTAGTACTTTGGGGAAATTAGTAAAAAACTCAAGGGGAAAGTGATGTGGGAAGTTAATGATTTTGACTTTGCTTGCTGTGATTTTCCAGTGTATTTCCTGCTTCAGTACTTGTGATGAAAGTAAAGGATTAAACACATTTAGCAGCATCATTCATCACATCATGTAATTCCACGACACCATCTACCTACCCTATCTACTTTACACTACCATTTTCTTTTCTTTATTAGGGTGCACTTAGATTGGCAAACCCTCATCAATTTTCTTTTCTTTTACAAGGCAAATCTATCTAATTCTACCCTTATTACATCCAAGGGCTCAGATTAAACTGTTGAGCTCCTTTTATTTACTCTACCTATCTACTTATCTACCAAGATTAAACAGTTTGGTCAGATTTATTCTCTATCTCTAAAACATAAAATTGAAAGATGAACTAGCCAAGCTTAAACTGTTTGACTATTCATGCATTGTGGCATGAAATACAAGTTGCACACAATTTTACTTATTACATCAGAGCAAAAAGTAGTGGCATTTAGACTTGCACACTTTCCTTGGCCTTTCTTTTGGTGGGGTTCATTTTCTTTCACTTTTTTGGGCTTTTTATTTTTACACCCTTTGATTTTTCTTTTAGGGTATACCCTCTTTACATTTTTTTAAATTTTTTGAATTTTTTAGTTTTTCAAGAATATGGAACACCTTTGCTCAAGAAAAGGTTTGAACATATTCCATGGTGTCTCAGACAATGTAAAAATGACACCTATTGGTATAGGAGTCTAACACCTATTCAATGGAGTTACATTCAGGGCTGCCGGAGCTTCCATTTTGGTTCTTGTGTATTCAAAATGGAAGTTCCTGAGTTTTCTTTGCAGACTGGGCGCGATTTCAGTTTAAATGAGGGAAATTGGCACAATTGCAGGTTTGGGGGAAGAATTCACAGTTTTAAACCTCAGGGAATGATCTTAGCGATAAGATTTAATCACTAATCCAGTGGAAAAACAAGGAACACAGAGTTTCTTTTAAAGTTCGGAGCGCAATAGAATAAATACCTGTTTTCGGAGGCAAACTGGGATTTAACAGGTATCAAGTGGTGGCAAGAAGATGCTTGAACACTGGTCCGGCGGAATTCTCGAGCGAAATTGGATAGAACAGTAATTTTCAGTGAAATTTTGAATTTCGTAGTGGAAGGCGCAGTCGCTTTCAGCAATGAAAATGACAGAAAAAACACGAAATTTGTTTTATTTACAAAGTCAAAAAGGGATTTTTATTTTATCGAGGAATGACGTCATCGAGGTACGGGATGACATGTGGCAGGGGTCGGGTGGTAAGCGGTAATTTCCGCACCGCTTATGGGAAATGGTGGTTTTAAACGTGGAGGGAGCGATTCCATTGATCAACGGACACGTGGTCGGAGGACTATTCAAAAACCACCGTGCCCCCGTGCGTGAACTTCTGGACGCAAGATGACTAGCGGAATAATCTTGGACCGTTGATCTTTGGGAAGGTGATCTGACGATGGAGGGGACGTGACGTTGGCGGAGGTTTAATGTGCAGGCCCGACGGGGTTTAAAAACATGATTAACTTAATTAAATATCCCGGGGGGCGCTTGATTGGTTGGAGGTCTGGTTATTAATTAATCCAAGTGATTAATTAATCCCATTGATTTACGAAGGGTCGGGGTTACGGAGAGACTTTGGTTTTTTAACTCGAATTAAGGTTGGGGAATGGAATATATAGCGGGATTTTTAACTCGAGTTAGGACGTCAGGTATGGGGGATAATGGAATTATTTCCGAAGTTTAGTTTTAATTAAACTCGGGATTTATTTTATTTAAACATATAAAATATATGTTTCAAAGTTTTTCATATATTTTTTTTATTATATGATAAATCAACCTATATGATTAAATTATCATAGGGGCGAGAATATTACATAATGATATATTTTAACCAAAGGGCACATAATGTGGGCCTTTTATGAATAATTGGGAAATACATACTTTGGTTAAAATTTTATAATAAGATGGGTTTTTGGGATATGTATGTAGAAGGAGTTATATACTATAGGATAAGGTATTTTCACTAGGGATTTAGTAAATAGATCAGAAGTCAATATGACAAAGGGACATGGTAAACTCAAAGCACTTAACTAGAACTAAGAAAGTGAAGATTTCTGAAGTAAATTATATCATCTTAATTTCAACACTTAAACATAGCATAGCAAGTAGTTTTGAGGGTATTTTATGAAATATGGCATGATTTTCCTAAGTAAAATTGGATTTTACTTAGGAAAATGTTAAAAGTGAATGATTATAATGATAAATAACTTCAAGTACTTAGGTCTTTTTGATCATTAGGCCGAGGGTCCGGTCCCTCCAAAAGTCAAGGAAATGCCTTGAGCCCCTTTGATCTCCAAATACCTTAGCACTTTGGGAAAATTAGTAAAAAACTTAAGGGGAAAGTGATGTGGGAAGTTAATGATTTTAATTTTGCTTTCTGTGATTTTCCAGTGTATTTTCTGCTTCAGTACTTGTGATGAAAGTAAAGGATTAAACACATTTAGCAGCATCATTCATCACATGAAACTTTGCAACACCATCTACCTACCCTATCTACTTTACACTACCATTTTCTTTTCTTTATTAGGGTGCACTTAGACTGGCAAACCCTCATCAATTTTCTTTTCTTTTACAAGGCAAATCTATCTAATTCTACCCTTATTACATCCAAGGGCTCAGATTAAACTGTTGAGCACCTTTTATTAACTCTACCTATCTACTTATCTGTCAAGATTAAACTGTTTGGTCAGATATTTATTCTCTATTCTACAACATGAAATTGAAACATGAATGAGTCAAGTTTAAACAGTTTGACTCTTCATAAATTGTGTCAAAAGTTTGACACGCTGCACACAATTTCTTATTTACAAAAATGAGATAGTAGTGGCATTTGGATTTTCACACTTTCCTTGGTCTATTTTTTGCTTGGGGTTTATTTCTTTCACTTTTTTGACCATTTTATTTTTCTTACCCTTTGATTTTTCTTTTAAGGTATACCCTCTTTACATTTTTTTTTATTTTTTGAATTTTTTGGTTTTTCAAGAATATGGAACACCTTTGCTCAAGAAAAAGGTTTGAACATATTCCATAGTTTAATCAAGACAATCATGAAAAATGACACCTATTGGTATAGGAGTCTAACAGGAACAACTGAAGATAACTAGTGGATTGGATGAATGTGTTAATGAGTATGTAGTATAAATATAGTTTGTTCTTTTGTGACTTGAAATTCCCCAAAGTTGATGAGTAATTAATATTATTTAATAGAAGTAAATATTTTTTGGCTTGGTTAAATTTTTATTTAATTAAATATTTTTTTGTTTTAATGGATGATTTAAATTTCATACTATTGATTTAGATTTATTTATTTTTAAAGTTTGTATAGAATATTCAATATTATCTAGTTTATGCTTGTGTTATAAATATTTACTTTCTTACTTATATAAAACATTACACTTTTTTAAATGATATATTAAAATTATATTTTTTATTATTTTATTAGTGAAAATAATTTCGATTTAAAAGTTAATAAATTGAAAAAAAAATCTATAACTGATGGAAAAGGTTATTTCAATTGTTTTTTTACCTCAAATTTATGAGTATACATACATGCATACATACATATATACATATACATACACGGATATATATATATATATATATATATATCTATATATATATATATATATATATATATATAACTTCTTAGCATTTCCCATCTTTTTAATTCCCTGCCCAACATTTTTTGGCGAAAAATTTAAAAAAGATGGCTCAATCGAGCTCCTGTGTAACCTCTGGTTACATAGGAGTTTGATCAATTTTTTTTTTAAGCCCTCGAATAGCTATATTGAGGGCTTAAAGATTACTCGATTGAGGATTTAAAATGGCATGATCGAGTTGTTTTTTTCACTCACAAAGTGCCCTCGCTTGCCAAAAAATGTAACCCAACTTCATGCTTTCACCCATAAACAACAATAATTAAAAATTGAAATTGTAATATGAAGAATAATTATCAATGTCAAAATATATTGAACAAATGTCAATTTCATACTCTAATGAAGAAAAATTGACATAACAATGTGATGAAAAAATTTGTCATCACATGTGATGAGAAAAACATTCTCATAGCATAGTGATACAATAATCAACATTATAATGTTACAAACAAAAATTCAACATTCTAATGTGTATAAAATAAAATCAACTCATGGTTAATCATAGTTTACTAAGGTTTACCATAGTTAGCCATAGGCATCCTTGTTGATCCTAGTCAACTATAGTCAACCATGGTTAAGCTTAGTCGACCATTAGAAAACATGGTCATATTTGATCAACCACATACAATATATAGTTAACCATTCGAACATTATCAACTCTAGTCGATAATGTGTAAGCACTTTTATTAACCATAATGACCATACTCAACCATGGTCAACCACAGTTAATCATTGTTAGCTCGAGTCAATGTGGCCAACCATAGTTAGATATGGTCACCATGTTTAATTATGGCCAACTATGGTTGACCGTTGTAAACTATGTTCATCATGGTTAATCAACTTCAACCATAGTTGATTGTGTTCGCCATGGTTGACCATATTCAACCATCCACTTTAGTTAGCTATAGTTAGTGATGGTCAACGATGATCAACCATGACCAACCATGGTCAACTCTAGTTAGTCATTGTCAAACTTTAAAAACCATGGTCAACACAAGCTCAACATGGAAAAATATGGTCAACCATGGTAAGAATGGTCAAACATGTTCAATCTAGGTCACCATCGTTGACCATGGTCAACCATGGCCATTTATTATCAACATGGATGACTATAATCTATAATAGAAAATTGTGGTTAGCCATGGTGAAATCATTTAAACCACGTTAATTTTTGTTCATCATCATAAAAAATGGTTAAATACCAAACCATAGTCAATCATAATCTATTATAGTCAACTATAATTAGTTGTGGACAACCTTGGTCATCCATAGTCAACTCTATAATGACCATAATAAACCCTCGATAACCATAACTTGAACATATTTAGCCATAGTGAACCATATCAAATCATGGTATATTAATCCTCTCCATGCACATCAGTCATCAACTAGCACAACCACATTAGTAAATATTTCACTGGATAGTTCATCACAACATATCTGACAATATTATATTATAAATCTAAAGTTCTACACATTACAATTTTATTTAATTTATAGATCTATATATTTTACTGTAATTAGTGCATGCATGTGAATGGAAATTATGTAGAAAAATAGAGAATGGAAAAATAATCTCACACACACACATAAGATACAAAATATTCTTTGGGAAACCCTTTCGGGAGAAAACCCAACTGGAAGGCAAGGTCCCTTCGCTCTCTTTCTCTGTCTGGAAAATATGGTTGCGAGTACAAAGAAGTAATGAATGTAGCCCATGGGATTATATAATGCACAGATCTTCTCTATGTCTTCTACCTCATATCTCTCATGCATATATTTTCTCTTCTATGGAAAAAAATTATCTTGAAAGAATGGAATGCCTCTTCCTCTTAGTGGTCGAGTTATAACACATCCTAATAGCCTACTAGTTGTTAATTTTTACTACATCAACTCTTAACTAGAATTACAATATTGACTCTTCTATAGTATTTTACATCATAAACATGTGGCTAGCCCCTTTTCCATGAATAACGGGGGTTGATGTGGTATCCTCCTGAACTATAGGTGTGAAAACATGAAGTTCAACTTCTAAGTGGCATAAATTTTGCATACTGACTGTGATTGACACACTTCTTGCGGCGTTGGAAATAGATCTGTGTAGAATAACACAAAATGGTATGGTGTTAGCCCCCAAAAAATGTTTTTTGATGCCTCAAAACGCTCCTGGAAATTTTCAGACCCTGTTTTTCCAAACTAGGTCCCCCTGGTAAAAATGGTCTTGTAAGCTTATTCCTCCACTTTTTCCACTCTGAATGCATCGATATGGATGCAAAACAATATAATGATCCAATCTGGATCACTCATTAACATGTTCATCCAATCCACTAATATTCAAAATACTTTGAGAAAATAAAACTCAATGTAATGAAAGTGTAAAAATTATGGTGTAGATTTGGAACTGTTCATGAAATTTTAATCAAAATCACAAGACACAAACCTACTCTACTGCTCAATGGAATTCAATTCACAATTTATAAAATGAATAAAAAATATGAAATGATAAATAACACACATGCACACATTATTTTTCTAGGGGAAAGAAATCTTCTAAAAAAACCTTTTTCCTATTTTCATTAATATGATGAATAGAGATGTATTACAATTGCTTTGATCAACTAATCACAACTTGAAAGTAAATAACCTATCTCTTTTCTCACTAAGAATATTTGAATCAAAATTAGTCAATGTATGCCTCTGCTTGAGCCCCTATTTCCTTGCATAATTCCTTCATAAATTAGGCCCTATTATTTAGGAAATTCTTCTAGAGTGATTTCACAATTCCCAAGGTTGATCATCTGACTGCATGCAACATCTGTACACTCAAGACTAGTCTAAAACGTATGTTACACCTCCTTGGAGTCTCTACCACAGTTGGGGAACTTGAATTATCTACATGCACTATCTATTTTGGGTTGATTGATCAGTTAACTGGATGATCACTGAGTTTGAATGAAGTCCCACTGCAAAACTAACCTTCCACTAGTTCCTCCAATAGTTAGAACCAATTTAATTGAAAACATCCTGAAATAACTGACCTTGATTGCTACAAATTAGCATCACACATGACTAACTGAACTGTAACTCCTCTAAATCGAATTTACTGAGCTAACTGAGTGACAAGATCCATATCACCTCATTTAACTGCATCTAAGTTGTTTGCTGATCTGGAAATTCAAATTTTCTCAATTTAATCAAGGCAAGATAAAATTGAGAATTTCTAGCAGCATTTTTCAAAACTTCCTCTTAGAAAGAAAGGGATTATCAATCACCCTTATCCTCCACCCGTGGAACTCGATATTTCCTCGTGAAAAGGACTTCGTCAAAATTTCAACATCTAATTTATTTTCCGGAATGTATTGTAGCAACATTATCCACCACTACACACAGTCCCATAAATTGTGATACCAGACATCTATATGCTTAGTATGTTCATGAAATACAATATTCTCATAGAGATTGATGCAACTCTGATTATCATTGTAGATCATAGTCGAATCCATCATCTAATGAAACAATCCCATATGTATATTTCTCATCCAGATCGCCTCACATGTTTCCTGACTTGAAACCATGTATTATGCTTCTCTCGAGTTAAGCGCCACAAATATTTGCTTCCTATTTTAGCAAGACACTATTGCAGACCCAACATTAAAAATTCCACCTGATGTACACTTTCAATCGAGTAGACTCTGTGCCAAATCTGCATCTGTGTGTTGGGTGTGAAGTCTGATTATCATCCTGATTTAGAGATTTTTTTTTTCAGCCGGATGTATACACCAAGTAGATTTTACACCCTTCTGCATGGGGGGGTGACGGGGGGACTTGTCCACCCCTCGCGAGGGTTCAAGGGGCCCCATCCCCCCTGGCTGGGGGGTCTGGGGGCCAACAGTCCCCCGGTGAGGGTTTAGGGGTAGCACCCTCGAAGCTAAAAATAGATGTAAAATTTCTTGTAAAATATTGTAATTTCATAGTGAATTTGGGTCGTTCATTAGGCGGATGATCTTAAGGTAGAAGTTGTGTTTAGTTTAGGGTTTTTTTCCCTAGAAGGCAACCACTTTGTTGTATGAGGGAATTTTGTTACGGCTATGTGTTGAGAGTGTATTCTGAGCGAGAAAGAGAAAGGGGGACTAAGTGAGAGAGTAAAGGATATTATAGCGGATTTGTTGTAGGTTGTGTCTCTTCATTTTGTTGGATAATATAAAGGAAGGGTTGGTTGTTTATCCATTGATATAGTGCAAGCTGGGTGAACCACATATATTTGTGTCTCTCTTGTTTTATATGTTTGTTGTGTTTTTATTTTCGCATATTTATGTGTTCCATTGCTCTGTAATATATAATTTTCTAACATTATGAAGCCACAAAAATTCACTCCCTTCATCCGTCTGTACGATTGTAAAAACTTGGTAGTGTTCCTACGGTATCGTAAAATATGCTTAGTTGCCTTCAAAAATAATTTGGTTGGCCTAACCATATCTTGGATCAGTTGGTTGACTGCATAACACATATCTAGTCATGTGTTGGAAAGATACATCAAAGAACCCATTAACTTCCAATAAATGGTAGCACCCACTTCTTCCCTTGAAGTGGCATCATCCTTCCTCCAGTTATTCATTGGAGGTGTCTCCATGGGTTTGCAACTCTCCATGCAGAATCTATATAGTATCTCATTTTCATACTTTCCTTGAGACACAAATACTTCCCATCGCCTTGCCATAGTTCCAACCTAAGGAATTAGTGCATGAGATTCATGTCCTTCATTTCAAATTCTCTTGCAAGGTACCCCTTGAAAGATATGATCAAATTCTCATCACCAGTTAAAATAAAGCCATCAACATATAATACAATAATAAGCAATTTACCTCCTACCAATATGTGATAGAAGGTTGCATTCGCTTCACTTTTGGTGAAGCCCAAACCAGTGAGATAATTGTCGATCCTTGTGTACCAAGCACGGGGTGTTTGTTTGAGACTGTAAAATGCTCGCTTGAGTTTGCACACATGAGACTCCCGATCAAAGGTCTCAAAACCATCTGGTTTCGCAATGTACACCTCCTCCTCAATAACCCCATTGAGAAATGTTGTTTTTACATCCATCTAGTGGATCTTCCACCCCCTTTGCGCAACTAGAGAAAGAATTGATCTAATGGATGAGTACCTTGCTACAGAAGCAATGGTATCCTCATAGTCAATTCCCTCAACTTGAGAGAACCCCTTGGAAACAAATATGGCCTTATATTTCTCTATATTTTTATCTGTTGTATGCTTTACCTTTAAGATCCATCTCGAACTCACAACTTATTTTTTTATGTTCTTAGGACCATTTCCCAAGCATTGTTATTTACAATGGATTCATATTCCTCCACCATTGCATCAACCCATATAGGTTTCTCTATTTCTTCCTCGAAACAAGATGGCCCAGTCTCTTAAGTTTAGTCATTAGAGCCATGTAGCCAATGTACCGATCAAGTGACCTTCTATGCCTGCACAAATTTGAAGGAGCTCCCACATTCTCCCTCGCATCCTCCACAAGTCTATCAACTTTCCTAGTCCTTTTTCTGCCTTCTCTAGATGGTTTTTCTTGAATGGATGTCTCCACTATCTACTAGTCAATTTTTGGATGCTCCACAACTTTCTGAGGCTCCTCCTTTGGATCTAAAAGCTCCTCTTCTGGTGGGATCTGAAGCTCCCTCTCAAGAGAGCACTGCATCACTTTCTCCTCATCAGAATTTACATCACTTTGCAAACCTACCATTCCGAGGGATGGCAAGTACACATGGTATATGTGAGGATTTTCTATGTAACCCACAAATACCCTCAATTCTATTATCTTCTCAAGCTTCTTCCTTAATTATTTGGAGACATGGCAGTTAATAGAGGCCCCAAAAATCATGAAATGCAACTTTCAACTTTCTCCCCAAGAAATCGTCCTCCGATGAAATCATGCACAAAATCTACTGAAGACTTCGATTCTGCAAATAGAATATTGTGTTTCATGCCTCTACCCACAAATGTAATGGTATGCCTTGGTCATGAAACATAGCCCTCGTAGCTCCCATAATGATATGGTTCTTTCTATCAACCACCGCATTTTGTTGTAGGTTGTGGGGTGTTGTCAACTCTCATTGAATTCCTTCTTTCGTGCATAATTTTTGAATTCATTTGACATGTACTCACCTACATTATCTCTCCTCATAGCTTCACCTTCTTGCAGGTTTCTTTCTCAATTGGTGCCTTGAATTGTACAAACTTAGAGAACGTCTCATCTTTCCTCCGCATGAAGAAGATCCAACGCTTCCATGAGAAGTCATCAATAAAAATGAAAAAAATATTTTTGGCTGCCACTAGAGGTTGTTAAGAAAGGTCCACAGACATCAAACTGGATCCTTTTGAAGACTGCATGTGCTTTTTTGTCTTGATTATCAAATGTGGATTTTGTGCACTTCCCCAAGGTACATCCTTTGCATACATCCTGTTGCTCAAGTGCTCCTTTAGGTAGGCTAGTGGTTATTTGTTTTATAATATTCAACGTACCATAATTAAAATGGCCAAGTCTTTTGTGCAAATTTTCAACGACATCGCAATCATGCACTTTCTTCGCCTTAGTGCCCAATGCAGCATAGTCTTCCACGTCTAGCTTATACAGGTTCTTCATATAAACCCTGATATATTTCACCTGGCCCATGGCTATGTGTCTCAGGAATGCCTTTCCTTTGCTGAAGATCACATCATAACCATGGGCTTCCAAAACTGCAACAGATATGATATTTTTATTTAGGACCAAAACAAACATGACATCCTTGAGTCTGTGAGGGGAGCCAAACTCCCTCTAAAAGGTGATTGTACCAATCGCGATTGCACTATACCTTTCGTCATTCCCCAACTCGATGTGCATCTAGAGATATTTCTCCTCCAGGTCACTGAAACATTCTCTACACCCTATCATGTGGAACAATGCACCTGAGTCTAAGTACCACATGCTCTCCATCATTGTTTTTTCCATTCATGTGATAAGGATAAAATCAAGCTTGAACTGTGAATCCAAAGCTTCACCTGATACTCCTCCTGAGGCCTTCTTTATTGACTTTTTTTGTGGACACTTTGTGGCGCAATGCTCGAATTCATGACAATTGAAGCATTTAATTTTGGAAAATCTTTCTTCTTACCCCCTTGGCTGGATTCTGGTTTGGTTTAATATTTCTTCCCTTTTCCCTTCTTTCCATTTCTAACCAATGACAATTTTTCTTCATCCTCACCCTTGGATGAAGTCCCATCTCTAGTATTCTTCCTCATTTCCTCTTGTACCAAATCATACCATAAGTGTTCCCAATTCAGATTTTCTACCTTGCATTCACCAAATCATGGTAGTTACGCCATCTCTTGGGAAGGCCTATAAGGTCTAGGCTTACCAAGTCATCTTCTACAACATTAACACCAACCCCACCAAGCTCATCATGATCTTGTGTGAACCTACTCAGATACCGTGGAATAGTGTCATTCTTCTGCATCTTGATATTTCAAAGTTTATCTTTGAGCACCAGCTTCCTGCGGTCACTACTATTCTCGAAAAATTATTTCAATGTTTTCCACATTACGAATGAAGTTTCTTTTCTATGGACATTTCAAAAATGTGATCCTGTACTCCCTCCAATATTTTTCTCCTCTCCTTGGCTACATATTTCTTCCACTGAGTAAGTTTTTTGGTATCATATGCTTGTGGTTTTGCAACAACTATCTTAATTTATTCTAGCAATCCATTTTCATCCAATACTACCTCGATGTGATCATTTCATCTGATGAAATTAGAGTTCCATTCCAATGGATACTCCATCCTGAGCCCATTGAATGTCATCTTCCCCACTCTATAGAGATCATCCTACACTTAATTACAAATTCGATCATCCTGAGAAACAACTTCAAAATTCTTGTTCTAATGTGAAACCTCGCTCTCATACCATGTAAAAATTATGATGTAGATTTGCAACTACTCATGAAATTTTAATCAAAATCACAAGACACAAACCTACTCTACTGCTCCATAGAATTCAATTAACAATTTAGAACATCAATCACAAACATGCAATGATAAATAAAACACATGCACTCCATATTTTTCCAATTGAAAGAAATCTACTAAAAACCCACTTTTCCTGCTTGCATTAATCTAACGAATAGTGATGTATTACAATTTCTTTGCTCAACTGAGCATGTTTTGCAACTGAATAACCTATCTCTCTGCTCAATGAGAATCTTTGACCCAGACATAGGCAATTTCTGCCTCTCCTTAAGCCCCTATTTCCTTGCACAATTCCTTGAGAAATTAGGCTGCTATTATTTAGGAAATTCCTCCAAAATGATTGCACACCCAAGGTCGATCATTTGACTACATGCAACACATGTACACTCAAGAATAGTCTGTAACTTATGCTACACTGCCTTGGAATCTCCACGAAAATTAGGGAACTCAAAATTTTTGCATGCACTAGATATTTTCAGTTGATTAATTAGTTAACTGGATGATCAATGAGTTTGACTAAAGTCCCACTAAATAACTGACCTTCTACTAGTTCCTCGAGCAGTTCGAATTAGGTTAGCTTAAAACAACTTGAAATAATTGACCTTGATAGCTGCAAATGCACATGCTTAATTGAAATCTAACTCATCTAACTCAAATTTACTGAGATAATTGAGTGGCAATAGCCATGTCAACTCAATTAACTACATCCAAGTTGTCTGCTGATGTGGAAATTCAAATTTTCTCAATTTAGCCAAGGAAGAATCAAATTGAGAATTTATTGCTACATTTTTGAACAAAAAGAACAACATATTTTGAGAAAAACCACACACCCAAGATTTTTGTTAAGCCTACTGTAGAATAGGTTATCAATAGAAATGTTTGATTAGATAAGAACCTTGGAATAAGGGGTTAGTAATTTCGTGAAATGTTGGTACAAATGAAGATAACTAGTGGATTGGATGAATTCGTTAATGAGTATGTAGTATAAATATAGATTGTTCTTTTGTGACTTGAAATTCCCCAAATTTGATGAGTAATTAATATCATTTAATAGAAGTAATTTTTTTTTGGCTTGGTTAAATTATTATTTTATTTAAATATATTTTGTTTTAATGGATGATTTAAATTTCATACTATTGATTTAGATTTATTTATTTTTAAAATTTGTACAAAATATTCAATATTATTTGGCATAGGATTTGGTTATAAATATTTACTTTCTTACTCATATAAAAAGTTACGCTTTTTTAAATGATATATTAAAATGATATTTTTTTTATTATTTTATTAGTGAAAATAATTTCGATTTAAAAGGTAATAAAATAAAACTAAAAAAAAAATTCTTTAATTGATGGAAAAGGTTATTTCAATTGTTTTTTACCTCAAATTTATGATATATATATATATATATATATATTAGCATTTTCCATATTTTTAATTCCCTACCCAACTTTTTTTTGGTGGAAAATTTCAAAAAGATGGCTCGATCGAGCGCCTGTGCAACCTTGGGTTATATAGGAGCTTGATCGAAGGTTTTTTTTAAGCCCTCAAATACCTTTATTGAGGGTTGAAAGATTACTCGATTGAGCATTTAAAATGGTGCGATCAAGTTGTTTTTTTTTACTCAAAAATCACCCTCGCTTGCCAAAAAGTGTAACCCAACTTCATGCTTTCACCCATAGACAACAACATTTAAAAACTGAAATTGTAATATGACGAATAACTATCAATGTCAAAATGTATTGAACAAATGTCAATGTCATAATCTAATTAAGAAAAATTGACATAACAATGTGATGAACAAAAAATTTCAGTGCATGTGATGAGCACAAAATTCTCATAGCACAGTGACACAATAATCAACATTATAATGTTACAAACAAAAAGTCAACATTGTAATGTGTATAAACAAAAATTAATTCATGGTTAATCATAGTTGACTAAGGTTTACCATAGTTAGCCATAGTCATCCTTGTCAATCCTAGTCAACTATAGTCAACCATGGTTAAGCTTAGTCGACCATTAGAAATCATGGTCAGCTTTGATCAACCACATACAATATATAGTTAACCATTTGAATAGTATCAACTCTAGTCGATAATGAGTAAGAACTTATATTAACCATAATGACCATACTCAACCATGGTCAACCATAGTTAATCATTATTAGCTTGAGTCAATGTGGCCAACCATAATTAGTTATGGTCAGCATGTTTAATTATGGCCAACTATGGTTGACCATTGTAAACTATCTTCATTATGGCCAATCAACTTCAACCATAGTTGACTTTGTTTGCCATGGTTGACCATATTCAACCATCCACTTTAGTTAGCTATAGTCAATGATGGTCAACGATGATCAACTACGACCAACCATGGTCTACTCTAGTTAGTTGTTGTCAAACTTTAAAAACCATGGTCAACACATGCTCAAAATGGAAAAATATGGTCAACAATGGTTAGAATGTTCAAACATGTTCAACCTAGGTCACCATCGTTGACCATGGTCAAGCATGGCCATTTATTATCAACATGGATGACTATAATCTATGACAGAAAATTGTGGTTAGCCATGGTGAAATCAATTAAACCATGTTAACTTTTGCACACATCATCAACAATGGTTAAAATACCAAACCATAGTCAATCATAATCTATTATAGTCAACTATAATTACTTGTGGACAACCTTGGTCATCCATAGTCAACTCTATAATGACCATAATAAACCCTCGATAACCATAAATTGAAAATATTTAGCTACAGTGAACCATAGTAAACCATGGTTTATTAATCCTCTCCATGCACATCGGTCGTCAACTAGCACAACCACATTAGTAAATATGGTTGATATATCACGATTGGTGGCATTTTCCACCTTTTATATGTGAATCTGTGTATATAATGACATTGGTCAATGTATATCAACCACATTTAACAATATGGTTATTGTAGTATTTATTTGAGTAAATGACTAACTTCATTTTACGTTAACTTTATTTGGTTCTTCCTTTGATTAAAAATATGCTAATAAATTTAACTTTTTTTCTCTAGTTTAATAGTTTTGTAATTTTAATTTTTTTTTAAAATATATAATATAGATTTTTAAATTAAAATTAATGTAATTATCTAAATTAAATAATGAATTAATGTCATTAAAATTAATTTCTATTATGCTACAATCAAATATTCAATTTATATGCCAAAGCTTATTCACCTCTTAATATATGACCTTCCACGAAGTCAATCCATTTGCGGAAGGAGTTAATCTTGAAGACAACTCCTTTGTGGAATCTACGAAGTAACAAGACTCCACTAAATATTAAATACGTACTGTAACAGGATTGCACTAACTATCATGACCAACTTTCCACGAAATATGAGTAATTGAGTAATATTTTCCCACAACTTTTTAAGTTGTTATTATCATCACTGTTAACTGGAATTGACCACTGAGTCAACTTGAACAAATTAATTGAACTAGTTGAAAATAATTAATATTATTTTATATTAATGGAGAAATGGTTACACAAGTTGTAACGTATCTCCTTAGTTTAGGATTAGTTCCTACAATTTAAGAGTTTGGTTGCAACTTCCTGGTTCTTATTGATGTACTTAATGATGTAATTTCTCATTCATAAACGTAGAGTAAACTCAGAGTGTTCTCTCCGTTTGAGTGCAGTCTCCAGGTGCAGTACTCACCTGTGAGCTGCAACTCTTTTTTCAATTCAGTCTAATTTTTATCTTGGTATCAGAGCAAAAAGTAGGGAGAGCCTTAATTTTTTTTTAGAGGATGCATCATTGATTACAGAACTATAGTGGCGGAGGAGTATACAAAAGCTTTCGTAGAATCAGGTGGACTGCAGTAACACCTGAAGCATAGGTCTCAGATGACTGATCATCTCTGAGCAGAAGAAAGGGTTGGCGCGGTTTCGTCGCGAACAGTCGGGCCATTGGCGCGAGTTTGAGGGGTATAAATGCGCCAGCGCACCAAAATAATCTATTGGCGCGGAGATACACGCCATAGTCGCGCCAATTTCGAGAGACGCGTGCATTCTTATTTGGGCACGGATTTTTCGCCTTCGAGAAGCGCCAACCTCTTTCTCTTTGGGAGGTCTGCAATTTTTTGCAGATCGGCCCTGCCCGGTGGTGGCACATTGAAGTTCCTGATTTGCTTGGTGGCAGCAGATCGGACTTGCCTGGTGGTGGCGCATTGAAGTTCCTGATTTTCTCGGTGGCAGCAGATCGGACTTGCCCGGTGGTGGCGCATTGAAGTTCCAGATTTGCTCAGTGGCAGCAGATCGGACTTGCCTGGTGGTGGCGTATTGAAGTTCCTGATTTGCTCGGTGGCAGCAGATCGGACTTGCCTAGTGGTGGCGCATTGAAGTTTCTGATTCGCCCGGATGAAGCAGATCAGATTGCCCAGTGGTGGCACATTGAAGGTACAATTTTTTTTCAGCAAAACAATGGTCAGGATCTGGTATGTGGTGATTTTTTTTTTTTTAGTGTGTCCTGCAATTGTTCAGTTGGGTAGAATTATTCATCAGAGGATCAGAAAGCTTATCAGTCCAATATGAATAACAGTATAGAATCGTATTTCCACGAGTTTGGCAAACTCGATGGATCTAATTTCTCCAACTGGAAATTCAAGATACTGACTTTACTTGAAAGCGCAAATGTGTGGTCGATCGTTATAGGAAATGAGCTGAAACCAGGAACAGCTACACAAGAACAAGACTGGGATAAAAGGGAGACCAAAGCAAAGGTCATACTGAAGATGTCTGTCAAGGAAAATATTATCCCACATATTAGAGACTGTAAATCATCCACTGACATTTGGACAACGATCAAAAACCTATACTAGACGCAGAATACAAACCGTGTCTTGTCACTCAAAGGAAAGCTGTTTGCGATGAAGATGGAGGAGAATGAGTCCACTGCTGGATTCATTGCTAGAGTCAAAGACCTGAAGGACAGATTGGGAGATATCGGAGAGAAAGTTTCCGATTCAGATCTGGTCACGATCACATTGAACGGAATGACAAATGAATATTAGATGTTCATCACAGGATTGGCAGCAAGAGAGAAAACCCCTGCTTTTGAAGAGCTGACAGGGATTCTGCTACAAGAAGAAGAGCGACGACAAAATTTGAAATCACAGAGCAATGATCTTGATCTGATGACGAAAAGGCGACAGCATAGAGGGAAGCAGACACAATAGCAACAGCAACCGCAGCAGCAGCAGAAAGGAGCCAACACATTTCAAAAGAGACTGCTTAAAGGTATGTCTGCTAATAATTTTCCCAGCAAGAAATTTTTTTACTGTGGAAAACCTGGTCATCAGATTAAAGAATGTTATAAGAGGCAGGCAGACAAAGCAAGAAATAAACAGAGAAAGCACAAAGGTTACTTCACTGAGGAATATGAGGATCATAGCCACGAAATTTGACTATTTACAGCTGATTGTGCCCTTTCATCCTCAAAGGGAGATGAGGATGACATATGGTATGTCGATTCTGGTGCATCCTCACATATGACAGGTAAGAAGGAATGGTTTGAATTTCTTGAAGAAACCTCATGTGGATCAAAAATTTATTTAGGATATGATAGCGGATATGAGATCAAAGGATATGGTGACATTCCGGTAAAGTTACCTAGCGGTGACATTAAATGCCTTAAAAATGTATTGTATGTGCCCGGAATTAAGAAAAATTTGATCTCTGTCTCAATGATTACTGATCAGGACATGCAAGTTCAATTCTTCAAGACTAACTGTGTCATAAAGGATAGCCAGATGGAAACAGTTGCAACAGGAGTGTGTGTAGGGAGCTTGTACAGATTAGACGTGAAAAGTATGCCACAGCAAGCCATGGTCGCAACTGGATCGACAGCTGAAAATCTCTAGCACCAGAGATTCAGCCATCTTAATCTAAAAGACCCCATCCTACTTCAGAGAAAAGGTATGGTCGATGGACTCCCTATTTTTCATAATGTTCAGTTGGATTGTGATGGATGTGCATTAGGGAAAATGCATAGAGAAGAGTTCCCTCTGCATGTTAATAGAAAGGCAAGAGATATTTTAAAACTGGTGCATACAGACATATGCAGACCTATGCAGACTAGGTCACTAGGAGGTGCATATTACTTTCTCTTATTTACAGATGATTGCACTAGGTTCTCTTGGATATACTTTCTGAGTAAAAAGAGTCAAACCTTTCAGTATTTTAAAGAGTTTAAATCTATGGTAGAAAACTAGACGGGAAAAAGAATAAAAATTCTCCGCTCAGATCAAGGGGGAGAATACAGGTTGGGAGAGTTCATGAATTTCTGCAAGCATCATGGGATTGTTCAACAGTTTACAGTGCCCCACACTCCTCAGCAGAATGGAGTGGCAGAACGAAAGAACAGAACTCTTGTGGAGTGCGCAAGGAGCATGCTTCAAGGTAAGGGTCTATCAAATGGTTTTTGGGTAGAAGCTATTAACAATGCTGTCTACTTAAAGAATAGGAGTCCTACTAAATGTCTAGCCTTCAAAACCCATTTTGAAGCATTATTTGGATTCAAACCAGCAGTGAGTCATTTAAGAACATTTGGGTCAAAAGCTTACACTCATATACCTAAGACAGATAGGAAGAAGTTAGATCCTAAAGCCCTGAAATGTATATCTGTTGGATATGGCACTGATTTCAAAGCATATAAGTTATTTAATCCTGTGACTCACAAAGTTTTTGCAAGCAGAGATGTCATATTTCATGAATAGGTTGAAGAAGGAAAGGATGACTGTAACAATGATTGGCACATTCCATTACTAATGGAAGAAAACAGTGTGGATGATGAAGAGCAGGAGCAGAAACAAGAAGTAACAGGTAATGAAATCAATGATGCAAGCCCAGAGAAGGCTGAAACAGAAACATTTGAGGTAAGTCCCCTACCAAGGAGATCAAGTAGGAAGACTCGATTACCATCCAGATTGAAAGACTATGCATTAATGACAAACATTTTAAACATTGTAGAACCTGCAAATTATGAAGAAGCAAGTAAATCTGATGCATGGAGGGCTGCAATGCATGAGGAAATTGAATCAATTAATAGAAACCATACTTGGGATTTGGTTGAACTGCCTGAAGGTAAAACCCCCATAGGATGCAAATGGCTGTATAAACCTAAAATAAATGCAGATGGGAGTGTAGAAAAACTTAAAGCTAGACTGGTAGCAAAGGGTTACTCACAGCAAGAGGGAATAGATTTCGATGACACCTTTGCTCCTGTAGCAAAATTAAACACTATTAGAATGCTAATTTCCTTAGCAACAAAACATAAATGGGAGCTACACCAGCTAGATGTTAAGCCTGCATTTCTGAATGGTGACTTGAAAGAAGAAATTTATTTAGTACAGCCTAAAGGGTTTGTGAAAAAGGGGCAGGAACATCTTGTTTGTAAATTGAAAAGGGCACTTTATGGTTTAAAAAAGGCACCCAGGTCTTGGTATGAGAAGATTGATTCATTTTTTGTACAGCATGGCTTTCATAGGAGCCTGAATGATCTAAATCTGTATACCAAGTTTAATAAACATAGGCAAATTATTTTGATTTCTTTGTATGTAGATGATATGATCATAACAGGGAATGCTAACAATCTGATCAAAGAAATAAAACAGCAAATGTCACAAGTGTTTGAGATGAAAGATCTCGGAAATATCCATTACTGTTTAGGATTGGAAGTATGGAGAGATTCTAGACAAACTTTTCTTACTCAAGGGAAGTATGCCAGAAGCTTGCTGGAAAGGTTCAGAATGGAGCAGTGTAGATCAGCAGCAACACCATTACAGCAGAACTTAAAGTTGAACAGTGACGACGGTACTAAAGAGGTGGATGCTACTATGTATAGACAGCTAGTTGGGAGTTTGATATATGTTACTACAACTAGACCAGATTTGGCATACTCTGTTAGTATGTTGAGCCAGTTTATGTCAAAACCACTCGAAAGTCATTGGGTCGCAGCAAAAAGTGTGTTGAGGTATCTTAGCGGTACTAGTAATTATGGTATTTTGTACACTGACACATCTGATGTTACTCTAGCAGGTTTTTCAGATTCAGATTGGGCAGGTACCTGGATGATCGAAGGTCTATCACAGGTTACGCATTTAGCATTGGATCCGGGGTCATAGCATGGAGCAACAAAAAGCAAAGCACTGTAGCTTTATCTTCATGTGAAGCTGAGTACCAAGCATTGTGTGCAGCCACATGTGAAGCTATCTGGTTGAGAAGACTTCTCAACGATGCAGGAGAAGAACAGAAAGAATCAACTATCATCAAAACTGACAACCAGAGTACCATCAAACTTGCATACAATCCAGTCTTTCATAAAAATACCAAGCACATCGATACTCAGTTCCATTTTGTTTGAGAAAAACTACAGTCAAAGGAGATATGTGTTGAATATTGTAAAACTTGTGACAATATGGCTGATATTTTTACTAAGCCTCTTGGGTGTGTAAAGTTTGAATTGTTTAGAGGGATGCTAGAAGTTCAGGGTAATCCTTTCTCCATTAAGTGGGGGAGTTGAAAATAATTAATATTACTGTATATTAATGGAGAAATGGTTACACAAGTTGTAACGTATCTCCTTAGTTTAGGATTAGTTCCTACAATTTAGGAGTTTGGTTGCAACTTCGTGATTCTTAGTGATGTACTTAATGATGTAATTTATCATTCATGAATGTAGAGTAAACTCATAGTGTTCTCTCCGTTTGAGTGCAGTCTCCAGGTGCAGTACTCACCTGTGAGCTGCAACTCCTTCTTTTTCAATTCAATGTGATTTTTATCTGAACTTAAATGATAGAACGGTTGAAAAAACCCACACGTGATTAAGATTCATTGTAAGACACCTTACAGAAACTGCAAATATTTTTTTCGCATTAGTTTCGTTGATGTTATTGTCTTGTAGTATTTACGAAGAGAATTGGCAACCCACAATCGATTTTATACAGATTTTATGATTAATATTAATATTTAAAAATGTATGTTTTTATAAGAAATGTAGTCATTTTTTACAAGTAGAAAATGATTTTGGTTATTGATTACAATGTTGTATGGCATGTAAACAAGGTCGTATAGTTAGTGTTCTCTATTGTTTAGTTTCATTATTAAGTTTTGAAAAGTGTGAACCAGTTGTTATATTTGAACATGAATTCAATGTTTTTGTGTAGGATTCATTTCAATTAGAAAAAGTTTGATTTTGATTCTCTAAGCATTGTATTGAGTTTATCAATGTATCGTGACAACATTTTATTATCCTATAAAATCAATGGAAGTTTTTTTTTTCTTTTAAAAAAAAATGTTATTAACTAAACTCTTGATTAGGGATTTATATCCATTAAAAAATATATTTACATTTGATTATACAGGTGATATATCTTTGTGTCACAAAAAAACCTATGTTGGCCTAATGGTTAAGAACATGTGCTTCTCAAGTTCAAATTTAGAGTGGTTAGGTATGTACACCTTCCTAGATTTAATAGTCAAATTGTTGTACAAAGGTAACTCCCTTGTCTCACACATAATAGAGTCTCATAAGCCAATTTAGTGTAGGCTTAGCTATAACCTTAAAATCAACTTATTAGTATTAATACTACTATATTATAGTACAAATAAATGAAAAAGAATACCTTTTTGAACTCTTTCATTTATTTTTGAATAAATCTTTATATTTATTAATAAAAAAATTTATAGTTGTAATAAGTTACACTAAATTTAACCCTTATAGTTATTTATGAAGAATGCATTTATAAATAAATGAAATTGTGAAATTAATTAAATTTTACTTTTATAAGCTAGTTAGATAGTAAATAAACTTACATTTTTTCTTATGAATTATTTTTGGTAAGTTGAAATTGTGAGAATTTTGATTTAAACTTTTTCACCGATTTTAAAATATTTAAATAATGAAATTTTAAATATTTAAATAATAAAATTTTAAAAATATTGATAAATTATTAAAATGTAATTTTATCTTACTAAAAAATTCATTAAAAAAGGTTAAATTTATCTAATATATTATAAATAATTTAAATTATCTATTATAAATAATTTAGATTTAACATATTTATATTAGAGAAATTTGGAGCATCTTCTTATTTATTTAAAAAAAATTTGTAAATTTGGCATGACTACATCTTCAACATGTCCAATATATCTCCCAGATCAAGACGGGGAATTGATCGAGACGGGAAATTGAACAGATGACTTCACATTAAAGAGTGCCTCAAAAAAGCACCTGAACAAATCACATTAAGAAATGCCTTAGTAAAACTCAATAAGCTAGCATTCTCTTATTATTAATAATGGAGATTTAAAATAATAAAATATATTTTTAAAAATATATTAAAATATTTATTTAAGTAATATAAAAATATAGCTTCATAGAAAAAATATTTGCTTATTAACGTATACATAGATTAATTTGTTAAGTAAATATTAAATTTCATTAAAAACATTAAAAAAAAAAAACTAATTTTAAAAAGCTAAATACTTTTCTATACATAGAAAATCTTTATATTTTATAAAAATAAATTATTTAAAATTATTAAAAAATATTGTTTATATATAATTTTTATAAAAAAAACTTCATATATGCAAAATAATTTATTGCTCGAGTGACGAAGTGTAATCATGCTTATAACATGAATAATACATATATTATAAATATAGCTCAAGTGACGGAGTGTAATCATGCTTATAACTTGATTAATGCATATATTATAAATATAGGTGATCATGGTTTACTAATTTGTTAACAGGAACCATTTATACAAGAATTTGTATTACTTTAATTTAATTAAATTTGTTATTATTATTAGCCATGTATGTTGGAATTTGGGAAAACAAAAATTTTAATTTTAATCAACTGTTCATGAAGTTATAGGATTGAGGAGATAGGTATTTATTTTTTAGACTATATGTCTATTGAACATATATTACTCATTTTTAGATTAGATTTAAATTCGTTTAAATTTAAAAATAAAAAATATATACCGATTGCATTTAATAAAGTATGACTCACCATTTTTGTGTCGTGCTCATACGGTACATTGTACATTGAACACTAGTACAAAATGGCTAATTTGTTACTAAAAAAACAACTAAAATTTGCATATAAACGATTATTTTTCGGTCGGTGACCAATAGTAGCTAATTTACAGTATCTTATAACGCGAGCAACTTTTGGTCGTTTTTAGCTTAGTCATTAATTAGTTATCTAAATTTTGTTGTCTAGTTGTATATTTGGTCATTAATTTAGTTACTGATTTAGTCATTGATTTGATCATTAATTTAGTCATTGATTTGGTCCTTAATTTGGTCATTGATTTAATCTTTGATTTAGTCATTAATTGTCACAATTAATGACCAAATATACAACAAAATATATTACTATATGATCACCCGAGAAAATCAATTAATGACCAAAGAACTATGACCAAAATGTTGGTCGTGTTATAAGATACTATAAATTAGCTACTAACAGTGGTATATATGCAAAATTTAGTTGTCATTTGTAGTCAGAAATTTATCATTTGCAGTAGTCATTTATTCATTATATAAACGACTAATTTAGTAGTTTATATTCATTTCATTTATTTTCATTAATAATCATTATAAATGATTAATTTAGTAGTATATTCATTTTGTTTGGGTTCATCATTAATCAATATAAACTACTATTTTAATAGTTTTAGATTGATTTTATGTGTTCATTATTAATCAACATAAATTAATTAGTATGATTTTGCAACTAAGAAAAAAAAAAAAAGGTTATACAATTTACATGTTCATCTAATATGAAAACGCAAAGTTACATATGTTAATTACAATACCAAGTAATATAAAGTGCAACTATAAATAATTCTAGCCACATAAATTATATTATATAAAATGTCAAGTATTACAATATGAGTTTCCAACTTAATATTATTTGGAGTACAATTTACAGATAAAATATTGTTCATCACATCAAAACATTATCATTACCTTGCCAAGGAATTGCAAGTGAATTCACCAACTATGAAAACTTGACCATCAGTGTTTATGTGTGTGTCTTATGTGGGATATTGGCTCTACGGGTACCACTAGACCAGTACACTTCTCTCTCTTTGTCACTCTATTGTTATTGTTTCCCTCTTTCTTCAATCCTTGCTTCTTACCATCAATACTGAGTCCATTTTCTGCAAAAAGAAGACAAAAAAAGTTACAATGCAGAGTATAAGACATGAAAGTCCATGAACACTAAAATATAAACTAAAGTAGACTATAAAGGATTTATAC
Organism: Pinus albicaulis; assembly: GCA_034641835.2. Lineage (NCBI taxonomy): Eukaryota > Viridiplantae > Streptophyta > Pinopsida > Pinales > Pinaceae > Pinus > Pinus albicaulis. The sequence goes on along the minus strand of CM076583.1, from coordinate 214,157,338 downwards.
GTTATATACCTCAACATCAGCAATATTGTTAATGTCATTTTTTCCCATAAAAGCGAGAAACTCAAACAAGTTTTCTTTAGTTGGGAAATAGTGGCCACTATGTAGCCAAATGACCTGTATAAACAAAGCAAATAAAATGTCACAAATAAACACAACAGAGCTAGCAATTTATACTAAGAATGTCTCATGCTCCACTTTTGTGGTTGTATTGTTTCCTCTAGTTATCTCTAAGAAGCAATGACACTTCAACAATAAAACTGGTTAGTGGAAATCTAATGGGTGGAGCAAAGTATTGCTGACACAAGATTACAACAAGAAACTAAAAAAGAATAAGACAAGACTTTGTAAATTGTGATACTAACCCGGAATATAGCTTCAATATAGTAATCTTCAATTATCAATGTACTATTCCAAGGGAAAAGGAATCCAATTCCCATAAGCCAAAAAATTATGTTAGCCCCTTGTTTTCCCTGTAATTAATTGAGCAAGATTAGCACACGCAATTTCCATTTAGAATATCTAAAATGATTTATAAATATTCAAAGCAAACTTAAGGTTACTCATTCATTTTTCTCTGATGCAGACAAAACTGAATATGCTAACTTGTTTTTGAGTTGGAGAGTTGTGTAATTCATCATGTCCAAAATCATTGTTTATTGTCGTAACTGTTTTTTTAATGATTAGGAAATGTGTCTATATTTGATCAAAAAACATATTTTTCAGAATATATTCCATTTTTTCTAATTCAAATCTAGATTTCCTTCTAGTTTATGGCATTCAAACAAACTAAAATCATTTTCCTTTAACAAGTCACTGTTGTAATATACTACTAAACAGACAACTACGTAATGAAGTTATTAGTGGTGGAATACTAATAAATCACAAATACATGCAAGAAATAACACCGCTATGTCCTAGACATGCCAAGTCTTTATCCTCTTGGTTGGAAATATTACTTCATGAAAACAACATATTTGACAAAGAGAAATTTTCTAAAACTAACCAACACAAGTGTATCCAACAACAATGACATTTCTATTGGCATGCCCTCAAAATGTGTGGAAGTATCAAACAAGTGTAGTGCACTTCCCTGTAAGTTTAAAGTTTGGAAATGGAATATGGTGTCCCTTAGTCTAATCAGGTTTTAACTTGCCTTTGATAACTTAGAGAGAATGGGAATCCAATATAGAACAATGACAGAAAGATTTTATTCATCCACACTTACCTGGATCCTAAACAAGCATTGAAGCATTATACAAATCCAAGAATGTCTCACATTCCACCAGGAAACAAAATTTCTAGATTTTGATTGTAACCCTTGAGGCTTTCTCAAATTTGTAAACAAGTAACATCATAAATATTTTTCCTTAGTTCTCAAACCTTCTTCTGTGTGGAGCTTGAGAAAATATGTGCATACACATATCACAATATAGCATGTTGTGGAGTACATTTACATGAAACCAATCACTTAAAATTTCATGTTCCATCAAGATTGAGCCATGCGTTAAATGCCCATTATCTGCATCTTTGCGCAATGGTGTCATTAATAATTTGAAGGTTCTTGGCTTGCTAATATGATCTAATTATTGCTTTGTGCAATATGTTTTTTCACTCCTATTTATAAAAAATATATGTTTATGAATAGTATATAGACACAATGGATGCTTCGAATAATAAAAGAGGTAATTATTTTTCCATCAATAGAATTCAAGTATTTTCATATGGTGTAAATTCAGTAGTTCTATTGGTGGTACTTAGGGTCAACCTAAACGGTTATTTCCCATGCATCAAAATAGGTACAAAGTGATAATAGGAGGGACCCATGCAAAAAAAATTAATCGTACATGTTGAATCTGTAAGTGTTAATGTTGTTGTGCTCAATTCCTTATTGGGGTACCTATCAGCTGACAAAGTTTGTACAAATGTTGGAAATGAAAATAAGTTATAACAAATAACATAACACATAACATTTTTAGCACTTGCTTCTTTTTCTTTGCAAATCCGAACATGTCTCGAAGAAACTTATGTTAGCTATGTCCAAATGATGCCAATTTTTATTTTCCATTTAAATTTCCAATTCAATCCTATGTATCATTATCCAAGAAATTTGGCTCCTTTAGAGGAGATGAAAAATGTGTGCGTGCAATAAATTTTAACCATAAAATGGTGTTATCCTGGAATCTCTGAACTCCACTTTATCGCCCTCATTCCCAAGCTGGACTCTCCGGCCTCTTTTGACAATTTTTAGCCTATTTCCCTTTGTAACTACCTTTATAAAATCATTACAAAAGTCATTACCGAAAGAATCAAGCCTATCCTCTCAAATCATATCTCTAAGGAACAATTTGGATTTTTGGAAGGAAGACATAATCCTGAAGCCATAGGGGTGGCACAAAAAGTCCTCCACAGTATGAAGAGACACAGACGGAAAGGGTTGATCATCAAAATTGACCTTTCAAAGGCTTATGAAAAGATTAGTTGGATGTATATTAGACTCCTACTCACCCATCTGGGCTTTCATTATGAATTCATCTGATGGGTGATGGGATGTATCACTGACATTAGTTTTGTTGCTCTGATAAATGGGGTTGCTTCCCCCTTTTTAAAAAACAAAAGAGGCCTCTGCCAAGGATTTCCCCTCTCCCCCCTTCTCTTTTTTTCTGGTAGTTGAAGGCTTAAGCCAACTGATTTTAGAGGAAAAAAGGAAAGGGGACATAAGGGGTGTGAAGGTAGTTACAAATAACAGTATCACACACCTATTGTTTGTAGATGATATCCTTCTCTTTAGCAATGGCGATTGCAGGGACTCCTTCCATCTCAAAGCCTCCTGGATTCATTTCTGAAAGCCACCGGAATGAGCATCAATCATCACAAATCTTCAATCATGGTTACATGAATTACGGAGGAGGAATCCAGAAATTCCATTGACTCCATCCCTTTTGTGGTCAGACAATTTTCTGATAGTCTCTGATACCTTGGGTTCCATATTAAGCTGGATTCTTACCGTCTAGCTGATTGGATGTGGATGGTGGCCAAAATTGAAAAAAAAACTTAAGTGTTGGTGTTACAAATGGTTGTCCAGAGCGGGGAGATTCACACCCATCAAAACTATTCAAATGAACATTCCAGTCTTTTGGGCACTCCTCTCATGGATGTCACGGGGGATCTTGGAGCACATTAGGAAAATCTGTCATAATTTTTGTGGGCAGGATCCAAAGAGGACCACTCCATGTCTTAGGTGGCTTGGGAGAAAATAGCCTGACCAAAAGAATGGAGAGGATGGGTTATAAAGGAGGTACCCTCCTTCGTCAAATCCCTTACAGCTAAAATGAGATGGTCACTGCTGACCAAGGGCTCCCTTTGGTCCATGGTAATGAGAAGGAAGTACATTGACCCTGGAGACATTGTTGATTGGGTCTGGAACCATGTCATGTCCACCAAGGGTGGGTCGGTGGTTTGGCAGGCCACCCTTGGAGCCATGGACTTGATCGAGGAAGGTCTGGTCTGGAAGGTTAGGAATGGGCAGTAGATTAGACTGGTGCTGGACCCTTGGGTTGGTTGTAATGGAGATTTTTCCCTTTCGAAGGCTTGCAAAGCTCACCTCGCGGACAAAGGTCTCTTGTTCCTCAGTCAAGAAAAAAAATATGAAGCCACGTCCATCTGGGCGCAAGGCTGGAAAAATGGGGACGATCTCTAGCTTGACCCAATATGGGAAAAAACTTGGAAGCTATACACTAATGAACTACTTAGAACAAATGTATGCATTCAAGATGACCTTGACACCCTCAGATGGGGCTTTGCGCCTTCAGGCTTGTACTCACTAAAGACTGGGTATTCTCATCTTATGGGGAAGAAAGGTTGGGCGGAGGCCGAATGGTGGCATAAACCCCTCTGGAAGCTGAATAGCCCTGCTAAAGGCCGCCTCTTTTTTTGGTTCTTGATGTAAAAAAAGATCTCCTCATGGGACAATCTTTAAAAAAGGAAGGAGGGGCCGAGGAGATGCCCCTTATGCAAACAGGACTCTGAATCGGTGACCCATCTGTTTCTTTTTTGTTCCTAATGTCAAAAGGCATGGGAAGGGATTCAAATTCTGGTTGGTTGCACACATCAATGGGTTGGTCGTTCGATTAAGGAGGCCTGACAGTTTTGGTGGAATAGTTGCTCGACCGAAAAACAAAAATCGATACCCCTGATTATGGCCTGGGGAATTTGGCTTGCCAAGAACCACACTATTTTCAGGAATGAAGATACCCTTTTCCACATCGCCCCTCAGAATGGAGCAGCCATCTATGCCCTTCTCCCTAAACAAGAAACTCCAACAAAGAAAAGTGTCAATACCCCTCAGAAAATCAGGGTTGATATCCCTTGGGCTTACTTTGACGGAGCATCAGATCCGACGAACATGTGTGGTGTTGGAATCGTTATTCACCTAAGCCATTCTCGAAGACTAGAAGCCTCTATCAGACTTGGTCAGGGCACAAACAACTATGTTTAGATCAAAGGGTTACACCTCCTCCTATGTTGGCTTTCACACCTGCATATTACTTTTGTTCGGTTATTTTGGGACTAGCTCAACACCATCAAATGGTTTAACAAGGAATTTGTTTGTTCAAATTATGTTTTACGACCTATCCTTGAAGAATGCGGGTTATTGAAGGACTATTTTACTCACATTGATTTATTTCATATTTACAGGGAAAGGAATTCCGCTGCAGACCTCTTTTCTAAGGAGGGTTTATAGCAAGATTCGAGCAGCTGGAGGACACGATAAATAGGGCCGGAAGGATTTGTGGATTCGCACCATCCTCCATTTGCTTGAGTGGTCTTCAGCTGTTTTTTCTCTATATATGTTAATATGCTTTTGGAAATTCTCACTTTCTATTGCTGAAAATTATAATATGTATGTACCAAAAAACTTGGTTGAGGATTAGATCCTCTGTTGCTCCTCTTTATAACTTTTTATACTGGTTGTCCATTATTGTTTGGGGTGTTTTTCCTCTTAAGAGGAGGCCCGAGAACCTAGGTTACTATGCTGCTTGTATCATAATCTATATTTATGTTTTGGGTCTTTTTCCTCCAAAGAAGAGGCCCAGAAAACGCATGAAGAATAAAATTTCATATAGAGCAAAAAGACATAGTTGGCTTCCAAGTGCCTCAGTCACAAGCACAATTCGTGCACATAATTCTCGCATACAAACTTATATCCCTAACTATTAATCTTGAAATTTTGGTTGCTTTCGTTCTTGCTACTCTATTTGAATTTATATAACAGACAACCCTATCAAAGTTGTATAAAATATATTACAAGTTTCTAAGTTGTCATAATACTTGTTATTCATGTTATTCATACATGTTATGAATTGTCATAAAACATATCACAACTTATCATAATTCCCTCCATAAAACTTATTATTTCCTCGTTACAACCACGTTGTATACCTATCAAGACCTGTCACAACCTACCATAAGCCTATCATAGGCCTATTGTAGACCTGCTACAACCTATTACCATCTTGGGATAAACGGTCATAAGACATGTTATAAAACCTATCACCACATGTGACCAATCCATTGTTGTAACCTATAATGACCTTGTCACCTACTTATGACAAGTTTTTTACAACCTATGAGGAACCTATCACATACCTATGACTAGTCTAGTACAACTTGTTATCAAATTTTTATTCCTAGTAGGAAAAATGTCATACCACTTATGTTCTAGTTGTACTTCCTATATCCCTATAAAAAAAATCTATATACAATTTATGCAAAGAGTTCCTACATTCAAACCATTGCAACCTCGCTAAATATTGTTCTTGTATACAATTCCTATAAAAAAATTGTCATAGCTTCTTACAATCCTATGACACCCTGTGCATGAACCTATTTTGCAGCCAAGCGAGTTGCTTTTCCAATGTCTACTCTATGTTATTACACAACTACATTAATTTCCATTGTTCTTACCTTCCATTTCGGAGCACCAAGCAACATTATCAGTGCTATATTTTCCAATCTCATAAGCTATAATCTGAGAATTCGTTAAGATATAAAATCCTAAATTTATACAATTGGTTATAAATTCTCTAAGAATTCCCATAAAACCAATAGTCTATTCATATGTATTTGATTCCTAAGAATTTCAATTTATAAATCATATATTCATAACATAAAAGAATATTTCTATAAAATGTATATAAAATCTTTCAATGATAATTACATCTAAGCATATTTTGTCGACACGTTTCGAACCAGCCAGTGTGGTTCATCATCAGAATAAGATGAGAAATCTGATCTAGGAACCAATTTAAATAGATAAAGAGATGCTTCAACTAGCCGTTATAAATAACGAATAGTTTGACTAGAATAAGGAAAATAAGAAATTTTTAATTTAATTTAAAAATGAATCAATTAATAATTATTTAATATATTTATTTATTTAAAAATTAATTAATTAATGGCTATATATTATATAATTTTAAGATATTTTAATATACTTATTTTCGTAATTAATACTGTACTCTATATATATATATATATATATATATATAATCCTAATTTAATTAGTTAATTTAATACATTATTTATCGATATATTCGTGATGCCAGAGAAAGGTTTGGGTAATGGCATCCATCCCCTAAAGGTTTCCCTCTTTGGAATTCTTCATTGTGAAGATAAGGTTTTGAGTCTTTTCTCCTTAGTGTGAAACTATCAAGGTTTCTTTCTTAGTGAACAATTTCTGTAGTGCTTATTTTCTATGTGGGATATTAGTCCCAATGTACTTCCATGTGGAAAGGGTTCTTTACCAATAAAGTTTTATAATTTATGGGATGAAGGAAATTTTATTATACAAAAATACAAATATGTGACCATTTATGTGCCCACGAAGCATTTGTGCATTTGTCCCATGATTCTATTGCCTCTGTTCTGAGTCTTGACCTGATAATGTGCTTGCCTTGGTAGTTTCAAATTATTGGGTGTTCATGCTATATTATAAAATAGGTAAGAAAGAAAATATGATAAGGATATTATAGAATCTATTTTTGTGAGAGCACTTGTGTTTTCTCTAAATATGCTTGAGAAGGATATTCTAGAATCTATTGTCACGAAAGAAATTATGTTTTCTTGATTCTTCTTATGTAAGAAATCTTTTAGGGAATGGATTATATTTATTAGCTTAAAGTTGTTGATTTGTACACGATATATAGAAGTATATGCATCATAGTGAATGAAGAATATTGTAATGCAGAAGATATTTCCACATACTAATATCTTTTCCAGGACTTTTTCAGCTGGTAAGTGATGTTTTTATTCATAAGAAATTTCATCTTGAATTAACAATACATAATAGATTGAGTTGCTTCGATGTCGGAGTGCTAGTCTTATGCACCCTCGACTTGAACGAATTAAAAATTATTCTGGGTAATAAATTGAATACTAGAGCTTTCGTAAAGCTATGTAGTGTCTATCGACTTCTAAAGTTCTGCTGACTTATAAGTTAGTAGCTTATTGGGTGTCAGCAACTTGATAGGTGAGTGCTTAAATCTACATAAGGCCCTTATTACAAACATGTTAGTATGAGAAAGATAAGTTTGAGAAATGAATATTTCACAAGTTTTTAATAACATCAAAACTCTGCAAACAATTGAAGTGTTGAAATGTATCGCAGATGAATGTAGACAACCAGCTTGTCAGTATCATAGGATCTTGAAAAAACATTTGGATAGCACTATGCACAATTTTATCATCTTGAGAACTGTCATATGGTGAAATGATGTCAAAGGTAAGGACTTTTAGAGGTGCTTGTCCATCTTAATTTATGAATATGAACTGAAAGAATATGATTGTAGCAGCAGAACATCTAAAGAAAATTTCATAGGAAAAAAAACTACTTTATGAACTAGTCATGTCAAGAAAGTGAGGCTATGTACAGTCCAGTATTAACCACAATCCTGCGTCTGTTTAATGCTGAGAATTTTGCACCAAAATTTTTCCGATTCCTATCAATTTTTAATATACCTATGCATTAGGAGTTTTTCAGAGCCATGAAATCTGAAATTAGGAGTTTTTCATAGCCATGAAACCCAAAAGCCTAAAGGGGCGACTTCCAGGCAGAAGAGATATACTCTAAACAAGCCTGTGGTCACACATGCTTCCCCCAAATCCTTGAAGAGAGTGCAACAGGACCTGGAGACTGTGTATGTCAACCAGACTTGTTTGTCTTGGGAGGCCCTACATTGGCAATACAGAAAGTTTCGGGAGGCGGCATTGTATGGGTCAGAGCAGGATTTGTTTTATGACCACGTGGCAGATCAGTTTCAGCAGTTTCAAGTTTTGCTGCAGAGGTTCTTAGAGAATGATCAATTTGAAGGTCCCATGATTTGGTCAAAGGTTCCGTGAAGCAAATACAATACTAGCAGCTCAGTTGGTTAGTATCATGGAGGAATCCATAATGATATTCTGGGATTTTGTTAGGTCTGACAATCACAAAAGTTTGGTGCAGCACCAAATGCTGATTTTTTTGTGCATAAGTCAAGAGGTAGAGGATCCCAACGACTCTACTCTCCTGCATTTCATGAGGAGAAGCATGCATTGTAAGGAGTTGAAGGTGCAAGAGCTTGAAAGTAAAGGGAGATGCTTGATAAAGAGGCTCGATCTTGTGGCCAGAGAGAAAAGGATAGAGATCTTGATGGCCCTTTTGGACATCAAATTAGTATCCCGGGTATTGAGGATGTCCAAGATCATTACAGATCATCTGTAATGGTGCTAGAAGAGACTCGGTAAGCTCAGTATTCACAAGGGTAAGGTCCATAGACCACACGGTACTATATTATTTCCATATTGATCATACATTTTAGGCCACTACTTTGATGCATTTCCGTCGGAATTGTAGACTAAATACAGGAGTTAAAAAATTGCTAACAATAAATATTTATAGGACAGGCAGTTGGGATTTAGGGGTTTCACGGCATTATGAAAACGAAATCTGTGTTTTTTGTTTTCTAATTTATTGTTGTGGGAGCATGATGCTCCCTGGAAGAAGCCATTAGAGCTTAGATTCATGTGACCCAGCCCCTCCAATGATTTTATCATCTAAGGTCTTTGGGAAAGAAAGAAAAAGAAATCCCTTGCAAGGATGTTGAGGATCTATAGAGGAGAGTCATACAACTAGATTTAGTTGCAAAACAGGAGATGTTGGTCCCATCTAGCAAATTAAATTCTTAATGGCAAAAAAACAGGTTTCAAAGCTTTGAAAAATGGATACAAAATATACCTCTGTGACGCTTCATGTGGTGCAACTGTGTGAAAGCTTGAACTGGTCGCATTTCCCGTATGAAGTTGTTATCAACAGGAACATTGAGGAGAACTCCCTCACTTTATTTTGAATTTTGAATCTGACCTAGGGCTGCTTGCGATAAGGGGAGATATTTACCATACCATCTCCAGGATCACAGCTGTGAACCTCCCCAAGTTTTACCTCCACACCCCCAAAACTCCATCTGATATGTAGAATTCGTTGCCGTAGGTAATATTGCAGTGCAAGCTCGATGAAGCAAACCACAAAATGTAAAACACTAAACCCTTTATTTACCTATTTGAGAATTTCACCATGAAAAATGACTCCTGCCCAACCCTTTGTTTGATACTGATACGTATTTGAAATTTTCACGATGAAAAATTACTCGCGCGCAATCTCACTGTGATGGTGTATTCAAAGAAAAGAAATGGACAAAGAAATGACTCCCGCCCAAATGGACAAAGAACCCTTGATTTATTTATTTTTTAAATAGTATTTTATTGGTTTTTATTTGTGAATTATATTTAGAAATTGTTGAAACTTTTGTTAATGTATATATATTATTTATTTATTTTTTAAATAATATTTTATTTATTTTTATTTAGTGAATTATATTTAGAAATTGTTGAATCATTTTTAATGTATATATATTGTTTATTTATTTTTTAAATAATATTTTATTGTTTTTATTTAGTGAATTATATTTATAAATTTTTGAATCATTTCTTAATGTATATATATTATTTATTTATTTTTTAAATAATATTTTATTGATTTTTATTTAGTAAAATATATTTAAAAATTGTTGAATCTCTTTTTTTTTAATGTATGTATAAATTTATAAGTATTAAAAAAAAATTAACAATTAAATTGTGAAGTTTCCACCTAGATTGAGGTGCTCACTTTCCAACTGCATCTTAGTAAGCAATTTAATGCTGACATGACCACCATGAACGACTGACGGCTATGCGAAATGACTCCACCTCCTTATCAATATGTGAATAACTTAAATGTCCAAAAGAGAAATCGAGCCCTCTGCATCTGCACCCTCTTAATGTTAATTCTCATGTCTGGCCTCACACGTAACTTAATGCTCGCCACAATGTTAACTCCTTTGCTTGACCAACATATCCTGCATTCCACCTTGCGACCTCTGAAGCTCAGGGAATTTGGCTTTACCATGCTTCCATTACTGTTGCTATCTAAGGCCACATCCCCAACATCTTTGTTCTCCAGCACACTGTCATGGTGAGGGAACGAGGCCATGTTCAACACGGTGGCAAGAGTAGAGGTCACCCTCTCACCTCTCCATAGTGCAATGACCACATGATTCTCTTTGACCACAAAATCCTTCAGCATATCAGGCATAATTTAGTTATCCTAGAAGTAGTTGAGAGATGAAGAATTGGTGACACGCTCTCGGTTGTACAAAATTTGCTCGCTATGCATCTTTGAGACCTAGAGTTGGCTCGCACTCATGTTGAACATCATGTGGTTGAATCTAACACCTATGCTAGTCACATTAGAACGACACTTCATTGTCTCTTGCAAAAAATTGGTATCAGTTTTCCTCCCAAAATCACGTCCTCCACTTCCTCCAAGACTTCGGACAGGTCTACAGAGCAGCAACCAAAAGAATTTCTCTCACATCAAATTTGCTCTCACACTATGATTTGAAATCGAATTAAATTCCATTATTAACCAAAAAAAATGTTGTTATCATTCCATTGAAACAGAAATCACTAGGCCTATTCCCTATGAAATATCTCTCGTACGGTATAAAATTAGCTAATAATTGTGGATATTCTACTGCTATTTCCAGGATCTACTGTTGAAACTTAAAAAATAATCAAACTTCGTTCCAATCATCTAACAGGTTTCGGTATTCATTGCATTGTCAAAATTCTCCAAATTGATATCAAATGTGGTGAGGTCTGAGCAACACGTGGAAGGTGTCTCGCATAACTAAATATAAGTGGAGAAAGGGTGAGGGATGGTACTCCTGGTCCGTTCACCATAACGCATGCAGCGATAGAGTTACTGGCTTCACATTAGAAATTCGTGTGAAAAATAACTGGGCATTGGAGTATGGAAGTGGTGAAAGGATAAGGCAATGGAAGACGAGGGAGCCCGACATTAGACTCCTCACTCTGGTTTGGTGTTGGTCCTGATGGTTGCCTTCGGAGAGGAAGCGTAAACGTTGCATGAATTTTTACAAATGGAGTGGCTTATGTGTGCTTGTCGTGGGCATTTGTTGGGGCGATGTGTTCAACCTATCCCTGTTGCTCAGTTTCTTTGCCATTGTCTGCATTTGGGTTGAGGATAGGAAGTTGAAGGGAAGTGAGCACACTCGTTTCAATTTTTCTTGGCTTTCAATGAGCCTGCTTTTTCGTGCTAAAAGAGGAAGCTAGAATCTACAGTCTGGGAAACCTCGAGGGTGGTGGCGGAAAACTAGTTTCTTTTCCAAACTTCATGCCCTTCGATGTGGGTACGATGGTGTTTGGTGGATTGGTGTGTGGTCACTGGTCACTGCCCTGGGGTAAGTTACGCTCAAGCGTCGACTACCTTGTCATCATTTGTTTTTCAATTTCCTCTGTTGGTTTGGTGAGTGATGGTATTTGGTTTTCCAGGTGGTGGCGATCTTTATCTGGTAGTGGGAGGTTTCTCTGTGCTTCCATGTGGTGGTGGGTGACGACATTTGGCTCCTTTTCTTGCGCTGTTTGTTTTCTATGATAGGCGTTCTGGTATCTGGACTCTACACAGTGGGGTTCCTTGACCTTGGTGAATTATGAAGCCCCTGGTGTGGTGTGGGTGTTCTCACTCCCCTGTCGTCCATGGCCCTGTCGGGGTGGCAGACTTAGAAATAATCATGGCGGCTCCGCGTTGGGGTGGAAAGACTGTGAGGCATGTGCGGCTCACTAGTGTGGGTGTGCATGGGGGTTGTAGAGGAGTTAAGCGAGGGGGTAACAGAGTTGGGGATTTGAGGGTTCAGAAGCAGAGTCACCGGGGCAGAGCAGGTTGTGGTGGCAAGGGGAATCATGGGTTTTATTGATATAAGGTAAATGAGGAGCAGGTTATCCAACATTGTTGCTTAGAGAATTGTCATACACTTATCAACAGCCTGATGGAAAGAGTGGACACAATTGAGAGAGTCTGTGGTGAGGAGCATGTAGAGAAGATGGAAACATTGTACCGAATGCAATATTTACAGTTCCAAGTCTGGGAGAGACTGGTAGTGGTTTTGCGAGGCGAAATTAAACGCACTGAGAAAGAAGAAAAGTTGGAGACTTGGTTGACGCACTTTGAAGGGCATGGTTAGTGTGACTTTTATCCTCCATCGCATCTAGGAACAACCCCAGAAAACCCTGCATCCATCACATCAGACACCTAGTATGTTATTTGGTGTTCTTTATTTTGTATATGTGTTTTGGTGCCTCTGGCCCAACCGTTTATGGACAATGTCCATAGTCTCTCTTTTGCTTTTTTTTGCGTCTCATGCAAATTTTTGTCAACAAACCCAGACAGGGTGAGAACACCTATTTTCTAAGTGGCTATATGTACTCCTTTTTTCCTACATGAATAGAAAATTGACTTACAAAAAAACAAAGGTTCATACATCATTAAAAAATTAATTAATTAATTACCTACAAAAAAACAAAGGTTCACTTATTATCTAGTCATATATTTTAATCCTAGACTAAATTAGTCATTTAAGTTAGTCACATTTAGTTTAGTCACTTATTATCTAGTCATATATTTTATCCCTAGACTAAATTAGTCATTTATGTTAGTCGCTTTTAGTTTAGTCACTGATTATCTAGATGTATATTTTATTCCAAGACTAAATTAGTCATTTAAGTTAGTCACTTTTAGTTCGATCACTTAAATTGTTCAACTTTAGTAGTAATTCACTTGAAATAATTGTGGCGACTAACATTTTTAGTCACCTAGTCATTAATTAAATCATTTTTTACTAGTGGAAACAGACCTGAGATGTGGCAAAGGAAAAGGATAGAATCTATTCAGCAAGATTGTCAGGTGCCCGGACGCTAAGTGGTGACTACTGAATACATTCGTGAAGCTCACTTCAGTGTTTATAAGACTAATGATCTGCATAGTATTAATTAGAGATTCGATTGTACAACAATCAACAGGTTCGTGTATGGGTTCACATAAGGAAATTTGAAAGATCAAAGACAAGAAGAGACTCAGTAAGGCCAGCCAGCCGTGTGAGCTGTTGCAGTGCAAGCTTGTGTGAGAAGCCCTTGTGTAAAATTGGTATTAGAGCCAGAAGTCTAGTCGCCGACTAGCAGAGTGTGATCTGGTTCGTGAAAAGGTCAGTACTTAAAAATCCTCTCTCTCTCTTGTGAAAGTAAAATGGACTCAATGAGAAATTCAGTTCCTTTCCGTGAATTAGAAGAACAAGAAAGGGTTGTGCAAGACCCTCTCAGAGGCATGTTTGCTAGTTCTTCTACTAGAGTTTTAAATCAGTCAGAACTTTTATATGAGGAGGCAGAGCCTCAAGACAAATGGGTTCTTCCCAATATCAATGCATCTGAACTATATTCAGATCTTGGTGTCTGGCACCTTAAAGCTGCCACAAGAATAACCATAAAAGAATTCATAAGTTCAATAGAATAAAATTCCGACTGTGTACAAAGTATTCCTTTAATAGATCCGAAGCAACTCCAAGCATAAGAAAAAAAGTTGGGGACTAAATATTTGCATCTAGGATGCATATGGGTGGGAATACATGCCTTAACCCATAAAGGCCTGAATACTTATGTGTTAGCCACTGTCAGAGATCTAACACATAATAAATACATTGATTCCCTAATAGGAGGAATTGTCACTCCACTTTCAGATGGACCAGTCTAGTTTGACTGTTATCCTAATTTCCCTATATATGTCTATGATGAAACCTTGGCCGATATTCTTCAGCTTCAAATCCAAACCTATAGATTTTACATGAAAAGAAAAAGAAATAATATCGCCATCCAAACCCGGGGATGTTTTCGTCATACCACGACTTTATATCCTACAGTCCTCCATGCCCCAAGCAGAGACTCAAAAACCAATGTTGTTGTTATAACTGATCCTAAAAATCAGAAGGTTCAACATCAAGCCATAAAGTGGGAAGACCTTACTTTTCCTAAACACTGGGTAGTTCCAAATCCAAAACCTATCTCTGCACGCAATATAACTTCTGCAAGTATTTCTGAGAATCAATCCACTTCCACTTTATCTTTCCCTCAAAGATCTACCATTGATAGGCGTCGGATTGAAGAAATGTGTAAAATGTCACCTCTGTATATATCTCCTGATATTTCTGATACTGCATGTTCCAATCTTGTACATTCTTCATGTCAACACATTGCTTTATTTGAATTTGCTCAGTTGGTGAATTTCCAACCCATCCAAGTCTCATGTCCTCAGTGTAACATCCTTGTAAATCTAAGTCATCTTGCTTACATGGTCATCCATAAGAACCACAATTCAAGGACTGGTGAAGCACCAGCATCTACCTCTGTGAATCCCTGTCTTGATCCCAAATGTTTTGATATTCCATTTCCCCATGAAGACGAACATGTTCTCATGATGCACTTAGAACCTACATTAGAAGATCAAGATCCCAGGCTGACTACTATATTTAGTAACATGAGACCTACAAACTCGCCAAAGTATGGACTTGGCTATATGGAACAGAAAAATAATCTAATCCCTGAGTGTAGATTCAGAGATCTACCACCTGACACCAAAAATCCATCAGTTATGGAGATTCAAAAGTTTTATACCTTAATGGATGGATGTCAAAAACATCTTGTCCCAACTAAGTGGATGAAACAAATGTTGAATTGGGATATTTATACACATCCAGAGGCTGATGCTTTTGGTTCTGCACATACCCCAGAGGAGAAAGTCAAATTAGCCAATGAATGGAAACAATATATGGAAAAAGAGAATATTTGGATCTCTTTTTACTACTGGAAAAAGGCAAAGGAGTCAGAAGTAGTTTTGATGACTGACTCTGCATCATCCTCCTCTCATTCATGGATAGATATTGATGGTAGTAAAATTGAAACATCCACTACCTATCCACCCTTCAAAGGCATTGTCCTAGGAGAAGGACAACATTCAAAAAAATCCTATCCTTTAATCCAAAAGGATGATTCAGCTATTGGGTTTGAGGGCAGAATTCAAAAAACCAGTGAACAATTGAATTGGACCAATACTGCTCTCACGGGTTTAGAAAAGAATGTTGCCAAAGCTGTCTCAATTAAATATCAGTTTGACAAAGTCCAAGTGTCCATTAATGATGTAAATAGACCATTAAATTCTGTACAATACAATTCTTCATTAGCTAAAGATTTATCTTTACAGTCTTTGAAGAAGATTGATGAAGTAGAGAATTGTATTATAGATCAGTCTATCTCTACTCGACAATTTGTTTCAAATCTGTCTGACAAAGTTGATCATATAAGCCATAAAAAGGCAGATAAGCCCATTCCAACTTCTTTTCTTCATAAGGGAAAACTTGTACAAATCCAAAAATTTGTTGATAGATTTCCCAGTTTATTCCCCAAAGAAGTTGTACCAGAATATCCAAAATACAAAGTCACAATTGCTTCTCTTTTCCAAGAGTCAGAACCTGAGACTCAAGTCCTTCCTGTATATGAGCCACTTGAATCACAATATACTAGGTATGTTGCACCTAATCTAAATGGTCTAGGAAACATCCCTGCAAGAGAAACATTTTATGAGGGAAGTCATAAAGAATGGAATATAGATAATTTGTCTACAGCTCAAATTAGACAGACCATAGACCAAATGATCAAAAAATACAAGCTTATGTGTGTTAATGGCAAAACTGAAGTTGGAGCAGCCAAAACCTTGATTCAGTGTTTCACTGGCAATTTTACACAGGGGCTTCTCACACAAGCTTGTACTGCAACAGCTCACACGGCTGGCTGGCCTTACTAAGTCTCTTCTTATCTTTGATCTTTCAAAGTTCCTTATGTGAACCCATACACGAACCTACTTTCCTTTCACGCTCTCGCGGCCTTAACACGGCATCTCCTTGCCTTCAACGGCCTTGGCGTCCCTTCGGATTTGGAGAACCTCTGGCGAACTTTCAGTGAAATTGAAAGAGACAATACTACCTCAGTAGACAATAATATAGCTCAGAGTAACAGTACTTAAATGCGGAACATCAAAAACTTCTCTCTTTATTGATATTTCAGAATGATATTACAGAGGATTTCAGTTTACAGGAATCAAGATCTCTTTCCAGAGATTGAATGCAGTAGCAATTAGTAGACTTTGCTACTCAATATATGAGCAATCTCACTGGAGGCTATCTGGCTGGTTGCAGACTCTGTCTCAGAGTTCTTATATAACACACAGACTCAAGGCTCGATCCTAAATATCCCACCACTTTAGATTCTTACCAGTGCTGAGCACACTGATACGCAGGCTAGCCAGATCTGACAGTAAGACTTGGCTTCTGATCTTCGTGATGCAAGCAGATTGAGAATTACCTCGCAATTGCAGAGCAGGAAGAGCTCAGACTCTGACTCAAAAAACCAAATGACTCTCTAGACTCTCTAACTCCAAATGTCGAATGAATGAGCCTAGCCCTTGTTTTATAGAAAAAGAGGGTGGACAACCAATCAATTCGGATCGTCTATGTCTACTGACGTGGAGGGGAATCATTGCTTCCGGGTAACACCGAGGTGACATCCGCGCAGAGATTCCTTTCTCCGGACAATTACATGTGATAGTGTGTGTTGTACACAATGGATACCTTTAAGTAAAAAGGCCCACGAGGAAACAGACATCATTATGTACACTGAGGATGCTTTTTCAACCGGTAAAAGCCCTCGGGAAAATCCGGTCACTATAGACCCGTGACTGGGTATCATGACAAAGAGGAGGCTTTTGATTAGCGGAGCCCTCGTGAACCACTTGTACTGCTTTCTGCAGGATCCTATAAGATTTTGATGACGGGAAATCTTAGTCTTGGATAGGTGGCATCATCCCAAGCTTTAGTATAAATCCTGCGTACAATCATGGGTTTATTGAGAATGACCTGGTGCTTTATTTTGGTCATGATTAACCACTGGTGATGCATCCGCATATACATTTCTAAAATAGGATTATACCTCATATAGATAACTCCTAATTGATTAAGCTATTGGACTATTTGGCATGGGGTATGGAAGCATTCACATCTACCTTCTTCTATGCACCAGTTACATTGATTTTGAAAATAGGACTCATAGAATTGTGGGTCCATAGTGTAACTACTTAACCCATAGTCTTTCACCATTCTGTCAACCATGGTGGTTGTTGATTTTCTTGGTTAATCCAGGTGGAGCCAAATTTTAATTTGGTATAATGTGTTTCATTTCTACCATCCTTATTTATTAAGTTCCACGATATATTTTTGTATCCTTTGAAATCATATATGGTATCTGGGAAGACAAACTCAGGATTGTCTCTTGGCCACATTCTAAATCTTTCTAAACAATTCCACCCAGGGTACCGTGTCCTATTTATAGCAAAGGATTTGTAAGAGATTTTTGTTCTATCACTGCCACCAGTACATATGACAGATAGATCACAAAAATCTTCTGAAAGGGATCTTTCAGCTTCATGTGAAGCTATCATGATAGTAGAATACATCATAGCATGTATCCATCTGCGTCCACGAGGATGTATTCTTCTTTCTGGTACAAGGTGCAACAAATCTGAATGATTCTGAAGATGGGCATCTAGCACCTTGGTGTTGCGGAGTTGCCAAATTGGCCTCCACTCGTCTCTGTATTCAGCCCATGGTTTTGTATCTGGTATAGTCCTTAGAGTTTCTCTCTGATGAGCTTGGTCCCATTCTGTTATCATAACCAATACATGGTCTTTATGTTCTTCAGTGACTTGTTCTTGATGCTAGAGGAATTCTCTGCTAAGGAAGTCTGGCAGAGAATTTTCAATACCCTTAATGTGCTCAACCCTAAAATCAAAATTTGCAAACAGAGCTTGCCATCTTGCAAACTTTTCCTCTTCTGGTTTCTTGATGTTTTTTGAAAAAACTTTTCCAAGGGCTTGAGCATCAGTTCTTAACAAAAAGAATTTATTTACCAAATGGATAGAAAACTTACTGATGCAGTTCCAGGCATCCTTTACTTCTTTCTCAATTGTAGAATAGTTCTTTTCAGCTTTACTCCAGGTGCCTGATGCATACTGCACTATCTGTTCTTTATTCTTGGCATCTTCCTCGGCTGGCTTTTACTTGAGGACACCTTTCCAACCTATGTCACTTGCATCAGATTCAACAATTTTGAAATAATCATTTTCAGTAACATAGAGAATAGGGAGATTGTGAACCTTAGCCTTGATTTGTCTTATTGCTTCTGTATGTGCTTCTGTCCAAGGTTTTGGATTTTTTCTCAGACTCTGATTTAGCAAAGATCTGTCAGTGGCACAGTCTTCATAAAAATTTCTCACATAGTTAAGACAGCCAAGAAATCTTTGTAACTGTGTTTTGTCCAGAATGACATCTGGAAACTTATCAGCAAATTCCATGGTGTGATTTTGCAGAGAAATTTGACCATTTTCAATAGTGTGCCCAAGGAATTTGATCTTAGTCTTGCAAAGTTCCATCTTCTTCTTGCTCAAGACTAGACCATTCTTCTTGACCAACTTCATAAAGATTTTCAGATGTCTGAAGTTGTCTTGCAAATTTTTAGAAAAAATCAGGAGGTCATCAATATAAGCTAATAGCCATTCTACATATGGTTTGAAAATAGAATCCATTACCTTTTGGAATTTGGAAGGTGCATGTTTCAGACCGAATGGCATTACATTCCACTCATAGTGGCCTGCAGGAATGCTAAATGCAGTCTTAAACTTATCATGTTCTGCAATTTCCACTTGCCAAAATCCCAATTTTAAGTCGAACTTGGAAAATATTTTGGCTCCTGCTATCCTACCCAAAAGATCTCCTTTGTGAGGGATAGGATATGCGTCATCAGCCAGTATAGAATTTAGAGGCTTGTAATTAATTACAAGTCTGGGTATGCCTCTTATCTATTCACTCCTCCTGTTCACATAGAAGCCATAACAATTCCAAGGGCTGCTAGACTCCCGGATCAGATTTCTTTCTAGTAGCTGATTTATTTCTTTTTTGTAGAGCTTTCTGTATTCTTTACTCATAGGTATAGCTCTGGATTTACATGGCTTGCCCTTATAACCTTCTTTGTAGGAATCTCAACACAGTGCTACTTGCGATGCCATATTGCATTTGGTTCTTTTGAGCAGCATGTGTCTTCAAACTATTTCTGTATTTCAGAGACTTGTCTCTGAATGCTAGGAGAACTCAATTGGTCTTCAATATGAATAAGACTTTTGTGATCTTTGAGTTCTGTCAATCTGTTTTTTGCTTTATGAAGTTCTTGCATTGCATGTACCATAGTGGAAACACGAGGATTAGAAATATAAGGCAATTCTATCCTTTTTCCTTTTCTATCTGATGTTGGTACAGTGATAAAATACCCCACTTTATTATCTGGTAGTCTGATAGATCCATGGGGTTCAACTGCTGCCAAAAATACATTCCCTAAAATACAGTCAACTAGAATGTCCCCTACTGCAAATTTAAGCTTTATGCAATGAGAATCAAAATATATAGCAGCTTTTGGAACTTCATATTCTAGGGTCTTATTTCCTAACCCTACAACTTTTCTGGTAGCAGAAACCCAGAATTTTGAGGGAACAACCTTTTTAGAAAATATGTTAACATCTGCGCCCAAATCAAGTAATGCAGTCAGGGAAAATACTTCATTTTTTATACAAAAATTTATTTTCACATGATTTTGTTGATACTCAATTGCAAGTATCTGCATTTCTCTGAATCCTATAGTAGGATCAGGTTTCCCTTCTGCAATTTCTACTTCAGACTGGATAGGACCAGAATTTATTGTGTATCTAGTATTTCTGCCTAAAACAGGAGAGGTTGCTTCCTATTTTTCTTTTTCAATTCTAGAGACTTGCATTTTAAGAGCAGAAATTTCTAATTTCATTAAGTGTATCTCCTTACTCACCTCCCCCAAAGTGAGTGCACGAGCTTTGTCTTCCTGTTGCTGTCGGAGATAACTTTTGGTGTTACGATCATAAGAAGCATCAACAAAAATAGGCTTCTTAGAGGAGCGAGTGCTGGAGCTGCTGGCACTGTTCTGCATGAAGGTTTCCTGCAGGCGAGTCTTTAAATCACAATCATCCATGGCACCGATCTGGGAAAAAATTTTCATTTCATCTTCAACAGTTTGAGCCATGAGAACTTTAAGTTTTCCTGAAAATTCTTCATCAAGAGGATGGTCACAAGAAAAATCTGAATCAGAAGACGAACAATCACATTTACAATTTTCTGAGTCAGAACACTAACAATTAGCATTGACTTCTTCTTTAGAAGAGGAGGAAGAAATATCAGAATCAGAACCAGAGTCAGAAGAAAAATGTTCTTCTGCTTGTTGGATAGCTAACCGCTGGTAATCTTCTATGGAATGGAAAGAGGAACCACACTTAGCACATTTAGCTTCATATTTAACAGGGGCTTTGCTTTTGTATTGCTGTTGGGATTTACTGCCACGGTTATTTTTAGACTCTTTGGCCTCAGGACAGAGATTTGATGTATGTCCCATCTTTCCACATAACCAACAAACTACTCCTTTCATTCTTTCAACCTTTTGTGATCTAGGATGAATATTTGTTGGTTCATAATAGTGAGTCTTAGGGACATACTTGTAGTATCCCCTTTTGGAGGGTCGTTTCTTTGGCTTATAAGGTCTGAGTTCACTCCTCTTTTTAGAACTCAGATGATATGTATAAGCCTTATTTTTCCTTTGGAATTTCTTTGCCTTCCTTTTAGACTTTTTGCGAGTAACCAAAGGATCATCAATTGTAATTCCATATTTACTGCAAAAATATTTGGTACCAGGAAGCCTATTCAATTTATCTATAGACTTATTCATTCTAGAGCTGGTACACAGAGTGATTAAAAATTTAGTAATAATGGAATACATTTCTCCCCATAAATAAACTTCAAGGGGCAACTGAAAAGCTTCTTGCAGCTTGAGGATATCAACCAGCTTGGAAGGCAGGGCTGCAAGGTAAATCTGTTTCAAAAATAGATTCTTTGGATCTTTAACCAGGAAGATTATTTGCATCCAGTCTTTGTGGAAATCTTCATACTGGTTAATATTTCTACACTTCAGATTCATTAATATCATTTCATGTTTATCTGAAAGTATAGGTTCAACACCACAAAAATATTCTTGAATAAGTGTTGTGAGAGCACCTATCATATTATTAATTGGGGTTCCATCAGGATGGAACTCAACATCTCCATTTTCATCTTTGACTACTTCTTTTTCCATTTTCTCTATTAGAGCTGGAGAAGATTCCAACTCCCACCATCTGGCCAACGTGCCAGTGAAACACTGAATCAAGGTTTTGGCTGCTTCAACTTCATTTTTGCCATTAACACACATAAGCTTGTATTCTATGATCATTTGGTCTATGTTCTGTCTAATTTGAGCTGTAGACAGATTATCTATATTCCATTCTTTATGACTTCCCTCATAAAATGTTTCTCTTGCAGGGATCTTTCCTAGACCATTTAGATCAGGTGCAACATACCTATTATACGGTGATTCAAGTGGCTCATATACAGGAAGGACTTTAGTCTCAGGTTCTGACTCTTGGAAAAGAGAAGCAATTGTGACTTTGTATTTTGGAGATTCTGGTACAGCTTCTTTGGGGAATAAACTGGGAAATCTATCAACAGTTTTTTGGATTTTTACAGGTTTTTCCTTATGAAGAAAAGAAGCTGGAATGGGCTTATCTGCCTTTTTCTGGCTTATCTGATCAACTTTATCAGATATATTTGAAACAATTTGTCGAGTAGAGATAGACTGATCTATAATACAATTATCTACTTCATCAATCTTCTTCAAAGACTGTAAAGATAAATCTTTAGCTAATGAAGAATTGTATTGTGAAGAATTTAATGTTTTATTTACATCATTTATGGACACTTGGACTTTTTCAATCTGATCTTTAACTGAGACAACTTTGGCAGCATTATTTTCTAAACCTGTGAGAGCAGTATTGGTCCAATTCAATTGTTCACTGGTTTTTTGAATTCTGCCCTCAACCCCAATAGTTGAATCATCCTTTTGGATTAAAGGATAGGCTTTTGCTAAATGTTGTCCTTCTCCTAGGACAATGCCTTTGAAGGGTGGATAGGTAGTGGATGTTTCAATTTTACTACCATCAATAGCTGTCCATGAATGAGAGGACGATGATGCAGAGTCAGTCATCAAAACTACTTCTAACTCCTTTGCCTTTTTCCAGGAGTAAAAAGAGATCCAAATATTCTCTTTTTCCATATATTGTTTCCATTCATTGGCTAATTTGACTTTCTCCTCTGGGGTATGTGCAGAACCAAAAGCATCAGCCTCTGGATGTGTATAAATATCCCAATTCAACATTTGTTTCATCCACTTAGCTGGGACAAGATGTTTCTGACATCCATCCATTAAGGTATAAAACTTTTGAATCTCCATAACTGATGGATTTTTGGTTTCAGGTGGTAGATCTCTGAATCTACACTCAGGGATCAGATTATTTTTCTGTTCCATATAGCCAAGTCCATACTTTGGCGAGTTTGCAGGTCTCATGTTACTAAATATAGTAGTCAGCCTGTGATCTTGATCTTCTAATGTAGGTTCTAAGTGCATCATGAGAACATGTTCGTCTTCATGGGGAAATGGAATATCAGAACATTTGGGATTAGGACAGGGATTCACAGAGGTAGATGCTTGTGCTTCACCAGTCCTTGAATTGTGGTTCTGATGGATGACCATGTAAGCAAGATGACTCAGATTTACAAGGATGTTACACTGAGGACATGAGACTTGGATGGGTTGCAAATTCATCAACTGAGAAAATTCAAATAAAGAAATGTGTTGACATGAAGAATGTACAAGACTGGAACATGCAGTATCAGAAATATCAGGAGATATATACAGAGGTGACTTTTTACACATTTCTTCAATCCGACGCCTATCAATGGTAGATCTTCGAGGGACAGATAAAGTGGCCGTGGATTGATTCTCAGAAATAATTGCAGAAGTTATATTGCGTGCAGAGATAGGTTTTGGATTTGGAACTACCTAGTGTTCAGGAAAAGTAAGGTCTTCCCACCTTATGGCTTGATGTTCAACCTTCTGATTTTTAGGATTAGTTATAACAACAACACTGGTTTTTGAGTCTCTGCATGAGGTATGGAGGACTACAGGATATAAAGTCGTGGTATGACGAAAACATCCCTGGGTTTGGATGGTGATATTATTTCTTTTTCTTTTCATGTCAAATCCAGAGGTTTGGATTTGAAGCTGAAGAATATCGGCCAAGGTTTCATCATAGACATATACAGGGAAATTGGGATAACAGTCAAACCAGACTGGTCCATCTGACAATGGAGCGACAATTCCTCCTATTAGGGAATCAGTGTATTTATTATGTGTTAGATCTCTGACAGTGGCTAACACATAAGTATTCGGGCCTTTATGGGTTAAGGCATGGATTCCCACCCATATGCATCCTAGATGAAAATATTTAGTCCGCAACTTTTTTGCTTCTGCTTGGAGTTGCTTCGGATCTAATAAAGGAATAATTTGTACACAGTCAGAATTTTCTTCTATTGAACTTATGGATTCTTTTATGGTTATTCTTGTGGTAGCTTTAAGGTGCCAGACACCAAGATCTGAATATACTTCAGATGCATTGTCAAATGCATTTATCTTGGTAAGAACCCATTTGGCTTGAGGCTCTGCCTCCTCATATAAAAGTTCTGACTGATTTAAAACTCTAGTAGAAGAACTAGCAAACATGTCTTTGAGAGGGTCTTGCACAACCCTTTCTTGTTCTTCTAATTCATGGAAAGAAACTGACTTTCTCATTGAGTCCATTTTACTTTCACAACAGAGAGAGAGGATTTTTAAGTACTGACCTTTTCACGAACCAAATCACACTCTGTTAGTCGGCGACTAGACTTCTGGCTCTGATACCAATTTTACACAGGGGCTTCTCACACAAGCTTGTACTGCAACAACTCACACGGCTGGCTGGCTGAGTCTCTTCTTGTCTTTGATATTTCAAATTTCCTTATGTGAACCCATACACAAACCTACTTTCCTTTCACGCTCTGGTAGACAAAGTTCGTGCACTCACTTTGGGGGAGGTGAGTAAGGAGATACACTTAATGAAATCAGAAATTTCTGCTCTCAAAATGAAAGTCTCTAGAATTGAAAAAGCAAAACAGGAAGTAGCCTCTCCTGTTTCAGGCAGAAATACTAGATACACAATACATTCTGCTCCTATCCAGTCTGAAGTAGAAATTGCAGAAGGGAAACATGATCCTACTATAGGATTCACAGAAATGCAAATACTTGCAATTGAGTATCAACAACATCATGTGCAAATAAATGTTTGTATCAAAAATGAAGTATTTTCCCTGACTACATTACTTGATTCGGAAGCAGATGTTAGCATCTTTTCTAAAAATGTTGTTCCCTCAAAATTCTAGGTCTCCGCTACCAGAAAAGTTGTAGGGTTAGGAAATAAGACCCTAGAATATGAAGTTCCAAAAGTTGCTATATGTTTTGATTCTCATTGCATAAAACTTAAATTTGCAATAGGAGACATTCCAGTTGATTGTATTTTAGGGAATGTACTTTTGGCAGCAGTTGAACCCCATGGATCTATCAGACTTCCAGATAATAAAGCCAGGTATTTTATCACTGTACCAACATCAGATAGAAAAGGAAAAAGGATAGAATTTCCTTATATTTCTAATCCTCATGTTTCCACTATGGTACAGGCAATGCAAGAACTTCATAAAGCAGAAAACAGATTGATGGAACTCAAAGATCACAAAAGTCTTATTCATATTGAAGACCAATTGAGTTCTCCTGGCATTCAGAGACAAGTCTCTGAAATACAGAAACAGTTTGAAGACACATGTTGCTCAGAAGAACCAAATGCATTCTGGCATCGCAAGCAGCACTGTGTTGAGCTTCCCTACAAAGAAGGTTATAAGGGAAAGCCATGTAAATCCAGAGCTATACCTATGAGTAAAGAATACAGAAAGCTCTGCGAAAAAGAAATAAATCAGCTACTAGAAAGAAAGATGATTCGGGAGTCTAGCAGCCCTTGGAACTGCTATGGCTTCTATGTGAACAAGAGGAGTGAACAGATAAGAGGCATACCCAGACTTGTAATTAATTGCAAGCCTCTAAATTCTGTACTAACTGATGAGACATATCCTATCCCTCACAAAGGAGATCTTTTGGGTAGGATAGCAGGAGCCAAAATATTTTCCAAGTTCGATTTAAAATCATGATTTTGGCAAGTGGCAATTGCAGAACATGATAAGTTTAAGACTGCATTTAGCATTCTTGCAGGCCACTATGAGTGGAATGTAATGCCATTCGGTCTGAAACATGCACCTTCCAAATTCCAGAAGGTAATGGATTCTATTTTCAAACCATATGCAGAATGGTTATTAGCTTATATTGATGACCTCCTGATTTTTTCAAAAAATCTGCAAGACCACTTAAGACATCTGAAAATCTTTATGAAGTTGGTCAAGAAGAATGGTCTAGTCTTGAGCAAGAAGAAGATGGAACTTTTCAAGACTAAGATCAAATTCCTTGGGCACACTATTGAAAATGGTCAAATTGCTCTGCAAAATCACGCCATGGAGTTTGTTGATAAGTTTCCAAATGTCATTCTAGAAAAAACACAGTTACAAAGATTTCTTGGCTGTCTTAACTATGTGAGAAATTTTTATGAAGACTGTGCCATTGACAGATCTCTGCTAAATCAGAGACTGAGAAAAAATCCAAAACCTTGGACAGAAGCACATACAGAAGCAATAAGACAAATCAAGGCTAAGGTTCGCAATCTCCCTATTCTTTATGTTGCTGACAATGATTATTTCAAAATTGTTGAATCTGATGCAAGTGACATAGGTTGGGGAGGTGTCCTCAAGCAAAATCCAGATGAGGAAGACGCCAATAATAAAGAACATATAGTGCAGTATCCATCAGGCACCTAGAGTAAAGCTGAAAATAATTATTCTACAATTGAGAAAGAAGTAAAGGTTGCCTGGAACTGCATTAGTAAGTTTTCTATCCATCTGGTAAATAAATTATTTTTGTTAAGAACTGATGCTCAAGCCCTTGGCAAAGTTTTGTCAAAAAACATCAAGAAACCAGAAGAGGCAAAGTTTGCAAGATCGCAAGCTCTATTTGCAAATTTTGATTTTAGCGTTGAGCACATTAAGGGTATTGAAAATTCTCTGCCAGACTTCCCTAGCAGAGAATTCCTCCAGCATTAAGAACAAGTCCCTGGAGAGCATAAAGACCATGTAATGGTTATCATAACAGAATGGGACCAAGCCCATCAGAGAGAAACTCTAAGGACTATACCAGATACAAAACCATGGGCTGAATACAGAGACGAGTCGAGGCCAACTTGGCAACTATGTAACACCAAGGTGCTAGATACCCATCTTCAAAATCATTCATATTTGTTGCACCTTGTACCAGAAAGAAGAATACATCCTCATGGAAGCAGATGGATACATGATATGATGTATTCTACTAGCATGATAGCTTCACATGAAGCTGAAAGATCCCTTTCAGAAGATTTTTGTGATCTATCTGTCATATGTACTGGTGGCAGTGATAGAACAAAAATATATTACAAATCCTTTGCTATAAATAGGACACGGTACCCTGGGTGGAATTGGTCAGAAAGATTCAGAATGTGGCCAGGAGACAATCATGAGTTTGTCTTCCCAGATACCATATATGATTTCAAAGGATACAAAAATCTATCGTGGAACTTAATAAATAAGGATGGTAGAAATGAAACACATTATACCAAATTAAAATTTGGCTCCACCTGGGTTAACCAAGCAAATCAAAAACCACCATGGTTGACAGAATGGTGGAAAGACTATGGGTTAAGTAGTTACAGTATGGACCCACAATTCTATGAGTCCTATTTTCAAAATCAATGTAACTGGTGCATAGAAGAAGGTAGATGTGAATGCTTCCATACCCCATGCCAATTGTCCGAGAGCTTAATCAATTAGGAGTTATCTATATGAGGGATAATCCTATTTTAGAAATGTATATGCGGATGCATCACCAGTGGTTAATCATGACCAAAATAAAGCACCAAGTCATTCTCAATAAACCCATGATTGTACGCAGGATTTATACTAAAGCTTGGGACGATGCCACCTATCCAAGACTAAGATTTCCCAGCATTAAAATCTTAGAGGATCTTGCAGAAAGCAGTACAAGTGGTTCACGAGGGATTCACTAATCAAAAGCCTCCTCTTTGTCATGATACCCAGTCACTGGTCTATAGTGACCGGCTTTTCCCAAGGGCTTTTACCGGTTGAAAAAGCATACTTAGTGTACATAATGATGTCTGTTTCCTCGTGGGCCTTTGTACTTAAAGGTATCCACTGTGTACAGCACACACTATCACATGTAATTGTCTGGAGAAAGGAATCTCTGTGCGGATGTCACCTCGGTGTTACCTGAAAGCAATGATTCCCCTCCACGTCAGTAGACATAGGACGACCCGAATTGATTGGTTGTCCACCCTCTTTTCCTATAAAACAAAGGCAGGGCTCATTCATTCGGAAATCGAAGTTAGAGAGTCTAGAGAGTTATTTGGTTTTTTGATTAGAAGTCTGAGCTCTTCCTGCTCTGTAACTGCGAGGTAATTCTTGATCTGCTTGCATCACAAAGATCAGAAGCCAAGTCTTAGTGTCAGATCTGGCTAGCATGTGTATCAGTGTGCTCGGCACTAGTAAGAATCTAAAGTGGCGGGATCTTTAGGATCGAGTGTTGAGTCTGTATATGAGTCTGTGTGTTATATAAGAACTCTGAGACAAAGTCTACAACTAGCCAGATAGCCTCCAGTGAGCTCACTCATATATTGAGTAGCAAATTCTGATAAATGCTGTTGTAGTTAATCTCTAGAAAGAGATCTTGAGTCCTGTAAACTGAAATCCTCTATAATATCATTCTGAAATATCAATAAAGAGAGAATTTTTTGATGTTCCACATTTAAGTATTGTTACTCTGAGCTATATTATTGTCTACTGAGGTAGTATTGTCTCTTTCAAGTTCACTGAAAGTTCGCCAGAGGTTCGCCAAATCCGAAGGGATGCCAAGGCCATTGAAGGTGAGGAGATGTCGTGTTAAGGCCACGAGAGTGTGAAAGGAAAGTAGGTCCATGTATGGGTTCACATAAGGAAATTTGAAAGATCAAAGACAAGAAGAGACTCAGTAAGGCCAGCCAACCGTGTGAGCTCTTGCAGTGCAAGCTTGTGTGAGAATCCCTTGTGTAAAATTGGTATCACAGCCAGAAGTCTAGTCGCCGACTAGAAGAGTGTGATCTGGTTCGTGAAAAGGTCAGTACTTAAAAATCCTCTCTCTCTGTTGTGAAAGTAAAATGGAGTCAATGAGAAAGTCAGTTTCTTTCCGTGATTTAGAAGAACAAGAAAGGGCTGTGCAAGACCCTCTCAGAGACATGTTTGCTAGTTATTCTACTAAAGTTTTAAATTAGTCAGAACTTTTATATGAGGAGGTAGAGCATCAAGACAAATGGGTTCTTCCCAAGATCAATGCATCTGAAGTATATTCAGATCTTGGTGTCTGGCACCTTAAAGCTGCCACAAGAATAACCATAAAAGAATCCATAAGTTCAATAGAAGAAAATTCTGACTGTGTACAAAGTATTCCTTTATTAGATCTGAAGCAACTCCAAGCAGAAGCAAAAAAGTTGGGGACTAAATATTTGCATCTAGGATGCATACGGGTGGGAATCCATGCCTTAACCCATAAAGGCCCGAATAATTTTGTGTTAGCCACTGTCAGATATCTAACACATAATAAATACATTGATTCCCTAATAGGAAGAATTTTCGCTCCATTATCAGATGGACCAGTCTGGTTTGACTATTATCCTAATTTCCCTGTATATGTCTATGATGAAACCTTGGCCGATATTCTTCAGCTTTAAATCCAAACCTCTGGATTTGACATGAAAAGAAAAAGAAATAATATCGCCATCCAAACTCGGGGATGTTTTCGTCATACCACGACTTTATATCCTGCAGTCCTCCATGCCCCAAGCAGAGACTCAAAAACCAGTGTTGTTGTTATAACTGATCCTAAAAATCAGAAGGTTCAACATCAAGCCATAAGGTGGGAAGACCTTACTTTTCCTGAACACTGGGTAGTTCCAAATCCAAAACCTATCTCTGCACGCAATATAACTTCTGCAAGTATTTCTGAGAATCAATCCATTGACACTTTATCTTTCCCTCGAAGATCTACCATTGATAGGCGTCGGATTGAAGAAATGTGTAAAAAGTCACCTCTGTATATATCTCCTGATATTTCTGATACTACATGTTCCAGTATTGTACATTCTTCATGTCAACACATTTCTTTATTTGAATTTTCTCAGTTGGTGAATTTCCAACCCATCCAAGTCTGATGTCCTCAGTGTAACAGCCTTGTAAATCTGATTCATCTTGCTTACATGGTCATCCATCAGAACCACAATTCAAAGACTGGTGAAGCACCAACATCTACCTCTGTGAATCCCTGTCCTAATCGCAAATGTTATGATATTCCGTTTCCTCATGAAGACGAACATGTTCTCATGATGCACTTAGTACCTGCCTTAGAAGATGAAGATCCCAGGCTGACTACTATATTTAGTAACATGAGACCTGCAAACTCGCCAAAGTATGGACTTGGCTATATGGAACAGAAAAATAATCTGATCCCTGAGTGTAGATTCAGAGATCTACCACCTGAAACCAAAAAGCCATCAGTTATGGAGATTAAAAAGTTTTATACCTTAATGGATGGATGTCAGAAACATCTTGTCCCAGCTAAGTGGATGAAACAAATGTTGAATTGGGATATTTATACACATATAGAGGCTGATGCTTTTGGTTATGCATATACCCCAGAGGAGAAATTAAAATTAGCCAATGAATGGAAACAATATATGGAAAAAGAGAATATTTGGATCTCCTTTTACTCCTGGAAAAAGGAAAAGGAGTCAGAAGTAGTTTTGATGACTGACTCTGCATCATCCTCCTCTCATTCATGGAAAGCTATTGATGGTAGTAAAATTGAAGCATCCACTACCTATCCACCCTTCAAAGGCATTGTCCTAGGAGAAGGACAACATTTAGAAAAAGCCTATCCTTTAATCCAAAAGGATGATTCAGCTATTGGGGTTGAGGGAAGAATTCAAAAAAACGGTCAACAATTGAATTGGACCAATATTGCTCTCACAGGTTTAGAAAATAATGTTGCCAAAGCTGTCTCAGTTAAAGATCATATTGACAAAGTCCAAGTGTCCATAAATAATGTAAATAGAGCATTAAATTATGTACAGTACAATTCTTCATTAGCTAAAGATTTATCTTTACAGTCTTTGAAGAAGATTGATGAAGTAGAGAATTGTATTATAGATCAGTCTATCTCTACTCGACAATTTTTTTCAAATCTGTCTGATAAAGTTGATCAGATAAGCCAAAAAAAGGCAGATAATCCCATTCCAGCTTCTTTTCTTCATAAGGGTCGAAAACCTGTACAAATCCAAAAAACTGTTGATAGATTTCCCAGTTTATTCCCCAAAGAAGCTGTACCAGAATCTCCAAATTACAAAATCACAATTTCTTCTCTTTTCCAAGAGTCAGAACCTGAGACTCAAGTCCTTCCTGTATATGAGCCACTTGAATCACAATATACTAGGTACGTTGCACCTGATCTAAATGGTCTAAGAAAGATCCATGCAAGAGAAACATTTTATGAGGGAAGTCATAAGGAATGGAATATAGATAATCTGTATACATCTCAAATTAGACAGACCATAGACCAAATGATCACAAAATACAAGCTTATGTGTGTTAATGGAAAAACTGAAGTTGAAGAAGCCAAAACCTTGATTCAGTGTTTCACTGGCACATTGGCCAAATGGTGGGAGTTGGAATCTTCTGCAGCTCTAATAGAGAAAATGGAAAAATAAGTAGTCAAATATGAAAATGGAGATGTTGAGTTCCATCCTGATGGAACCCCAAGCTTGTGTGAGAAGCCCCTGTGTAAAATTTGTATCAGAGCCAGAAGTCTAGTCGCCGACTAGCAGAGTGCGATCTGGTTCGTGAAAAGGTCAGTACTTAAAAATCCTCTCTCTCTGTTGTGAAAGTAAAATGGACTCAATGAGAAAGTCAATTTCTTTTGTCGTGAATTAGAAGAACAAGAAAGGGTTGTGCAAGACCCTCTCAGAGACATGTTTTCTAGTTCTTATAATAGAGTTTTAAATCAGTCAGAACTTTTATATGAGGAGGCAGAGCCTCAAGCCAAATGGGTTCTTCCCAAGATCAATGCATCTGAAGTATATTCAGATCTTGGTGTCTGGCACCTTAAATTTGCCACAAGAATAACCCTAAAATAATCCATAAGTTCAATTGAAGAAAATTTTGACTGTGTACAAAGTATTCCTTTATTAGATCCAAAGCAACTCCAAGCAGAAGCCAAAAAGTTGGGGACTAAATATTTGCATCTAGGATGCATACGGGTGGGAATCCACGCCTTAACCCATAAAGGCCTAAATACTTATGTGTTATCCACTGTCAGAGATCTAACACATAATAAATACACTGATTCCCTAAGAGGAGGAATTGTCGCTCCACTGTCAGATGGACCAGTCTGGTTTGACTGTTATCCTAATTTCCCTATATATGTCTATGATGAAACCTTGGTCGATATTCTTCAGCTTCAAATCCAAACCTCTGGATTTGACATGAAAAGAAAAATAAATAATATCGCCATCCAAACCCGGGGATGTTTTCGTCATACCACGACTTTATATCCTGTAGTCCTCCATGCCCCAAGCAGAGACTCAAAAACCAGTGTTGTTGTTATAACTGATCCTAAAAATCAGAAGGTTCAACATCAAGCCATAAGGTGGGAAGACCTTACTTTTCCTGAACACTGGGTAGTTCCAAATCCAAAACCTATCTCTGCACGCAATATAACTTCTGCAAGTATTTCTGAGAATCAATCCACTGACACTTTATCTTTCCCTCAAAGATCTACCATTGATAGGCGTCGGATTTAAGAAATGTGTAAAAATTCACCTCTGTATATATCTCCTGATATTTCTGATACTGCATGTTCCAGTATTGTACATTCTTCATGTCAACACATTGCTTTATTTGAATTTTCTCAGTTGGTGAATTTCCAACCCATCCAAGTCTGATGTCCTCAGTGTAACAGCCTTGTAAATCTGAGTCATCTTGCTTACATGGTCATCCATCAGAACCACAATTCAAAGACTGGTGAAGCACCAACATCTACCTCTGTGAATCCCTGTCCTAATCCCAAATGTTTTGATATTCCATTTCCCCATGAAGACGAACATGTTCTTATGATGCACTTAGTACCTACCTTAGAAGATGAAGATCCCAGGCTGAATACTATATTTAGTAACATGAGACCTACAAACTCGCCAAAGTATGGACTTGGCTATATGGAACAGAAAAATAATCTGATCCCTGAGTGTAGATTCAGAGATCTACCACCTGAAACCAAAAAGCCATCAGTTATGGAGATTCAAAAGTTTTATACCTTAATGGATGGATGTCAGAAACATCTTGTCCCAGCTAAGTGGATGAAACAAATGTTGAATTGGGATATTTATACACATCCAGAGGCTGATGCTTTTGGTTCTGCACATACCCCAGAGGAGAAAGTCAACTTAGCCAATGAATGGAAACAATATATGGAAAAAGAGAATATTTGGATCTCTTTTTACTATTGGAAAAAGGCAAAGGAGTCAGAAGTAGTTTTGATGACTGACTCTGCATCATCCTCCTCTCATTCATGGACAGCTATTGATGGTAGTAAAATTGAAACATCCACTACCTATCCACCCTTCAAAGGCATTGTCCTAGGAGAAGGACAACATTCAGCAAAATCTTATCCTTTAATCCAAAAGGATGATTCAGCTATTGGGGTTGAGGGCAGAATTCAAAAAACCAGTGAAAATTTGAATTGGACCAATACTGCTCTCACAGGTTTAGAAAAGAATGTTGCCAAAGCTGTCTTAGTTAAAGATCAGATTGACAAAGTCCAAGTGTCCATAAATGATGTAAATAGAGAATTAAATTCTGTACAGTGCAATTCTTCATTAGCTAAATATTTATCTTTACAGTCTTTGAAGAAGATTGATGAAGTAGAGAATTGTATTATAGATCAGTCTATCTCTACTCGACAAATTGTTTCAAATCTGTCTAATAAAGTTGATCAGATAAGCCAGAAAAAGGCAGATAAGCCCATTCCAGCTTCTTTTCTTCATAAGGGAAAACCTGTACAAATCCAAAAAACTGTTGATAGATTTCCCAGTTTATTCCCCAAAGAAGCTATACCAGAATCTCCAAAATACAAAGTCACAATTGCTTCTCTTTGCCAAGAGTCAAAACCTGAGACTCAAGTCCTTCCTGTATATGAGCCACTTGAATCACAGTATACTAGGTATGTTGCACCTAATCTAAATGGTCTAGGAAACATCCCTGCAAGAGAAACATTTTATGAGGGAAGCCATAAAGAATGGAATATAGATAATCTATCTACAGCTCAAATTAGACAGACCATAGACCCAATGATCACAGAATACAAGCTTATGTGTGTTAATGGCAAAACTGAAGTTGAAGCAACCAAAACCTTGATTCAGTGTTTCACTGGCACATTGGCCAGATGGTGGGAGTTGGAATATTTTCCAGCTCTAATAGAGAAAACGGAAAAAGAAGTTGTCAAATATGAAAATGGAGATGTTGAGTTCCATCCTGATGGAACCCCAATTAATAATATGATAGGTGCTCTCACGGCACTTATTCAAGAACATTTTTGTGGTGTTCAACCTATACTTTCAGATAAACATGAAATGATATTAATGAATCTGAAGTGTAGAAATATTAACCAGTATGAATATTTCCACAGAGACTGGATGCAAAGAATCTTCCTGGTTAAAGATACAAAGAATCTATTATGGAAACAGATTTACCTTGCAGCCCTGGCTTCCAAGCTGGTTGATATCCTCAAGCTGCAAGAAGCTTTTTAGTTGCCCCTTGAAGTTTATTTATGGGGAGAAATGTATTCTATTATTACTAAAGTTTTAATCACACTGTGTACCAGCTCTAGAATGAATAAGTCTATAGATAAATTGAATAGGCTTCCTGGTACCAAATATTTTTGTAGTAAATATGGAATTACAATTGATGATCCTTTGGTTACTTGCAGAAAGTCTAAAAAGAAGGCAAAGAAATTCCAAAGGAAAAATAAGGCTTATACATATCATCTGAGTTCTAAAAAGAGGAGTGAACTCAGACCTTCTAAGCCAAAGAAACAACCCTCCAAAAGGGGATACTACAAGTATGTCCCTAAGACTCACTATTATGAACCAACAGATATTCATCCTAGATCACAAAAGGTTGAAAGAATGAAAGGAGTATTTTGTTGGTTATGTGGAAAGACAGGACAGACATCAAATCTCTGTCCTAAGGCCAAAGAGTCTAAAAAGAACCGTGCCAGTAAATCCCAATAGCAATACAAAAGCAAAGCCCCTGTTAAATCTGAAGCTAAATGTGCTAAGTGTGGTTCCTCTTTCCATTCCACAGAAGATTGTCGGCGGTTAGCTATCCAACAAGAAAAAGAACATTTTTCTTCTAACTCTGGTTCTGATTCTGAAATTTCTTCCTCCTCTTCTAAAGAAGAAATCAATGCTTATTGTCAGTGTTCTGACTCAGAAAATTATAAATGTGATTGCTCCTCTTCTAATTCAGATTTTTCTTCTGACCATCCTCTTGATGAAGAATTTTCAGGAAATCTTAAAGTTCTCATGGCTCAAACTGTTGAAGATGAAATGAAAGTTTTTGCCCAGATCTGAGCCATGGATGAATGTGATTGAAAGACTCGCCTGCTGGAAACCTTCATGCAGACCAGTTCCAGCAGCTCCAGCACTCGCTCCTCTAAGAGGCCTATTTTTGTTGATGCTTTTTATGAGCGTAACACCAAAGTTATCTCCGATAGCAACATGCAGACAAAGTTCGTGCACTCAGTTTGGGGGAGGTGAGTAAGGAGATACACTTAATGAAATCATAAATTTCTGCTCTCAAAATGCAAGTCTCTAGAATTGAAAAAGAAAAACAGGAAGCAGCCTCTCCTGTTTCAGGCAGAAATACTAGATACACAATACATTCTGCTCCTATCCAGTCTGAAGTAGAAATTGCAGAAGGGAAACCTGATCCTACTATAGGATTCAGAGAAATGAAAATACTTGCAATTGAGTATCAACAGCATCATGTGCAAACAAATGTTTGTATCAAAAATGAAGTATTTTCCCTTACTGCATTACTTGATTCGGGCGCAGATGTTAACATCTTTTCTAAAAAGGTTGTTCCCTCAAAATTTTGGGTCTTTGCTACCAGAAAATTTGTAGGGTTAGGAAATAAGACCCTAGAATATGAAGTTCCAAAAGCTGTTGTATGTTTTGATTCTCATTGCATAAAGCTTAAATTTGCAGTAGGAGACATTCCAGTTGATTGTAATTTAGGGAATGTATTTTTGGCAGCAGTTGAACCCCATGGATCTATCAGACTTCTAGAAAATAAAGCGGGGTATTTTATCACTATACCAACATCAGATAGAAAAGGAAAAAGGATAGAATTGCCTTATATTTCTAATCCTTGTGTTTCCACTATGGTACAGGCAATGCAAGAACTTCATAAAGTAGAAAACAGATTGAAATACTCAAATATCACAAATTTCTTATTCATATTGAAGACCAATTGAGTTCTCCTAGTATTCAGAGACAAGTCTCTGAAATATAGAAACATTTTGAAGACACATGCTGCTCAGAAGAACCAAATTCATTCTGGTATCGCAAGCAGCACTGTGTTGAGCTTCCCTACAAAGAAGTTTATAAGGGCAAGCCATGTAAATCCAGAGCTATACCTATGAGTAAAGAATATAGAAATCTCTGCGAAAAAGAAATAAATCAACTACTAGAAAGAAAGCTGAACCGAGAGTCTAGCAGCCCTTGGAACTGTTATGGCTTCTATGTGAACAAGAGGAGTGAACAGATAAGAGGCATACCCAGACTTGTAATTAATTACAAGCCTCTAAATTGTGTACTGGCTGATGACACATATCCTATCCCTCACAAAGGAGATATTTTGGGTAGGATAGCAGGAGCCAAAATATTTTCCAAGTTCGACTTAAAATCAGGATTTTGGCAAGTGGCAATTGCAGAACATGATAAGTTTAAGACCGCATTTAGCATTCATGTAGGCCACTATGAATGGAATGTAATTCCATTCGGTCTGAAACATGCACCTTCCAAATTCCAGAAGGTAATGGATTCTATTTTCAAACCATATGCAGAATGGCTATTAGCTTATATTGATGACCTCCTGATTTTTTCAAAAAATCTGCAAGACCACTTGAGACATCTGAAAATCTTTATGAAGCTGGTCAAGAAGAATGGTCTAGTCTTGAGCAAGAAGAAGATGGAACTTTGCAAGACTAAGATTAAATTCCTTGGGCACACTATTGAAAATGGTCAAATTGCTCTGCAAAATCACGCCATGGAGTTTGCTGATAAGTTTCCAGATGTCATTCTAGACAAAACACAGTTACAAAGATTTCTTGGCTGTCTTAACTATGTGAGCGATTTTTATGAAGACTGTGCCATTGACAGATCTCTGCTAAATCAAAGACTGAGAAAAAATCCAAAGCCTTGGACAGAAGCAATAAGACAAATCAAGGCTAAGGCTCGCAATCTCCCTATTCTTTATGTTGCTGACAATGATTATTTCAAAATTGTTGAATCTGATGCAAGTGACATAGATTGGGGAGGTGTCCTCAAGCAAAAGCTAGATGAGGAAGATGCCAAGAATAAAGAACAGATAGTGCAGTATGCATCAGACACCTGGAGTAAATCTGAAAAGAATTATTCTACAATTAAGAAAGAAGTAAAGGCTGCCTGGAACTGCATCAGTAAGTTTTCTATCCATCTGGTGAAAAAATTATTTTTGTTAAGAACTGATGCTCAAGCCCTTGGTAAAGTTTTGTCAAAAAACATCAAGAAACTAGAAGAGGCAAAGTTTGTAAGATGGCAAGCTCTGTTTGTAATTTTTTATTTTAGGGTTGAACACATTAAGGGTATTGAAAATTCTCTGCCAGACTTCCTTAACAGAGAATTCCTCCAGCATCAAGAACAAGTCCCTGAAGAGCATAAAGACCGTGTAATGATTATCATAACAGAATGGGACCAAGCCCATCAGAGAGAAACTCTAAGGACTATACCAGATACAAAACCATGGGCTGAATACAGAGATGAGTGGAGGCCAACTTGGCAACTCCGCAACACCAAGGTGCTAGATGCCCATCTTCAGAATCATTCATATTTGTTGCACCTTGTACCAGAAAGAAGAATACATCCTCGTGGAAGCAGATGGATACATGATATGATGTATTCTACTAGCATGACAGCTTCACATGAAGCTGAAAGATCCCTTTCAGAAGATTTTTGTGATCTATCTGTCATATGTACTGGTGGCAGTGATAAAACAAAAATCTATTACAAATCCTTTGCTATAAATAGGACACGGTACCCTGGGTGGAATTGGTAAGAAAGATTCAGAAAGTGGCCAGGAGACAATCCTGAGTTTGTCTTCCCAGATACCATATATGATTTCAAAGGATACAAAAATCTATCATGGAACTTAATAAATAAGGATGGTAGAAATGAAACACATTATACCAAATTAAAATTTGGCTCCATCTAGATTAACCAAGCAAATCAACAACCACCCTGGTTGACAAAATGGTGGAAAGAATATGGGTTAAGTAGTTACAGTATGGACCCACAATTTTATGAGTCATATTTTCAAAATCAATGTAACTGGTGCATAGAAGAAGGTAGATGTGAATGCTTCCATACCCCATGCCAAATTGTCTGAGAGCTTAATCAATTAGGAGTTATCTATATGAGGGATAATCCTATTTTAGAAATGTATATGCGGATGCATCACCAGTGGTTAATCATGACCAAAATAAAGCACTAGATCATTATCAATAAACCCATGATTGTACGCAGGATTTATACTAAAGCTTGGGACGATGCTACCTATCCAAGACTAAGATTTCCCGGCATCAAAATCTTAGAGGATCCTGCAGAAATCAGTACAAGTGGTTCACGAGGGCTCCACTAATCAAAAGCCTCCTCTTTGTCATGATACCCAGTCACGGGTCTATAGTGACCGGCTTTTCCCGAGGGCTTTTACCGGTTGAAAAAGCATCCTCAGTGTACATAATGATGTTTGTTTCCTCGTGGGCCTTTGTACTTAAAGGTATCCACTGTGTACAACACACACTATCACATGTAATTGTCTGGAGAAAGGAATCTCTGCGTGGATGTCACCTCGGTGTTAACCTAAAGCAATGATTCCCCTCCACATCAGTAGACATAGGAAGATCCGAATTGATTGGTTGTCCCCCCTCTTTTCCTATAAAACGAGGGCTAGGCTCATTCATTGAGCATTCGGAGTTAGAGAGTCTAGAGAGTCATCTGGTTTTTTGAGTCAAAGTCTGATCTCTTCCTGCTCTGCAACTGCGAGATAATTCTCGGTTTGCTTGCATCACGAAGATCAGAAGCCAAGTCTTAGTGTAAGATCTGGCTAGCCTGCATATCAGTATGCTCGTCACTAGTAAGAATCTAAAGTGGCGAGATCTTTATGATCGAGTCTTGAGTCTGTATATGAGTCTGTGTGTTATATAAGAACTCTGAGACAGAGTCTACAACTAGCCAGATAGCCTCCAGTGAGCTCGCTCATATATTGAGTAGCAAATTCTGGTAAATGCTGCTACAATCAATCTGTGGAAAGAGATCTTGAGTCCTGTAAACTGAAATCCTCTGTAATATAATTCTGAAAAATCAATAAAGAGAAAATTTTTTGATGTTCCACATTTAAGTACTATTACTCTAAGCTATATTATTGTCTACTGAGGTAGTATTGTCTCTTTCAAGTTCACTAAAATTTTGCCAAAGGTTCACCAAATCCGAAGGGACTTCAAGGCTGTTGAAGTCGAGGAGATGTCGTGTTAAGGCCGCGAGAGTGTGAAAGGAAAGTAGGTTCGTGTATGGGTTCACATAAGGAACTTTGAAAGATCAAAGACAAGAAGAGACTCAGTAAGGCCAGCTAGCCGTGTGAGCTATTGTAGTGCAAGCTTGTGTGAGAAGCCCCTGTGTAAAATTGGTATCAGAGCCAGAAGTCTAGTCGCGGACTAGCAGAGTGTGATCTGGTTCGTGAAAAGGTCAATACTTAAAAATCCTCTCTCTCTGTTGGGAAAGTAAAATGGACTCAATGAGAAAGTCAGTTTCTTTCCATGAATTAGAAGAACAAGAAAGGGTTGTGAAAGACCCTCTCAGAGACATGTTTGCTAGTTCTTCTACTAGAGTTTTAAATCAGTCAGAACTTTTATACGAGGAGGCAAAGCCTCAAGCCAAATGGGTTCTTCCCAAGATCAATGCATCTAATGTATATTCAGATCTTGGTGTCTGGCACCTTAAAGCTGCCACAAGAATAACCATAAAAGAATCCATAAGTTCAATAGAAGAAAATTCTGACTGTGTACAAAGTATTCCTTTATTAGATCCGAAGCAACTCCAAGAAGAAGCAAAAAAGTTGGGGACTAAATATTTGCATATAAGATGCATACGGGTGGGAATCCATGCCTTAACCCATAAAGGCTTGAATACTTATGTGTTAGCCATTGTCAGAGATCTAACACATAATAAATACACTGATTCCCTAATAGGAGGAATTGTCGTTCCATTGTCAGATGGACCAGTCTGGTTTGACTGTTATCCTAATTTTCCTATATATGTCTATGATGAAACCTTCGCCGATATTCTTCAGCTTCAAATCCAAACCTCTGGATTTGACATGAAAAGAAAAAGAAATAATATCACCATCCAAACTCGGGGATGTTTTCGTCATACCACGACTTTATATCATGCAGTCCTCCATGCCTCAAGCAGAGACTCAAAAACCAGTGTTGTTGTTATAACTGATCCTAAAAATCAGAAGGTTGAACATCAACCCATAAGGTGGGAAGACCTTACTTTTCCTGAACACTAGGTAGTTCCAAATCCAAAACCTATCTCTGCACGCAATATAACTTCTGCAAATATTTCTAAGAATCAATCTACTGCCACTTTATCTTTCCCTCGAAGATCTGCCATTGATAGGCGCCAGACTGAAGAAATGTGTAAAAAGTCACCTCTCTATATATCTCCTGATATTTCTGACATTGCATGTTCCAGTCTTGTACATTCTTCATGTCAACACATTGCTTTATCTGAATTTGCTCAGTTGGTGAATTTCCAACCCATCCAAGTCTCATGTCCTCAGTGTAACAGCCTTGTAAAACTGAGTCATCTTGCTTACATGGTCATCCATCAGAACCACGATTCAAGGACTGGTGAAGAACCAGCATCTACCTCTGTGAATCCCTATCCTAATCCCAAATGTTCTGATATTCCATTTCCTCGTGAAGACGAACATGTTCTCATGATGCACTTAGAACCTACATTAAAAGATCAAGATCCCAGGCTGACTACTATATTTAGTAACATGAGACCTACAAACTCGCCAAAGTATGGACTTGGCTATATGGAACAGAAAAATAATCTGATCCCTGAGTGTAGATTCAGAGATCTACCGCCTGAAACCAAAAATCCATCAGTTATGGAGATTCAAAAGTTGTATACCTTAATGGATGGATGTCAGAAACATCTTGTCCCAGCTAAGTGGATGAAACAAATGTTGAATTGGGATATTTATACACATCCAAAGGCTGATGCTTTTGGTTTTGCACATACCCCAGAGGAGAAAGTCAAATTAGCCAATGAATGGAAACAATATATGGAAAAAGAGAATATTTGGATCTCTTTTTACTCCTAGAAAAAGGCAAAGGAGTCAAAAGTAGTTTTGATGACTAAATCTGCATCATCCTCCTCTCATTCATGGACAGCTATTGATGGTAGTAAAATTGAAACATCCACTACCTATCTGCCCTTCAAAGGCATTGTCCTAGGAGAAGGACAACATTCAGCAAAAGCCTATCCTTTAATCCAAAAGGATGATTCAGCTATTAGGGTTGAGGGCAGAATTCAAAAAACCAGTGAACAATTGAATTGGACCAATACTGCTCTCACAGGTTTAGAAAAGAATGTTTCCAAAGCTATCTTAGTTAAAGATCAGATTGACAAAGTCCAAGTGACCATAAATGATGTAAATAGAGCATTAAATTTTGTACAGTACAATTCTTCATTAGCTAAAGATTTATCTTTACTGTCTTTGAAGAAGATTGATGAAGTAGAAAATTGTATTATAGATCAGTCTATCTCTACTCGACAAATAGTTTCAAATCTGTCTGATAAAGTTGATCAGATAAGCCAAAAAAAGGCAGATAAGCCCATTCCAGCTTCTTTTCTTCATAAGGGAAAACTTGTACAAATCCAAAAAACTGTTGATAGATTTCCCAGTTTATTCCCCAAGGAAGCTGTACCAGAATCTCCAAAATACAAAGTCACAATTGCTTCTCTTTTCCAAGAGTCAGAACCTGAGACTCAAGTCCTTCCTGTATATGAGCCACTTGAATCACAGTATACTAGGTATGCTACACCTGATCTAAATGGTCTAGGAAACATCCCTTCAAGAGAAACATTTTATGAGGGAATTCATAAAGAATGGAATATAGATAATCTGTCTACAGCTCAAATTAGACAGACCATAGACCAAATGATCATAGAATACAAGCTTATGTGTTTTAATAGCAAAACTGAAGTTGAAACAGCCAAAACCTTGATTCAGTGTTTCACTGGCACATTGGCCAGATGGTGGGAGTTGGAATCTTCTCCAGCTCTAATAGAGAAAATGGAAAAATAAGTAGTCAAAGATGAAAATGGAGATGTTGAGTTCCATCCTGATGGAACCCCAATTAATAATATGATAGGTGCTCTCACAGCACTTATTCAAGAACATTTTTGTGGTGCTGAACCTATACTTTCATATAAACATGAAATGATATTAATGAATTTGAAGTGTAGAAATATTAACCAGTATGAAGATTTCCACAAAGACTGGATGCAAAGAATCTTCCTGGTTAAAGATCCAAAGAATCTGTTATGGAAACAGATTTACCTTGCAGCCCTACCTTCCAACTTGGTTGATATCCTCGAGCTGCAAGAAGCTTTTCAGTTGCTCCTTGAAGTTTATTTATGGGGAGAAATGTATTCCATTATTACTAAAGTTTTAATCACTCTGTGTACCAGCTTTAGAATGAATAAGTCTATAGATAAATTGAATAGGCTTCCTGGTACCAAATATTTTTGTAGTAAATATGGAATTACAATTGATGATCCTTTGGTTACTCGCAGAAAGTCTAAAAAGAAGGAAAAGAAATTCCAAAGGAAAAATAAGGCTTATACATATCATCTGAGTTCTAAAAAGAGGAGTGAACTCAGACCTTCTAAGCCAAAGAAACGGCCCTCCAAAAGGGGATACTACAAGTATGTCCCTAAGACTCACTATTATGAACCAACAGATATTCATCCTAGATCACAAAAGGTTGAAAGAATGAAAGGAGTAGTTTGTTGGTTATGTGGAAAGACAGGACATGCATCAAATCTCTATCCTGAAGCCAAAGAGTCTAAAAAGAACCGTGGCAGTAAATCCCAACAACAATACAAAAGCAAAGCCCTTGTTAAATCTGAAGCTAAATGTGCTAAGTGTGGTTCCTCTTTTCATTCTACAGAAGATTGCCGGCGGTTAGCTATCCAACAAGCAGAAGAATATTTTTCTTCTGACTTTGGTTCTGATTCTGAAATTTCTTCCTCCTCTTCTAAAGAAGAAGTCAATGCTTATTGTCAGTGTTCTGACTCAGAAAATTGTAAATGTGATTGTTCCTCTTCTGATTCAAATTTTTCTTCTGACCATCCTCTTGATGAAGAATTTTTAGGAAAGCTTAAAGTTCTCATGGCTCAAACTGTTGAAGATGAAATGAATTTTTTTGCCCAGATCCGAGCCATGGATGATTGTGATTTAAAGACTCACCTGCTGGAAACCTTCATGCAGACCAGTGCCAGCAGCTCCAACACTCGCTCCTCTAAGAAGCCTATTTTTGTTGATGCTTCTTATGAGCGTAACACCAAAAGTTATCTCCGACAGCAACATGCAGACAAATTTCGTGCACTCACTTTGGGGGAGGTGAGTAAGGAGATACACTTAATGAAATCAGAAATTTATGCTCTCAAAATGCAAGTCTCTATAATTGAAAAAGCAAAACAAGAAGCAACCTCTCCTGTTTTAGGCAGAAATACTAGATACACAATACATTCTGCTCCTATCCAGTCTGAAGTAGAAATTGCAGAAGGGAAACCTGATCCTACTATAGGATTCAAAGAAATGCAGATACATGCAATTGAGTATCAACAGCATCATGTGCAAATAAATGTTTGTATCAAAAATAAAATATGTTCCCTGACTGCATTACTTGATTTGGGCGCAGATGTTAACATCTTTTCTAAAAAGGTTGTTCCCTCAAAATTCTGGGTCTCTGCTACCAAAAAATTTGTAGGGTTAGGAAATAAGACCCTAGAATATGAAGTTCCAAAAGCTATTGTATGTTTTGATTCTCGTTGCATAAAGCTTAAATTTGCAGTAGGAGAC
This sequence comes from Pinus albicaulis, assembly GCA_034641835.2. NCBI lineage: Eukaryota > Viridiplantae > Streptophyta > Pinopsida > Pinales > Pinaceae > Pinus > Pinus albicaulis. The sequence goes on along the minus strand of CM076583.1, from coordinate 214,113,071 downwards.
ATTCTAGTTGACTGTATTTTAGGGAATGTATTTTTGACAGCAGTTGAACCCCATGGATCTATCAGAATTCCAGATAATAAAGCGGGGTATTTTATCACTATACCAACATCAGATAGAAAAGGAAAAAGGATAGAATTGCCTTATGTTTCTAATCCTCGTGTTTCCACTATGGTACAGGCAATGCAAGAACTTCATAAAGCAAAAAACAGATTGACAGAACTCAAAGATCACAAAATTCTTATTCATATTGAAGACCAATTGAGTTCTCCTGGCATTCAGAGACAAGTCTCTAAAATACAGAAACATTTTGAAGACACATGCTGCTCAGAAGAACCAAATTCATTCTGGCATCGCAAGCAGCACTGTGTTGAGATTCCCTACAAAGAAGGTTATAAGGGAAAGCCATGTAAATCCAGAGCTATACCTATGAGTAAAGACAGAAAGCTCTGCGAAAAAGAAATAAATCAGCTACTAGAAAGAAAGTTGATACGGGGGTCTAGCAGCCCTTGGAACTGCTATGGCTTCTATGTGAACAAGAGTGAACAGATAAGAGGCATACCCAGACTTGTAACTAATTACAAGCCTCTAAATTCTGTACTGGATGATGACACATATCCTATCCCTCACAAAGGAGATCTTTTGGGTAGGATAGCAGGAGCCAAAATATTTTCCAAGTTCGACTTAAAATCAGGATTTTGGCAAGTGGCAATTGCAGAACATGATAAGTTTAAGACTGCATTTAGCATTCCTGCAGGCCACTATGAGTGGAATGTAATGCCATTCGGTATGAAACATGCACCTTCCAAATTCCAGAAGGTAATGGATTCTATTTTCAAACCATATGCAGAATGGTTATTAGCTTATATTGATGACCTCCTGATTTTTTCAAAAAATCTGCAAGACCACTTCAGACATCTGAAAATCTTTATGAAGCTGGTCAAGAAGAATGGTCTAGTCTTGAGCAAGAAGAAGATGGAACTTTGCAGGACTAAGATCAAATTCCTTGGGCACACTATTGAAAATGGTCAAATTGCTCTGCAAAATCTTGCCATGGAATTTGCTGATAAGTTTCTAGATGTCATTCTAGACAAAACACAGTTACAAAGATTTTCGTGGTTGTCTTAACTATGTGAGCAATTTTATGACGACTATGCCATTGAAAGATCTCTGCTTTATCAGAGACTGAGAAAAAATCCAAAACCTTGGACAGAAGCACATACAGAAGCAATAAGACAAATCAAGGCTAAGGTTCGCAATCTCCCTATTCTTTATGTTGCTGACAATTATTATTTCAAAATTGTTGAATCTGATGCAAGTGACATAGGTTGGGGAGGTGTCCTCAAGCAAAAGCTAGATGAGGAAGATGCCAAGAATAAAGAACAGATAGTGCAGTATGCATCAGGCACCTGGAGTAAATCTGAAAAGAATTATTCTACAATTGAGAAAGAAGTAAAGACTGCCTGGAACTGCATTAGTAAGTTTTCTATCCATCTGGTAAATAAATTCTTTTTGTTAAGAACTGATGCTCAAGCCCTTGGCAATTTTTTGTCAAAAAACATAAAGAAACCAGAAGAGGCAAAGTTTATGTTGTAGCTCCTAGAGACAGCCTAGAGTTGTGATAGACCAGTGCCTAGGACATCTTAGCATAGCAAGGAGCGTATAATATAAGGTATGAAGTTGTCAGCTTCAGCTCACATGCTATCTCCTGTAAACAGGGAAATGAAATAAAAGGGGACCAAACTCTCAGAAACTGACACAGAGAAAGAGATACTGCAAAGGCAAGATGCAGAACTCTAATACAAAAGAAACAGACAATTCAGAGACAGTTTACTGCAAAGCAGGCCGATTCAGAAATACTCCACAGACATAAATTATCAGAAGGTGTATGTAGTGAAAGAAATAATGAGAAGATATTAGTCAACATTGAGTTGATAACCAGATATACAATACCACCATGCATGGGCTTACCGATCTAAGAATCCATACATGATAATAGCATTTTAAAAGCACCCTCCCAAAGCAACTAATATAGCAAAAACACGGTTTAGATGAGTAATGAAACAGAATATCATGCATGAGCCATATTAAAGTGCTAGATTGATCCAAGTATGGGCATTTGCCCACTAGGATGAATCCTTACCATAAATCAGTGAGCCACTCGCATTCCAAAACATGATACAAGAAAGGTGGGTGAGATGAAATGATATATTAAATAACATATAAAAGAGAGTTACAGACTGTGAAATACCAAAGACCAGAATCCTCTTTGACAGACAGAACTCCTCCTCACTAAGACCCTATGGGCTCTGAGCCTTCATACAAGAGTTTTACAAATTGTATACAAAAATCCTTTCACTGCATAATTTTCTGATAGAAATCTGGAACCCTTACCTTACAATGCATTTCTTCATGGTTTTTATAGGAGAAACCAAAACCTAGTGAAAAAGAGGTAGGTGGTGAACATTTAACTGTATCATTAAAACAAAATGGTGAAAAAGTGCCCGCCCATACTGCTTGACGGCGCTATAGTGCTGAATGTACTTCGTGGCCTGCTCTTTGAGATAAATGCTCTAGGTGGAAATCTCTTCAGGAACACGGCATAGAGTAAAAGTCCAAAAACATTCCATCCTTTCCTGAAGGAAAAATCGGCTAGAATAAAACCTGGAAGGTGTTGATTTTGTGTATCGTACCCTCTGCATTTCCAATCCTGAATTAAGCTTTAAAATCCCCAGTACCGAACACTGAATTCCTCAACCATCTATTGATCTTCCTCTGCTGCTCCATAAATGTTTTCATCTGTGAAATTGGTGCCTCGAATATCTCTGCAAGGTTTGATATATTTTACCCTTGTTTCCTTTAATAACAGTCATGTCGCAGTAGCTACCCAAGCTTTCTTCATAAATTTAGCCCCTGAATAATGGTTCTTTGAAGCGGCCTCAGCTCCTGAAATGGAGGCGGTGTGTAATGGCCATATCTCCGTCGTTATAAACCTGCAAAACCCACAAACTTGTTAGAGAAAACCACGCTATGGGGATGGAGGATGTGGTAGGTTAACTTGGAAGCGAATGTGTTGTCATGGCGAAACGGTGAAATGACACAGGGTGGCAGGAAAATACATTGAAACGATGGAGGATGGACTGGCGATGGTTTTCAACGTAATATCTTAAAATATGACTTATGAATGGAGAATATGAATGGTGGAGAAAAATGTGATAAGCGCGTGAGAGCTGTGACGCGTGGACGTACGATAGACTAGGTGGGGAGGGTGACGTGGTGGCGTGAGGTTAATGATGGGCATGTGACTAAATTAGGACCGTCCAATCTCGGCGAAGATCGATGGTTAAAACAATGTCAGAGGACGCTAAAATGCGGACCCGGGGCACTGTACATTAGGACTAACACTCGCGCAACTTCGGAAAGCGACCACCGTCGGATGGAGGCCCACGGATCTAACGGTTCACGTTCATATCGCTGCGTGACTTTGACCGATCGTTAATGCGCGATGGAGAGCGGTTTCGGGGCCGTACGCATGGACATGTGGCAGGCGTTGAATGGAATCACTGGCCCGTGGAGATTTACCGCCTATCGCCGAAAGGCGGTGCGATATAAACCACCCGGTTTTGAACAATGTCTTGGGCGCGGGGACCACCAAGACCGGCGGGCTGTGAACCGTTGGTTTATGATTTGATCAGACGGGGAATAGGTAGGCTACGGGCGCGGCAGAGATGAGAAAACGTCGTTCGATCTACATAGATCGACAGCTCAGGATGCGCCCGATATATATTGGATAAGCGCCCGTCGGACTAACACCTAGTCTAGCGTCCGAGTTACATGGAGGAATAGACAGAGGGGCCAGGGCCGAAGGAGCTACGCTTTAAATATTTTGAATATGGATTTTCAGCCTGTTATAATGTGTTTTGGAGGCGAGAAATGTTAACGATAGGCGTAAGAATGGCTTTCCAAGGCTAAAAGGGGGGGAATTTGAGAGCTCTGAACCAGATTGCCTGTGAAATTTTATGGGGAACCGATTATGATCAACATCGGCTCCACCTGGGGACGGCACGTTCATCCCTGAGCGTGTCGAGAACTATGCAAACCGCCTGATCGTCTTCTGTGCAGACCCTGCTCTTTAGCACTTCTACTTTTCGTCTTCTATCAGAATAACATTCTGATTTTCCATCACTGCAGCAGTTCATCTATATCTTAGGCAACCCCAAAAGATAGATTGTCTTTTGAAATACCTGCCAACATAGCCAAATCGTCAGCTTCGAAATCAAAAGACCCAATGGTCTTACTTGATGATTCAGTCACCATTTCGTTTCCTCAGAAATCCTAAGTCTCTTGCAAGACCCAGAAAGTCCTCACTGTCTCCATTCCCTTGTATATTCATATCCTGCAATCCCCAATTTTGAAATTGAGGTTCTCCCTTTAGAGGAATTGTATGCTGCACTATGCTGATGTCATAAGTTTTCAGGTCCTGATATGACCATGCAAACACCTCTTTATAAGACTAAAATAATTTCAGGTACAACTCCTCATATTCTTCTGGGACCTTCTTGGATAATTTCACAATTTTGCAAACATGAAAAATAAACCTATTCTACTTCTACCCTTATTACTTCATGAGGCCAAATTAAACTGTTGGTCTCACATTTTCTCTTCCTAAACTACATCTGCTAGGGTTAAACTGTCTAGCAGATTTCTTTTCTACATTCTAAAACAGCAATTGAGAAACAACCAAGCCAAGATTAGATTGTCTGGCTTGCTAAAATTTGCAGGGATTAAAACAACTAACTGCATGCTCACAGTCTGAGCTTTATTTTAGACTTCCTACCTACTCTATTCTAACCTAGAAATCTTTGATGCTCTAGGTGATACAATAATGCCAGTGCAACCAGTCAAGTAGTAACAAAAAAGGATATGAGCACTGACTGCTTGTCAAAGATAACCACAGGGTGCTCTGCTTGCGGTTCTTCAAAACCATGGTCACCATCAGTGGTGGTCTCTCCTGATGAACCTGGCCCTGGCAAAGGATCACCACCGGAGAATTTGAGCAAATCAGGGCCTCCATATATTCTGCCACAGGATCAATGAACACATGATGTACCAGCTCTTCTTTTAGGCCTTCCGTGATTGGTAGGTTGTCTTCATCCTCGGCAACTTTGAATTCTACATTTTCCACTGCATCTTCAATATGACTCTTGAAAGCCTGATCACCTTCTTCTTGCATTTCGAAAGGCATTGGTATCTCTTCTTTTTGTTCTATAATAGCAGCTTTGAAGAATTTTCTTTCTACTTGCAACATGATGCTCAAAAAGACCCTTGATCCTTCTTCAAATGTTTGCAGGAAGTGTGTGTAAGGATCATGATATGATTCCTGGTGATGAATATGTAGCAGGAAGGCTTCAACTAGGATTTCTCCTTCTTGCACTGGATCAAGAACAAGACTCTCTTGAAAAAGAGAATCTCCCTCTTCTTCTTTTTCTGAACTGGAGAACTCATCATGTATGGAAGTTGAGTCCTCTTGGAGCTCTGATATGTTCTGCTCTGATGAGATGAGCTCTGTGAATAGATCTATGTATTCTTGAGCAGTGGTTTGTTCCATTACTTCCTCTTTTGTAAGAGAAGGCTCATTGCTTTCAAACTGCTCAAGGATTTCTTCTTTGCTTCCCTCCTCATCCTTTAAAAAGGAAGGTTGCTGGTTTCCAGTCTCACTGATGACCTGTGGTGAAGCAGAATGAAGATTCAAGGAATATTCACCTGCTATTATACTATCGTATCTCTCCCCATCAGTGTCATAGATTGGTTGGCTCGACCAAGTCAACCATACTGGAATCTCAGCAGGTCTTTCTTCATCCTGATCCACAGAGGAGTCTTCTGGATATGTATCATCAAACTCATAAGACGAGTGAGCAAGGGAATCTGTTCTATAAAATATTTCTGAGGTGAACTGCTGATTTAATATCTGATCAACCTCTTCTTCTGTCAAGGAAGATGATTGTTTTGTGTTCCTTTTTGCAGAAGAGCAGCAGCTCTCTTTTTCTTGTACTGGCTGATTTGGAGGCAGGGTGTCTTCTTGAACCTCTTCCAAAATATCCTCAGTTGTGCTTGCAGGGGAATATTTGGGATCTTCTGATGTTTCTTGATCTCTCTCTGCTTCAGGCCAGTCCTCATGAACCTGATGATACTCGGTTAGACTGCAAGGCCCATGAGTGGTTTATTCCTCCACATCAGATTTTACATCTTCTATGTGATCTCTTGTTTCCTCCAAGCAACATTCCCTATTTACCTTTGCTATTAGGTTGTGATATTCACTGACCAGCATAATACAAGACATAGGTACGAACTCAGGAAATTCCTGATCGCTTTCCTCTTCATCCTCCATGGGTTTCAAAACATCATTTGTGTCTTGCTTGTTATCTAGGTCTTGAGTTTGTCCTTGCTCTGGAAGAGACATGGGCTGTTATAAATAATCAGCATTTGTATTCATATTAGCCATATACCTCTTCAGCATTTTATTAAACATTCTCTTTAATTCATAGATTTGATCATCCAAAGCATCTAGCTTTGTATCCCTATCCATTCTTGGATCCATGTTTCTGCAAAGATGATCACTGCATCTTCTCAAACAGTTCAGAGTATTCTACCAGTGGAGTCATTTGGTCTCCAGCACGGCTGATGCTGTACTGTGACATGTTCTCCCAGTGGATTCATTTTAATAATTTAGGAACTGTGGGGTTGCCAAGGTGAGCGATCTACAACTCTCCACTCTTCATGCTCACCTTCTTGAAGAGTGAATAGGTTTTTTCGAGGCCCGGGGATTTTGATTTTCTTAAATTCATCCCCAGAAACGGCGCCAGAAATATGTTTTAGCTCCTAGAGATAGCCTAGAGTTGTGATAGACCAGTGCCTAGGACATCTTAGCATAGCAAGGAGCATATAATATAATGTATGAAGTTTTTAGCTCCAGCTCACATGCTATCTCCTGTAAACAGGGAAATGAAATATAATGGGACCAAACCCTCAGAAACTAACACAGGAAAAGAGAGACTGCAGAGGAAAGATGCAGAACTCTAATACAAAAGCCACAAACAATTCAGAGACAGTTTACTGTAAAGTGGGCGGATTCAAAAATACCTCACAGACCTAAATTATCAGAAGGTGTATGTAGTGAAAGAAATAATGAGAAGATATTAGTCAACATTGAGCTGATACCCAGATATACAATACCACCATGCATGGGCTTACTAATCTAAGAATCCATACATGATAATATAATTTTAAAAGCACCCTCCCAAAGAAACTAATATAGCAGAATCACGGTTCAGATGAGTAATGAAACAGAATATCATGCATGAGCCATATTTAAAGTGCTTGAATGATCCAAGTATGGGCATCAACTAGGATGAATCCTTACCAGAAATCAGTGAGACACTCGCATTCCAAAACATGATACAAGAAAGGTGGGTTAGATGAAATGATATATTAAATAACATATAAAAGAGAGTTACAAACTGTGAAATACCAAAGACCAGAATCCTGTTTAACAGATAGAACTCCCCCTCACTAAGACCCTATGGGATCTGAGCCTTCATACAAGAGTTTTACAAATTGTATACAAAAATCCTTTCACTGCATAATTTTCTAATAGAAATCGGGAACCCTTATAATGCGTTTCTTCATGGTTTTTATAGGAGAAACCAAAACCTAGTGAAAAAGAGGTAGGTGGTGAACATTTAATTGTATCATTAAAACAAAATGGTGAAAAAGTGCCCGCCCATATTGCTTGACGGCGCTGTAGTGCTGAATGTACTCTGTGGCCTGCTCTTTGAGATAAATGCTCTAGGTGGAAATCTCTTCAGGAACACGGCATAGAGTAAAAGTCCAAAAACATTCCGTCCTTTCCTGAAGGAAAAATCGGCTAGAATAAAACCTGGAAGGTGTTGATTTTGTGTATCGTACCCTCTGCATTCCAAATCCTGAATTAAGCTTTAAAATCCCCAGTACCGAACACTAAATTCCTCAACCATCTATTGATCTTCCTCTACTGCTCCATAAATGTTTTCATCTATGAAATCGGCGCCTCGAATATCTCTGCAAGGTTTGATAGATTTTACCCTTGTTTCCTTTAATAGAAGTCATGTCGCAGCAGCTACCCAAGCTTTCTTCATAAATTTAGACCCTGAATAATGGTTCTTTGAAGCGGCCTCAGCTCCTGAAATGGAGGCGGTGTGTAATGGCCATATCTCCGTCGTTATAAACCTGCAAAACCCACAAACTTGTTAGAGAAAACCACGCTATGGGGATGGAGGATGTGGTAGGTTAACTTGGAAGCGAATGTGCTGTCATGGCGAAACGGTGAAATGACACAGGGTGGTAGGAAAATACATTGAAACGATGGAGGATGGACTGGCGATGGTTTTCAACGTAAAATCTTAAAATATGACTTATGAATGGAGAATATGAATGGTGGAGAAAAATGCGATAAACGTGTGAGAGCTATGACGCGTGGACGTACGATAGACTAGGTGGGGAGGGTGACGTGGTGGCGTGAGGTTAATGACGGGCATGTGACTAAATTAGGACCGTCTGATCTCGGCGAAGATCGACGGTTAAAACAATGTCAAAGGACGCTAAACTGCGGGCCTGGGGCACTGTACATTAGGACTAACACTCACGCAACTTTGGAAAGCGACCACCGTTGGATGGAGGCCCACGGATCTGACGGTTCACGTTCATATCACTGCGTGACTGTGACCAATCGTTAATGCGCGATGGAGAGCGGTTTCAGGGCCGTACGTAGGGACGCGTGGCAGGCGCTGAATGGAATCGCTGGCCCGTGGAGATTTACCGCCTGCCGCCGAAAGGCGGTGCGATATAAACCACCCGGTTTTGAACAATGTCTTGGGCGCAGGGACCACCTCAACCGACGGGCTGCGAACCGTTGGTTTATGATTTGATCGGACGGTGAATAGGTAGGCTACGGGCGCGGCAGAGATGAGCAAACGTCGTTCAATCTACATAGATCGACGGCTCAGGATGCGCCCGATATATATTGGATAAGCGCCCGTCGGACTAACACTCGGTCTAGCGTCCGGGTTACATGGAGGAATAGACAGAGGGGCCAGGGCCGAAGGAGCTACGCTTTAAATATTTCGAATATGGATTTTCAGCCTGTTATAATGTGTTTTGGAGGCGGGAAATGGTAACGATAGGTGTAAGAATGGCTTTCCAAAGCTGAAAGGGGGGGGGGAATTTGAGAGCTCTGAACCAGATTGCCTGTGAAATTTTATGGGGAACCGATTATGATAAATAGTTTGCAAGATGGCAAACTCTGTTTGCAAATTTTGATTTTAGGGTTGAGCACATTAAGGGTATTGAAAATTCTCTGCCAGACTTCCTTAGCAGAGAATTGCTCCAGCATCAAGAACAAGTTCCTGAAGAGCATAAAGACCATGTAATGGTTATCATAACAGAATGGGACCAAGCCCATCAGAGAGAAAATCTAAGGACTATACCAGATACAAAACCATGGGTTGAATACAGAGACGAGTGGAGGCCAACTTGGCAACTCCGCAACACCAAGGTGCTAGATGCCCATCTTCATAATCATTCAGATTTGTTGCACCTTGTACCAGAAAGAAGAATACATCCTCGTGGAAGCAGATGGATACATGATATGATGTATTCTACTAGCATGACAGCTTCACATGAAGCTGAAAGATCCCTTTCAGAAGATTTTTGTGATCTATCTGTCATATGTACTGGTGGCAGTGATAGAACACAAATATATTACAAATCCTTTGCTATAAATAGGACACAGTACCCTGGGTGGAATTGGTCAGAAAGATTCAAAATGTGGCCAGGAGACAATCCTGAGTTTGTCTTCCCAGATACCATATATGATTTCAAAGGATACAAAAATCTATGGTGGAACTTAATAAATAAGGATGGTAGAAATGAAACACATTATACCAAATTAAAATTTGGCTCCACCTGGATTAACCAATCAAATCAACAACCACCATGGTTGACATAATGATGGAAAGACTATGGGTTAAGTAGTTACAGTATGGACCCACAATTCTATGAGTTCTATTTTCAAAATCAATGTAACTGGTGCATAGAAGAAGGTAGATGTGAATGCTTCCATACCCCATGCCAAATTGTCCGAGAGCTTAATCAATTAGGATTTATCTATATGATGGATAATCCTATTTTAGAAATGTATATGCGGATGCATCACCAGTGGTTAATCATGACCAAAATAAATCACCAGGCCATTCTCAATAAACCCATGATTGTACGCAGGATTTATACTAAAGCTTGGGACGATGCCACCTATCCAAGACTAAGACTTCTTGGCATCAAAATCTTAGAGGATCTTGCAGAAAGCAGTACAAGTGGTTCACGAGGGCTCCACTAATCAAAAGCCTCCTCTTTGTCATGATACCCAGTCACAGGTCTATAGTGACCAGCTTTTCCCGAGGGCTTTTACCGGTTGAAAAAGCATCCTCAGTGTACATAATGATGTATGTTTCCTCGTGGGCCTTTGTACTTAAAGGTATCCACTGTGTACATCACACACTATCACATGTAATTGTCTGGAGAAAGGAATCTCTGCGCGGATGTCACCTCGGTGTTACCTGAAAGCAATGATTCCCCTCCACGTCAGTAGACATAGGACGATCCGAATTGATTGGTTGTCCCCCCTCTTTTCCTATAAAATGAGGGCTAGGCTCATTCATTGGGCATTCATAGTTAGAGAGTCTAAAGAGTCATTTGGTTTTTTGAGTCGGAGTCTGAGCTCTTCCTGCTCTGTAACTACGAGGTAATTCTCGATCTGCTTGCATCACGAAGATCAGAAGCCAAGTCTTAGTGTCAGATTTGGCTAGCCTGCGTATCAGTGTGCTCGGCACTGGTAAGAATCTAAAGTGGCGAGATCTTTAGGATCGAGTCTTGAGTCTGTATATGAGTCTGTGTGTTATATAAGAACTTTGAGACAGAGTCTGCAACCAGCGAGATAGCCTCCAGTGAGCTCGCTCATATATTGAGTAGAAAAGTCTGGTAAATGATGCTGCAGTCAATCTCTGGAAAGAGATCTTGAGTCCTGTAAACTGAAATCCTCTGTAATATCATTCTGAAATATCAATAAAGAGAGAATTTTTTGATGTTCTAAATTTAAGTATTGTTACTCTGAGCTATGTTATTGTCTACTGAGGTAGTATTGTCTCTTTCAAGTTCACTAAAATTTTGCCAGAGGTTCGCCAAATCCGAAGGGACGCCAAGGCCGTTGAAGGCGAGGAGATGCTGTGTTAAGGCCGCGAGAGCGTGAAAGGAAAGTAGGTTCGTGTATGGGTTCACATAAGGAACTTTGAAAGATCAAAGACAAGAAGAGACTTAGTAAGGCCAGCCAGCCGTGTGAGTTGTTGCAGTGCAAGCTTGTGTGAGAAGCCCTTGTGTAAAATTAGTATCAGAGCTAGAAGTCTAGTCGCCGACCAGCAGAGTGTGATCTGCTTCGTGAAAAGGTCAGTACTTAAAAATCCTCTCTCTCTGTTGTGAAAGTAAAATGGACTCATTGAGAAAGTCATTTTCTTTCTTTGAATTAGAAGAACAAGAAAGGGTTGTGCAAGACCCTCTCAGAGACATGTTTGCGTTCTTCGACTAGAGTTTTAAATCAGTCAGAACTATTATATGAGGAGGCAGAGCCTCAAGCCAAATGGGTTCTTCCCAAGATCAATGCATCTGAAGTATATTCAGATCTTGGTGTCTGGCACCTTAAAGCTGCCACAAGAATAACCATAAAAGAATCCATAAGTTCAATAGAAGAAAATTCTGACTGTGTACAATGTATTCCTTTATTAGATCCGAAGCAACTCCAAGCAGAAGCCAAAAAGTTGGGGACTAAATATTTGCATCTAGGATGCATACGGGTGGGAATCCATGCCTTAACCCATAAAGGCCTAAATACTTATGTGTTAGCCACTGTCAGAGATCTAACACATAATAAATACACTGATTCCCTAATAGGAGGAATTGTCGCTCCATTGTCAGATGGACCCGTCTGGTTTGACTGTTATCCTAATTTCCCTGTATATGTCTATGATGAAACCTAGGCTGATATTCTTCAGCTTCAAATCCAAACCTCTGGATTTGACATGAAAAGAAAAATAAATAATATCGCCATCCAAACCCGGGGATGTTTTCTTCATACCATGACTTTATATCCTGCAGTCCTCCATGCCCCAAGCAGAGACTCAAAAACCAGTGTTGTTGTTATAACTGATCCTAAAAATTAGAAGGTTGAACATCAAGCCATAAGGTGGGAAGACCTTACTTTTCCTGAACATTGGGTAGTTCCAAATCCAAAACCTATCTCTGCACGCAATATAACTTCTACAAGTATTTCTGAGAATCAATCCACTACCACTTTATCTTTCCCTCAAAGATCTACCATTGATAGGCGTCGGATTGAAGAAATGTGTAAAAATTCACCTCTGTATATATCTCCTGATATTTCTGATACTGCATGTTCCAGTCTTGTACATTCTTCATGTCAACACATTGCTTTATTTGAATTTTCTCAGTTGGTGAATTTCCAACCTATCCAAGTCTCATGTCCTCAGTGTAATAGCCTTGTAAATCTGAGTCATCTTGCTTACATGGTCATCCATCAAAACCACAATTCAAGGACTGGTGAAGCACCAACATCTACCTCTGTGAATCCCTGTCCTAATCCCAAATGTTCTGAAAAATTTATTCTTAAATGTTGAGGATATATCAACTATATAAAATTCACTAATTCAAAAGAAATTCAATTATATGAATTTTTATTTATTAAATAAACATTATCTTACTAAACATTAAATTTACTGCAATTTTGATAACAATATCTTCTATATATAATTATATTAATTCTCTCAATTAAACTTTTTAAGTGTAGCACTCTTCCATTTAACAATCACAATATAACATAACTTTGTTGTATTTTCTTTACTTCTAATATGTACATCTATCGTATTTTTCCCCTCCAATGTACCCAATATAAAAAAATTCATATTAGAAATTGGTAGCCTAATTTGTCTTGAGAAAATTAGATTATATCTATTTGTAGATTATATTTCTTTCATCTTAATCAAGGTTGAGAGAGGTATGCTACCTTCATGCTACTAAGTCAACTTCTATCTTTGAGTTCTTGAGACTCCTCCTTAGCCCTCTCTCAAGTGTGGATATACCAATAATCAACTATGATGACAACAACATGTATGTCTGGTTGGTCATACTTTCATAACATAAGGCTATAATGGACTCTAGATTTCTTGACCATTAGTTCATCCCCTTGACGTGGTCTTCATTTATAGGAAGATGGAGGAAGACTAGAGATAGGTTCAAAGCTTGTAGCTTGGTAAAAATAGGTCATGCACAAGTTCCATGGTTGCGATGCATCATGGACAACCCATTTTTCATCGATCTCTTATAAATCCTTAATTTTAGAAGTTTTTAAGGGTAGTCATGGGTTACATTAAGGCAACTACTGACTAGTCACTAGATACCAATAGTAGCAAGCAACTAGTTGATGTTATAATTAGGGAAAGAGTTACTCGACTAATCCAGGTGGATTAAACAGGTACAAATACAAGTGGCTCAACACAGAGGGCTCAAAAATAAAAGTGTTCGAAAGTTTCTCAAATCAGGTTCAGATTGTAGATCTCATCATTCTGATTCCAACGGCGCAGACAACACTCAATTTAGAGCTCGTATGTGAAAGTTAGGAGTGGTCAAAGTTCCGGGTTGACTTGGTGACTGGGCAGCCTTAAGGAAGGTGCAAATTCGACCTTTCCCGGCCACCAGATTCCGGCAAGTTCAGGCCAAATTTCGGGCAAAAATGTGGCCTACTTAAAATGACTTGTACGGCCTAAAACTGAATTTTCAAAAATGGCCATTTCTTTTAAATTAAAACAATATATATATATATAGTTCGATGGGTCGTGACCCCCGCCAAACCCACCGCACATAGTCAAAACCCATATTAATGGGTCGGCGGGCCACGACCCTCGCCGGACCCCACGCACCCAGGAAAACCATATACATTATATGTTATATAGCATATATTTGAGGCTGGTGGGAGTTGAACCCGCAGCCGGCCCCGCCCACGCGGCAGCCCCTCCAAACAAACACACCAACCATTTTAAAACCCAATCGTAACCTGCCACCATACGAAGAGAGTAAAGGACGGGGCGCCCAATGCAGGTCGGCCCCAATGAATCCCTTTGAAAGTTAATGCGACGGGGATAAACATATATGCAGTGTTTTATGTGGGGTTTTATGCAGTTGTTTAAAAGTGCAGTCCGTGTTATTTCGGAGGGGTTGGGGTTTGACCACCCGACCTCCTCCCTTCCATTCGAATCTCATAACCAACGCGTCAACGGTGCGACTTAGGAAAGTCCGCCCAATTTTTATACTTAAACCCATCCTTCTCATATGCACCCAAGCCAAGGGAGAGGAGAAGATGGAGCACGCAGATCAAGGGTTAATATTTTTTATTGTAGGTCATGTGGAACCATGAGCCAGAAAAGAGGAAGGCGGAACCTTGATTGAGCCCAACTTTCAGGAGGGCGAAATTTTGACTTTGTCCAAATGGGACAAATTTAATATCGTTTTTGCACTACTCAATGCCATGAGTTTGATGGCATGCTCAGTGTCTTCATCTGAGTTTTCAAATTTTCAGCCACTTTTGGAAGTGGGTTATGCAGGTGTCAGATTTCAACAAGTGAGTAGTCGTTTTCACATTTTTCGACGCCACAAGATTGATGGTGTTTTCAAATTCAGCCGCAGCTCAGCCTTTAGCAAATGTCAGCATGAGGTATATGATGTGGATTTCATGTACTTCTTCATTTCTTTCTTTTTGAGATGCATTATGTCTTGTAGATCCCAGTTGATACATGAGTCGTGGGATCTTGCCTTGTTTTGTTATTGATGTACTTTCAACTATGGAATTGTGTTATGTATGAGATCCCTTTTATGCCATATTGGTAGGATTCTCAATTTCATATGTGTGTTGTTTGAGATCCCTTGTTTTCCAAGATTGGCGGGATACTCATAGTTATTACATGTGAACTATTGTCATACTGATAGGAGTCTTTCTTTATGTATGAGAGTTCCAAAGTGGAACATCTCTTAAAGAATTCCAGCCATTCCTACGTGAGGGAGTTTTTCCTTGTATTCCATAGGAAAGCACATCCATGTACAACTTCTTCTTACAACACATAATGCAGCGGCCTACACCATCTTGACACCGAGGCTCGAAGATGTAGTCCCTCCTGGACGAACTCCGTTATCAAACGACGTGTTCTTATGATTACTGATCTTGACATTTATGTTCCTCTTCTTACAAGATGAAATTATTCATTTCATGTTCATTAAAGCTTTACTTAAATGCAATTATAATTTATTAGCTGAAGTAAAATGTCTTGGTTAAGGGTATCAAGATTTTACCCTGGATCAAGTGGTATTAGAGCAGGTCTTCTTGCTAATTGGATTGCAGGCGTGAACATTGAACGATTGCTAAGTTGAGCCATGGAGAGTGTCAAGGACATGTACGAAACCATGCTCAGGGTGTCCGAGAAAGCGGACATGTTGCACGAGGCTTATGAAAAACAAGCAGCAGAGAACAAAGAATTGAAGACCCTCCTACACGAAGAGAAGGAGGACAAACATCAGTTGCAGCTTCAGTTGCAAGCCACAACAGAAGCGTGGGAAGATTGGAAGCGCAACAATGAAATTCTTCAAGCAGATCATGATACATTGAAGACCCTCCTACATGAAGAGAAGGAGGAGAAGCAACAGTTGCAGCTTCAGTTGCAAGCCACGACAGGGCGTGGGAAGGATTGAAGCACAACAACGAAATTCTGCAAGCAGATCATGATGCCTTGAAAGAATTCCTACAGAAAGAGAAGGAGGAGACGCAGCAGTTGCAGCTTCGGCTACAAGCCGTGTCAGAGACATTAACGGAAGTGAAGAGAAACGAAGGATTACAACAAATTTCTTCATCTGTTTCGCAATCAACACCTAAGGTAAACAGTGTCGATTTTTCTTCAGTTTCTTCACATGATATCATTTCGGTTGGAATTGTGGAGATTCCCATCACAGGTACCGGCATGAGACTCCTCACCAAGATGGGGTACAGAGGAGGAGGACTTGGCATCCGTGGCCAAGGCATAACCGAACCATTAGAGGTTTTGCAACGACCTCATTATGCAGGTTTGGGGTACAATGAAGAAGGATGTTCAAAGGAAGTCAAAGGCAAACAAATATTGATGAACTCTCCAAGGAAGAGGAATGATGGGGACACTTCGCCATCATTCCATGGCAGTGCACGTTGTAGTGAAGGAACTGAGGCGAGCTCCCATCATCATGATCGCACCAGAGACCACCCCAGAAGGTATACTAAGTCTCATTATTCTAGAGTGCATTTTGATTATAAGAATGTTGATAACCACAGTCGTAAAATATGACATCGTAAAACTTGTCATTTTTGTGGTTTAAATAACCATGTGATTTCTGAGTGCTGGAAGAGGATGGCAGCACAAAGGAGGAAGAGGCATGAAAAGCCTTCTCCCCAACAGGAAAAGAAATCAGTTAAGTAGGTTTGGAGGAAAAAGAACTTTTGCACCCATTGCGACTGAAGTGGCCACCAAAGAGTCACATGCTGGAAAATTCATCTAGAGCAGCGCCCATGCATACACAATTCGAAAGAGCTGATCGACAAGCAAGTTCGCCACAGGGAAATGATCCACTCGCTTTAATAAGTGAGAAGTGGTTCTTCTAGATTTTTTTTTTCTAGAGATGTTAAGCTTTTCATGGCCATGTTAGTAAATCATTTGTCGCATTTTTATTATGAAAGTGATGGTGTGTTTCCATCACTCATTTAAGCGACCATGATATTTTTTGTCCTTGTTTTATAAGTCGTGTGTTGGACCTCTTTCATGTAAAAGTGATGATGTTTTGCCATCACTTCGAGATGGGACGATTATGTGTTGGTCATGTTCTATGAGTGGTTTGATGTATTTCTTTCATGTAAAAGTGATGAGGAGTTTTGCCATCATTGCGAAATGTGACAATGAGGTCTGGTCTTGTAATTTTTTTGAGGTATGATTTCCATTTTGCTGTAAGCTTGACCACCAAGTACATGTTATAAACTCGTGGCAAGTATGGAAATATTTGGGTCATTGTTGGTCACATTGAGAATGTAATGTTCGTTGCAGCTTTAGGCAAGTGTTGGCATTCTGATTCTGAAGATAGAAGTGAAGGAGTCTTTGAGGGATGTGTATTCTCAGACTTGTGTTGCAACAAGTTGCAGGTGTTGGCTTTACATCTTGATTCCGAAAAACGACAGATAAAGGAATCTTTAAGAGATGTGCCTTTCACACATTTGTGCCACGATAGTTGTAGATGTTGGCTTTGCATCTTGATTCTGAAGTACGAAAGGTGAAGGAGTCTTCAAGGGATGTGCCTTTTCAGACACCGCATTGCAGCAATTGTAGATGATGGCTTTGCATCTTGATTCTGAAGTACGCTAGATGAAGGAGTCATCAGGGGATGTGCCTTTTAACGATAGTTGATGATAGGTAAAGCTTGATGCTTTTGGAGGACCAAAAGCTCCTCAATGGGGACGAATGATCCAGGTGGATTAAATAGGTAAAAGTACAAGTGGCTCGGCACAGAGGGCTCAAAAGTAAAAGTGTTCACAATTTTCTCGAACCAGGTTCAGATTGTAGATCTTGTCATTCTGATTCCAACGGCGCAGACGACCTCCGAAGATTTCAGGCTTCGTGTAGAAGTTAGGAATTGGTCGAAGTTGGGTTGACTTGGTGACTGACACCAGGTAAGCCTGAATTCTAGGCCCTTTCCCGACCACCCCGATTCTAGCAAGGCTCGACAGTTATGGGACAAAAATGTGGCCCCGCCATAACAAATGACTCCTACGATCCCCAAAAGCTGAATTTAAAAATAGCCATTCTTTAAATAAAAACAATATATATATATATATATATATATATATATATATATATAGATAGATATAGATATTCCGACGGGCCGTGACCCCCGCCAGATCCACCGCACATAACCAAAACCCATATTAATGGGTCGGCGGGCCACGACCCCTGCCGGACCCCACGCACCCGGGCAAATCATATATGTTATATAACATATATTTGAGGCTGGCAGGAGTTGAACCCGCGGCCGGCCCCGCCCATGCGGCAACCCCTCCAAAAAAACACACCAACCATTTTAAAACCCAACCGTAACCTGCCACCATACGGTGGGAGTAAAGGGCGGGACACCCAATGCAGGCTCGACCTCGATGAATCCCTTTGAAAGTTAATGCGATGGGGAAAAAGATATATGCGGGGTTTTATGCAGTTGTTTAAAACTGCAGTCCAGGTTATTTCAGAGGGGTCGGGGTTTGACCACCCGACCTCCTCCCTTCCATTCGGATCTCATAACTAATGCGCCAACAGTGGGACTTGGGAAAGTTCGCCCAATTTTTATGCTTAAACCCATCCTTCTCATATGCGCCCAGGCCAAGGGAGAGGAGAAGATGGAGCGCGCAGATCGAGGGTTAATATTTTTTATTGCAGGTCATGTGGAACCATGAGCTAGAAAAGGGGCAAGCGGAAACTTGATTGAACCCAACTTTCAGGAAGGCGAAATTTTGACTTTGTCCAAATGGGACAAATTTTATGTTGTTTTTGCATTACTCGACGCCACGAGTCTGATGGCGTGCTCAGTTTCTTCATTTGATTTTTCGATTTTTCAGCCACTTTTGGAAATGGATTATGTAGGTGTCAGATTTCCACAAGTGAGCAGTTGTTTTCACATTTTTCGACGCCACAATATTGATGGTGTTTTCAAATTCAGCCGCAGAGCAGCTCAGCCTTCAGCAAATGCCAGCATGATGTATATGATGTGGATTTCATGTACTTCTTCATTTCTTTCTCTTTGAGATGCATTATGTCTTGCAGATCCCGGTTGATACATGAGTCGTGGGATCTTGCCTTGTTTTGTTATTGATGTACTTTGAGCTATGGAATTGTGTTATGTATGAGATCCCTTTTATGCCATATTGGTGGGATGCTCAATTTCATATGTGTGTTGTTTGAGATCCCTTGTTTGCCAAGATTGGTGGGATACTCATAGTTATTACATGTGAACTATTGTCATACTGATAGGAGTCTTTCTTTATGTATGAGAGTTCCATAGTGGAACATCTCTTAAAGAATTCCAGCCACTGCTGCGTGAGGGCATTTTTCCTTGTATTTCATAGGAAAGCACATCCATGTACATCTTCTTCTTACAGCACAAAATGCAGTAGCCTACACGATCTTGACACCGAGGCCCATAGATGTAGTCCCTCCTGGGCGAACTCCATTATCAAATGACGTGTTCTTATGATTGTTGATCTTGACATTTATATTCCTCTTCTTACAACATGCAATTGTTCATTTCATGTTCATTAATGCTTTACTTAAATGCAATTCTAATTTATCAGTCGAAGTAAAAAATCTTGATTAAAAGTATCAAGATTTTACCCTGGATCATCGGGTCAAAAGTATAATTGTTATAACAAATATTAAGAACTTTTACCTATTAAATAATTTTAGGCCCAAAAAAAAAAAAAAAAACAAACAAAAAACTAAAAACAAAAAACTAAAAACTATTTCAATCTAATTATATTCTCAACTAAAATATTACTTTAACAATAAATAAAAAATCATTAAAATATAAATAATATTTAAAAAACAATCTCTTTATAATTTTCATAAAACTATTTCAAATAGCAACATGTGTTTTTTAATAACATGTGAATTTACCCTATACATAAAAGTCCAAACAATTTAATCCCTTAACGACACATAATATATTTTTCAATGGTACACATCATACCAAACCTAGATTTATAAAATTTAGACAAATATATGTGAACTTTTGTGCAATTATTGAATTGGTCAGAGTTTCAATACATATTGCCGGAGTTGTTTTTAGTGCGACTTTTTGAAGTTTTAGGCGCAGGAATCTGGTGAAAATTTTTGAGGTAAAATCTTAGTTTTTGTTATTCAAACTGGTTTTTTTTACTCTATATATGGATTCAGCACCCTCAAAAACCTCTAGAGCATTTAGATTGTGCAAAGTTAGCAATCAAACTTCTCTTTTCAATA
This sequence comes from Pinus albicaulis, assembly GCA_034641835.2. NCBI lineage: Eukaryota > Viridiplantae > Streptophyta > Pinopsida > Pinales > Pinaceae > Pinus > Pinus albicaulis. The sequence continues at coordinate 214,092,852 of CM076583.1, read as the reverse complement.
AATTCCTACCAGAATTTAGAGAAATTACATCGTAAAAAGTCACCATAAAAGCCTTCAAAAAGTCACAATAAAGACTATTCGCATATTGCCCTCCACCGATGAGCGCAATACCTACCCATGTCATGCTATCTTCGAGAATCTGATTGCCATTGGCAGAATCGAGAGGCTCGATCCTGCAATTACACGAAGAATCCAAGTCCAAACAATTTAATCCCTCAACGACACCTAATATATTTTTCAATGGTACACATCATACCAAACCTAGATTTATAAAATTTAGACAACTAGCAATTGCACTTGTGGTGCAAAGGAACGCCGAAAGGAGGCGCTATGTGAATGAGTGTTTAAGAAAAACTGCTTGAGAATGGATTTCTTGAATAAATTGATTTGAAGTTTAGATATTAAGATGAATCTTATTAGGCTTGACTAATTTTACAAATGCAATTTTTGCAAATACGTCCCTGACAATGAGTAGTTTAAAGGCTTTCCTTATGGAACATATATTTTGGAATAAGGCATGTTGAATTATTTCCTTGGTAAAGAAGGCATAGGCACAAAATAGGTTAGGAGAGGATGTTGGTTTGTAGGTATAAAAAGAAAGGAAATAGTAATGTCAAATAACCATATTTGTAAATTAGTTTTTGAAGTATGCTACTTGCAGTGGTATATCTTGAATATTCCAAGTTTTTTTTTCAACTCATTGCTAATCATGTGTGACATGACACATGCACATGATAGTTTGAAGCGGTTTTTTTTTTTTTTTGAAATTATTGTTAATCATATTTGAAATGATATATGCACATCACAATTTGAAAAGTAAGCGTGTACAGAAAAAGAAAAACATTGATTGAAGTTGTAAATAGTAGTAAGTAAATACTAAATAGTAGAGAGTGTAAGATTGAAATGGCTAGTTTGACTCAAACAATTAGAAAGTAATTTATTTTATTTTAGAAAGAGTGAAGCAAATGTACTAAATGTCTTTGCGAAAATCACATTAGAATAGATTAGGTTGACACGTGTTTATTTATTTATTTATAATCTTTATTTTATTTTATTTCTATTTATTTATTTATTTTATTCTTATTTTTGTAATTAAGATTTTTTTTTTATGTATTTTATTTTTAAGTTTAATTTGATCTTTATTTTATTTTATTTCTATTAATATATTCATTTTTTTTTAAATTTTTTTTTTTTTTTTTTTTTATCATAGCATGTAATCATTAAAAATGAAATAAATATATAAATTCAAACTTTAAATATTATTTAATTACTTTTAATGTTTCTGAGGCGAAAAGTTGCAGAAATTGCAGGTGAGCCGAATTGCAGTAAGGAAGGACAAGGTTGCAGTGAAGAGTGTTGGTAAGGTCGAAGTTGAAGTTGAGGGCCTAGGTCTTGGCAATACCTCCATTGATTTGCACTGTGACTGTGAATGTATCATTGCCACTAAACAGTGACAAGTAAATATCAAGAAAATCTACACACTAGAGAAAATTTTATTGGCCATTTATCTGTTGGTACTTCAAAACTATTTTTTCCAGTTGGCAAAGTTTAAATTTTGTTTGAAAGTTTATAATTTTATTCAACACTCCCATGACGCATTTTTTTCCACAATATTTTATGCTTGAGAAGGAAACAAAGCCTATAAGCTGATCTGAGGATATTCCAAACAAAATACAAGTGGCTTGTATCGAGTATATGCCAAACAAAACACAGGTGATCACTTTCGGATGCGAAATATACCAATTTCAATTACTTGGTTTATTCTTGGATGATACACCTCCATTGTAGAAGAATGTCCCTAACATCATTGTCATAAAGTGTACAGTAATAGATCCATGTATCAAGCAGTCCAATGGGCCAATTTGAAGAAAATCTAGGGTTGATAAAGGTTTATTGGGCATTTATAAGTCGGATATTTTGAACCAATTTCTTTAAAACTCAATTTTCCAACTGGCATAGTTTGATCAAATTTTGCTTGAACGTCTGTGATTTTATTGAAGACTCACTTGATACATATTTTCTGCATATAATATGCCCAATAATTAGCCACACGAAATCTATAGCCCAGAAAGGTTTATTGTGCATTTATATGTCGCCTATTTTGAACCAGTTTCTTTAAAACTCAATTTTCCAACTGGCATAATCTGATCATAGTTTGCTTGAACGTTTGTAATTTTATCGAAGACTCCTTGATACATAGTTTCTGCATTATTATATGCCCAATAATTAAACAAACTAATGATACATGCATAATATTTCCTTTTAAGGTGTTTTTCACTGCTATGTAAGGAATGAAGAACCCATAAACAGGAAGACCTTGCGAATGGAGTAGAAATACTAAACAAAAGGAATACGTGACTTTACATCTAAATCCAAAAAATCGAGCAATAAATGTAACTATGAGAAAATAGAAGAATGCTGACTTAATTTTTGGCACCACCACCACTTGTCATGTAATCAAAGTTATGCCACCCAAAGAAAGAGCTTGCTTCCAATCAAAGTTGTTCCTGGAAAACTTACCCTTAAAGTGAATTGATCCTACTAAAAAAATTGCTAAGACTAGAACTGTACCAAAGAACGGACTGGCATTGGACAAACTAAAGTTACATTCCAAAGCTACAGCAATTACTGCTTACGAAGCTCAGACCAGTAATACCATTCTGAGATTCTCCCAGTAAGGTGTAGTAAAAAGGATTGAGTTTCCCTTTTGGCAGACCACAACACGCACCCTAAAAATTTAAACGATACTTGCATCTATTGGAATTTCCAGTAGAGAGGGAAGCTCCAGATGAATGAAAGAAGCACCAACCAATGATATCAATTAAAATAATTTGACTGTCCTTGAAAATGTTCACTAACTCCAAGTAAAACCTATGGATCAGACGTGACTGTAAGTAAATACACCCCAACATAGATCTAAGCTTCCCATCCCTCATATACTGTACATGATGCCAAGCCTTGAAATCTGCCTCGTTATCTGTCTACAGCCCATACATTAAGACAACGCAGAGAAACCGCGCAGGGATCCCTTTGTTCCATTAACAAATACAAATATAGATATATAGATAAAGAGAAACAACAGATTGTTCAAGGATTTGTTGTAATCAGGCTCTGAACTGATTTCCAGAAAAGGTCTGGCCAAACTCCCAATTTGGAGGCACAATGTTCCAGGAAGTAGAGGTCCTGCGGTCACTGCCAGTTATTCTGAAGGAGAGGCTCTGCCCAACCAGGACTGTGCTGCATTGGCAATTTTGGCCCCAGTTTCTGGACAATGGAATCCACCCAGTTTGGCTACCCTTCACGCTCACTCTCACCAAATCCCCTGCTCCGGCCACATTTGCGATGAGAATCAAGTTGAAGTATTTGAAGCCATTGATGGTGAATCTCACTCCCCCTTGTTTGACACAGGGAACTCTGTAAATATAGAAAAATACAATTATTAGTTATCAAATTTGAAAGTGGAGATTTCCATAGCTACTGTACAAGTTTTCCATGTTGGGATACTCCTCTACTTGCCCTCCAAAGAAAAATAATACACTCACACCACCATTACTGTATATCTCATCACCTATATGCACATCCTCACCTAAAATAGTCATGTTCTCTACCCTAGCCCACTGTCCAACTGTTGAATGCCAGCCAACTATGCTCCATGAGACACATGCATGCTTCTTGATTCTAACACCGCTCATAATTGCACAATCTAAGAGTCTTACCCCAGCTTCAAGTATACAGCCTGGACCTATAGAAACATCAGGGCCAATCAGACAGCCTTCCCCAATATGGACACTTTCATCAATGAGCACATTGCCTTGAAACTGAGAGCCACTTGGAAGCATATCAGACTTAGTCCTAAGATAGTCCAAATACAGATGCAGACCAGAGAGATAATCTCTGGGTTGACCAATGTCCATGCAAAAACCAGGCAAAACCATTGCATAAAGCTGGTTTTCCTCTACAATCCTGGGGAAAATATCCTTTTCAATTGATGTGGGTTTCAGTTCTATGCTGTCAAGAACACTTGGGTTTAAAAGGTAGATCCCTGCATTGATCTTGTTCCCTACAAACATCTGGGGCTTTTCAACAAATCTCTTCACTCTTCCAGTCTCCTCATCAAGCACCACTACACCATATTTAGATGGCTCATCCACCTGCACAAAACAATGGGTTTGAAGTCCTTGAGATATATAAGATACAAAGGGAATAATGGGAGCCATGTAACTTTGATCTCCTCAAGACGATATGAGGTAAAGGTTGCTATTCTCAGCTGCATTCACCCATGGCTGTTTTAGGGCAAACAAAATTAAAGAAAGGTCCCTGAAACCTCTTGTTTCTAGAAAAATATATTAAATATTTTCATCATGAATCTAGAAACAGAACTCATAATGAAACATAAAGGGAAGAACATGTTCTCCCACTGAAAGGTAAGAACAGAAATGCAAAGAATTCAAAGCACATACCCTTGTGACCATTACAGAGGCTTCTGCACAACATGATTTGTGGAACTCTAGCATCTCCTTCAATGGAAACTCGCAGATTACATCACTGCTCAATACAAATATTGGCTGTCCCGAACCATCAATAAGCTTGTCCTTGGCTAAAGCCAGTGGACCAGCAGTGCCCAAAGGCTCAAATTCGCGTGAGCACTGGATTCGGATACCCAAGTTGGCTTCAAACTCCGACAAAAACTTCATCATACTCTGCAATTCAAATCATTATTTTTACATTCAAAACTACATGTGCAGGCAAAAGGATCACAAGAGAGGAAAACAAAGTCATGCTAACCTCTAGTACCCCAAAAAGACAAATGACCAGATTTTCAATTTCTGAGTACCTCTATGGGCCAACAGCCAATCTTAGGATCCCTATCGTATTTGCAAGTAATGAGACTCCTATGAATGCACATCATTTCATAACCATCTCTTTTACCAATTATGTTTCCTAAAAATATACCTTTAAGGTTTGTTTTTTCCTTAAATTTGATGCATGTCTACATGATCTTTCTGAGAATTGTTTTTGCCAACAAGACACAGAAACACACTAATGGCCATAAGTTTGTGTATGCTTTACGAAATAGTTGCCAACCAATACGGAAATGCACAGAAGAGTGAGTCATGTCTGCCAACCATGACTGAGAAATTTAAGAAACAGAAAGGAAATATACAGAAGAGTGAGTCATGTCTGCCAACCATCACTGAGAAATTTAAGAAAAAGAAAGGAAATATAATACATCAGTGAAGACTGCAACCGGTTTGAATATTGAGAAATTTATGTCCACGACTAGTCCAAAAATGTAAAATTCTCAACTTTAAAATTAAAGAAAAACTAATAGCAAATTCTGAAAGTGAATGAACCAAAAGTTCACATGAAACCCCAAAACACACTCTTCTGCGCACATGGTACAGTGTCCAAACTAGTTCCACTTCTTATCAGCCCATCAAGGATCAGACTTACAAATTACCAACTAATAATAACAAAAGAGTAACCATTGGACAAGTCAATTTCCTTAAGGATTACAAACAAATCGAACAGATAAATAGTTTGGGTAAAAATCGTATGGGTTAGGATTTGAAGGAACATGAATACCTCACAGAGGACTGAGTTATTTCCTTACAGACAATTAATCACACCTAAAACTTTGAAGCAAACCAAACCTACATGGAAAAAACACAGTCTATTATCCAATCAAACCAATGTCAAATCACATCCAGTTTGGACTCATGGCTGCAGTGCATACTCAATAAACGGCAATAGCATACCTGAGGTTGACAATTGACAGTCAATTATGGTTGCGACCATGTTATCTCGGACGTGGGTAGAGTAACTCTAACCATTTTTAGACGGTCTGTTATCAGATTAAAAAAAAAACAACTCATATGATATAGATCTGCTCAATCGGTTGATTTAAAAAACCAAGAAAATATGACAAAAAAAGCACTGAACATAATTTATAGGAATCAGAATCAGTTTGTGTGGATGAAATTTTTAAAATAAAATCAATTCCTCAACATTGAGCTAATCTTATTTATATATAGATACAAAGAATTTGAAAATAAACTTACCAGAATCATGGTCTTTCATACCAAAGCAAATTTAGCGTCATCCATCATAGGATTATGGTACAGGTTTGCCTGCATGTCTGATCCTACATGTCTGATTAAGGTAATTGCTAGGTACTCCCAAGAGCCATTCATACTGGTGATACCCTGGATACCGTGATACCCTGGGCACTTGATCAAGTCCTGCACTGTACTGATTCTAAAATTGATATGCTACCTGCCTGCACCTCTCAGAAAACACAAGCACACCAAACAAATACACATGCAAACAGACACACCAAACAAATGACACATAACAAGATAGACCAGACAACATTTACAAGGAGCTCCAGACACACGGACCTCACGAGACTAGACAACAACACAGGAAGCTCTGAGAGGAGGAGAAGAGGCGAAGGAATGCCGATGACCTATGAATGTATGTATGAATTCAAAACTATAGCGGGTAATTTTTGCCAAAAAAATCCCAACCCAACTCAGAAACTGTTGCTTTCATGATTGGCAAAACAATACCCTGAAGCGTTTTTCTACTTTACTCTGTCACTCGGAGGAACTTATTAAATTCTGTAAAATAAACAAATGCTCTCCCACCGCAGAGAGCTTCCATGACGCCCTGAAATCCTCCCAGCCTCTCAATGGCATCTAACAGAAGATGTCATCTACCACTTCCATGACGCCTTGAAACCCTCTATAACGGCCCTGAAATCCTCCGAGACTCTCAATGACATCTAACACTTCCAAGAAGCCCTGAAATCTTCTATTACGGCCCTGAAATCCTCCCAGACTCTCAAAATGACATCTATTTAACACTTGAAGACGCCCTGAAATCTTCTATAACGGCTCTGAAATCCGCCGACTCTCTCAATTGCATCGGACCGTGGAGTTTTAACACTGCGAGCTGGTGAAACTGTGCGCCGGTAAACCCTGAAACAGCGAGGTGTTTTGCGGCCTTCTTGAAGACGCTCCAGGACTGCCGCCGTGGAGTTTTAACACTGCGAGCTGGTGAAACTGTGTGCCGGTAAACCCTGAAACAGCGAGGTGCAGCTGGTAAGAAGAGCAGCCGGCAAATGGCACAATTTCAGTGGCTGGAAGAACGATGAGAAAGGCCTCTCATTGGCTCCAGCGAACAGTACATTCAGCCAAAGCCAACAAAGGGAACGCCTTTCGGCGTAAATATATGTGAACTTTTGTGCAATTATTGAATTGGTCAGACTTTCAATACATATTGTCCTCCACGTATGAGCGCAATACCTACCCATGTCATGCTATCTTCGAGAATCTGATTGCCATTGGCAGAATCGAGAGGCTCGATCCTGCAATTATACGAAGAATCCAAGTTTAACTTGTGGACCACGATTCTGTACGTGATCTGACCACACATAGTCTCCCGCCAATGACTGCTGGTGCAATATTTTAATGTGGATATGTAATTTATTGCAATGCCCACGTGTCTCTTGGGATGAACGCTGTTCAAACTTTTTATTTCTATATTTTGAGAATTAGCGGTTCATGTATTTCCACTTTATATGTAATGCAAAGCGATTCTACATATTCACAATAATTTTATGGAAAAAATGATGCACACCGTAATAATATTCAAAATAGATATATTAGTTATAGGAGAAAGAATAAGAGATATAGTATATAACAATGCTACATAACAGTGAGTTTTTGCCCCTTAAATTAAAATATTAAATTTAAATTAATGTTAAGGTTTAGAATTAGGTTAATTTAAATTTATTGATGGGTAAATTGAAATATTTGGTTATTTGTAATTTAATATTGTCACGGTTCAGAATCTAATTTTGAAAAGTCTAATTTCTATATATAAACAAATTGATTATAAAACAATTAATATTTTTTTAAAAGGATATTGCAATGTCTAGAAAAGAAAAAATAAATAAAAAAATAGCACACCTATTCAATAAAAAAAAAAAAAAAAAATAGAATTATATATATATATATATATAATTTCTTAGTTAATCTATTTTAAATTAGTAAAATTCCAATTCACTTACTTTCCTGTTAGTGATATTAAAATACCACAACTTATTAAAAAACATTCTTAATAAAAAATATGAAAATAGTTCTATCTTTATTGATTTAATAAATCTAAAATACAAATTGTATTTTTATTGAAACCATTTTTCATTAGCTTTAGCTCATATTTCATATTTACTTCGTAAGACATTTTCTCATTGAAAACAACTTTCCCGATTGCCATTGTGTACATGTCTACATCATCAGATTAAATGTTAAATGATTGAAATATTTTTGGCCATTCTATCCATAACCTCCATTTATGCAGATAACTACCTAATAACTAACTTACTAAGCCCTACTAATCTAAACAACTCTCCCGGAGGCCATTGTGTACATGTTTGCACCATCAAATTAAATGTTAAACAATTGAAATATTTTTGGCCATTCGATCCATAACCTCCTTCATTTATGCAACTAACTATCTAATAAATAACTTAGTAATCCCTATGAATCTATCTTGGTGCAAGCTGAATGTGGGACTTTGACTGTCAAAGCCTCTCCATAGCAAATCATTTCTTGAAGTGATATGCATATTTTGGCAACATGGAAGCCCGCTACACACTAAGGATGGTAAAGAAGCTACCAAAACTTTTCACTGATGCTATTTCTCGATTAAATATCTATTTAATATTGAATTTTCCGTGAGAAAACGTGCAACACATCAAAGATCTAATGAATTTTACAAATTCGTGCCATATTTGTTGATGCTTTAGTTTCACAATTTCAGAATGACAAATTGTTAAATTTTGTTTATATTCTTTATTTTAATTTCATTTTCCTAATCTCAAATTCCTTTTACTGTTATACCATTAATATTTAATTCTTTCAGTAATCTAAATGATATCAACACAAAATATCCAACCACTTGAAAGTATTTTAGAAATGTAAAATCCTCTAGGCTTTTAACTTTTGGTACTAGGCCTAAGAGCAATGTAAAATGAAATAGCTATAAAAATATTTCTCCATTATATCTATATATCTTATATATATTTCCTTTTTTCACAAAAAATCAAGAATATATATATAGTCAATGATGGTCAACGATGATCAACCATGACCAACCATGGTCTACTCTAGTTAGTAGTTGTCAAGCTTTAAAAACCATGGTCAACACATGCTCAACATGGAAAAATATGGTCAACAATGGTTAGAATGGTCAAACATGTTCAACCTAGGTCACCATCATTGACCATAGTCAAGCATGGCCATTTATTATCAACATGGATGACTATAATCTATGACAGAAAATTGTGGTTAGCCATGGTGAAATCAATTAAACCATGTTAACTTTTGCACACATCATCAACAATGGTTAAAATACCAAACCATAGTCCATCATAATCTATTATAGTCAACTATAATTAGTTGTGGACAACCTTGGTCATCCATAGTCAACTCTATAATGACCATAATAAACCCTCGATAACCATAACTTGAACATATTTAGCTACAATGAACCATAGTAAACCATGGTTTATTAATCCTCTCCATGCACATCGGTCATCAACTAGCACAACCACATTAGTAAATGTGGTTGATATATCACGATTGGTGGCATTTTCCACCTTTTATATGTGAATCTGTGTATAAAAATGACATTGGTCAATGTATATCAACCACATTTAACAATATGGTTATAGTAGTATTTATTTGAGTAAATGACTAACTTCATTTTACGTTAAGTTTATTTGATGCTTCCTTTCATTAAAAATATGCTATATAAATCGACTTTAATGTTTTAATAAATTTAACTTTTTTTCTAGTTTAATAGTTTTGTAATTTTAAATTTTTTTAAAATATATAATATAGATTTTTAAATTAAAATTAATGTAATTATCCAAATTAAATAATGGATTAATATCATTAAAATTAATTTCTATTATGCTACAATCAAAGATTCAATTTATATGCCAAAGCTTATTCACCTCTTAATATATGACCTTTCACGAAGTCAATCCATATGCGGAAGGAGTTAGTCTTAAAGACAACTCCTTTGCGGAATCTACGAAGTAACAAGACTCCACTAACTATTAAATACGTACTGTAACAGGACTGCAGTAACTATCATGACCAACTTTCCACGACATATGAGTAATCTTTTCCCGCAGCTTTTTAAGTTGTTATTATCATCACTGTTTAAGTTGTTTGAGTAATCTTTTCCCGCAGCGGATTTTAAACAAAGTATCTAGCCCAATTTAATTTGGAGAGACATGTTTGAAAAAAGTATCTAGCCCAATTTAATTTGAAGAGACATGTTTGAAAAAAGTCATTCAATTTGGACATATTTAACCTATTTTATAATAATGGCATCCAAAGAATCCAACCGACCTCCATAATAATCCAACCTATTCTCGACTAACAATGGCCCACCCACCAAAAAAAAAATCACCTATATGTCAGAAAGTCGTCCTCCTCGTGGTTTAGGGATCTAGATCATCTAAAATAATGGCATCCAAAGAATCCCATTCTCGATTAACAATGGCCCACCCCCCAAAAAAAAAAATCACCTATATGTCAGAAAGTGGTCCTCCTCCTCGTGGTAAGGTCGGAAAAATCTATACAACTTTTAATTCAGCCCAATTGCTGAAAGTTGTCCTTGTGCATGGCAACGTAAAGCAATTTTTTTAATTATAAGCATCCTGTAGCACTCTTGATTTGGTGCCTCCCTCTAATTGTAGGTAGCTGGTAGAGCGAAAGAAAGAAAGACGATGGAGTTGGGATTGCCTCAGTCGCTACTTTCGGAGAGCGTAGAGTTTTATGTTAAACTTGCGGCCACTGCTCTTTTTCTAGCTCTATTGGTTGCGTTATGGGGCAAGGGAAGGAAGCGGAGGCTTCCCCCGGGGCCTTTTCCTTTACCCATTATCGGCAATCTTCACATGCTGGGAGACCTTCCCCACCGAGCGCTGCTTACTCTCTCCATGAAACACGGGCCTTTCATGTCTCTCCGCCTCGGCTCTGTCCTCACCTTAGTCGTCTCCTCTCCAGAGATTGCCAGGGAGTTTCTGAAGACCCACGATCAGCTTTTCGCAAACAAAGGTCCGTCGGCCGCCGGTAAGCTTTTGTCATTTAATTATGCGGACTTCGGCTTTTCTTCTTATAGCCCTTACTGGAGGCATTTGCGTAAGATCTGCGCTTTGGAGTTGCTGAGCAACAGGCGTTTAGAGAGCTTCCGCTTTATTAGAGAAGAGGAAGTCTCTGCCATGATTCGCTCTATTCTTAATTCACATGATTCTCGTCCCTTGAACATCAACCAAACCTTCGGATCCGTTGGGACGGCTATATTCTGCAGGATGGCCTTCGGTAGAAATTATTCGGACCAAGACTTGAAAGGTTTCATTTCAATGGTCAGAGAAAGTTTTCTGTTACTGGGCTCATTTAATATTGGAGATTACATACCTTATTTGGACTGGATGGATTTGCAAGGTCTCAACCGTCGAACAAAGAAGCTACATAAGACGCAAGATCAGTTGTTAGAGAAAGTAATAGAGGAACACGTTGGGCAGAATGGAGCTAATACCACGCATACTCTTGTGGATGTGTTACTTGCAGCCTCTGCAGATAAAGATAGCGAGTTCCAGATTTCACGAGATAGTATAAAAGGAGTTATTTTTGTAAGTTCAAATTGGGCATTAGATCAAATTAGATTTAGATATATATATCTTTTAACATAATTTGACAATCATGATTTTGTTGTTGGCAGGATGTGTTGCTTGGTGGGTCTGACACGGCACCTACAGCGATTGAGTGGGCAATGGCAGAAGCGCTGAGAAACCCTCCAGTGATGAAGAAGCTTCAGGAGGAGCTGGAGAGTGTTGTTGGAATGGATCGCATGGTATGTGAGTCTGACCTGCCTCGTCTCGTTTATTTACAAGCTATGGTCAAAGAAACGATTAGACTCCACCCATCGGGGCCTTTCTTGGTGCGCTACTTATCTAGCAAGTCCTGCAATGTAATGGGCTATGAAATCCCCCAGAATACTCAAGTTCTCGTCAATACTTGGGCGATTGGGAGGAACCCAAAGTCATGGGGGGATGACGCCGAAGTTTTCAAGCCAGAGAGATTCATGGAAAAATTTGGGTCTGAAGTAGATGCAAATGGAGATCAAAACTTTGGGTGTCTTCTCTTCGGAGCAGGGCGGAGAAGGTGCCCAGGACAGCAATTGGGAACGCTTCTTGTAGAGTTTGGGTTGGCCCAGCTGTTGCACTGCTTCAATTGGAGGCTTCCCTTGGGAGAAAATGAAGAAGTGGATATGACTGAAATGTTCAATGGAGTCTTACTGCGCAAAGCTCGTGAACTCTCGGCTATTCCGACACCACGCCTAGAATGCATTGCTCACCTGAAATAGGACATCAGGCTTCCAGTGAAACCTGTGGAAATATAAGTCTTTTCTTGTAGAAAACGGTCCCAGCTGATAGTGGCTAAGAGCCCTCGGTTTAAAAGTCCTATTCTATTCTGTATTGGGGATCGAAGTCGGTTTTCGTGGTGTGTTTGTTGAAGGTTGGGAAAAACTGTAGTTATGAGGTGTGTATCCAATATCCAAGATGGTGAATAAACAGTGATACACAGCTCATAATGTTTGAAACTTTTGTGTACGCTCTTAATAGATGGGGATTTCAACTCTAATGTTTTTGTTTCTTGTAAATATAACTCGTAGCATCTAAATACGTAGTGTGTAAAATTTAAATATGTACACAGTGGCCTCGATAAGCCTATGATTTTGTTATAACATTGATATTTTTCTGGATGGTCTTATAGGCTTTACCCGTGTTCAAATTTCCAAATTTCTGGAGGTGTATACTATACATCTGTAAAAGCATGAATGCAAGTCAGGTCACTAACTCACTTCACTCTTTAAGTTTTAGTTCCTAAATTTCTTATGTGATTTTCCCGAAGATTTATGATTAAAATGTTATGAATCACAGAATGCACTCTCAAGTTTTAGTGGTGTTTGGAATCGATTTACAAGTAGCCTTAGTGGTGTTTGGAATCGATTTACAAGTAGCCTCACCTCTGTACAGAGAATATAGACATGTACAGTAACATATGTGAGAAGCATTTGGGAAGTTGTTTACCTAGCTATGTGGAATAGCTTGGAAATCAGTTTTTTGTCAATCTAGGGAACTAAAATTCAAAAAATCAGGTAGTTGGAGTGTTTGGAATCCATTTTTGATAATGGAAATGAATTCAGCGTTATCAAAAACCCTTATGGCACTTAAAATACTAAAGTTTAACAACTGTTAACAAGATTCTAGGCAAATCTTTCCCTGATTTTTTCAAAATCTTTGCCAGATTTTGAGCCATTCCGCTGCTTTTTTAAACTACGCTATCCTTTAGTATTATTGTGAATCATAATAGTTTATTAATTCTATTTGAAAAATCATATTGAATGTAAATTTCAACTATTGATTAAGAAATTCATCATCTTCTTCACATTAAAAATGTATGGTATAAGCCTTTTTTTACATAAATTAAATGCTATAAATTAATCTATAAAATTAATTTAAAACAAATTATGAGGTGATTCTAAGTGAATGAATTTCAAAATTTAAATTATAAGAAATACATAAAGATTATTATATTTATTATTTTAAAAGTCCTTAAATATTCATCATTTTCACAAAATTTAAATTATAAGGAATATATAAAGATTATTATATTTATTATTTTAAAAATCTTTAAATATTCATCATTTTCAATCATAAATTATAAGTGAATCATAAATATAAATTCAAAATTTAAATTATAAAAAAATTATAAATTATAAGAAATTTATAAGAATTATTATATTGATTATTTTAAAAATTATTAAATATTTATCATTTTCAAAACTTAAATAAGTAAATTATAAATTTAAATTCAAAATTTAAATTATAAAAAATTTATAAGAATTATTGTATTGATTATTTTAAAAATCATTAAATATTCATTATTTTCAATCATAAACTATAAGTGAATTATAAATATAAATTCAAATTATATATTGATTAGTTTATTTTAATATTATATTTATGAAATTACAAATCATGTATTATTTAATTTATTCAACGTTATATTTATGAAATTTCAAGAGATTTAAATATTTCAAGAGAAAATATATAGTTTTCAGATCTTTATTTTGATTAAGTTGTAATTAATTATCAATAACATCTTTATTTTGATTAAGTTGTAATTAATTATCAATAGCATCTTCAAGACTGGCAATTATGTTCGATCTCTACCCCGAGTCTTTTCCACATCTGACTGTTCTAGAATTTTTAAATCCACCTTTGAGGTAACATGTACCTGAACTTGAGGACCACTCTAGTTGAGTCTAGTACTGTACACTCATGAATCAGTTTGAGGATTCCACTGACTCTAAGTTCAGCTCAAGAATTCTCTCAATTTAGTAGTATTTTGCTTTTGTGAGTTGCATTCTATGACAAATACATTTTTTTTCCCTTTCCTCCACATCCTCCAGCCTTTGGCTATCCTTGGACCTCTTTCCACTAAGATCTGAGATTTTTGGTCCCTCCTAACAAAAAGAGAAAAAATTCATAAGTGATTCTAATTGTCAGGAATTCAAGATTTTATTTTATTTTATTTACTATTCTTATTTCACAACCCAAAACCTTCCACGCATCATATCATTGCATTAATTACAATTTCATCCACTTATACTAATATAAAGTTTTCTTATCATGCTTCTCTCATCAATTATAAATGACTAAGTTATGCAAAGTAAAAATAATTAACTGTTAGTAAATAGTACTAGCATTGAGGTGTTACATCTTCTCTTTCTCGTGCAAAACACTGTCCTCAGTGTTTAATCCATTCTTCTAGAATTGTTCCGTATAACCTTACAATATGAATTCTTCATCTTCCCAAGTAGCCTCTTTCGGCCTAAAGTGTTTCCACTGCACTTTAACCTGGATGATGGCTCGCTACCGTAGTCTTATTTCTCTCTGTTCAAGGATGCGATGAGGTTCTACCAGGAACTCTCCATTCGGCTCGACTTGTTACATCCAACATACATAAATTAATTCATGTAAATCTTTATACTAAGATCAAATACAGTTATTTAAGAGAATACCAGAACATTTTGCCAATGAATCACCTGTCTAGGGTCATACACATATCCTTTTAATAATGAGACGTGAAACACATTATGAACTCTTATAGGGCTAAGTAAGGCTAACCGATAAGTCATTAGTCCAATTCTTTCTAGTGTCTGGAAATGACCGCAAAAGTGAGGGGCAAGCTTAGCACAACTAGTCCATCTCAAAGTGATTTTCTTGGGTTTTATTCGCACATATACATGATCTCCAACTTCAAAATCCCTGATTTGTTCTTTTTCAATCACCATAATCTTCTTTCCTGTCCTGGGCAGCGTTTAAATCTTTTTTTTCAGATTTTCTTCACTGGTCGTTCCATATCCTCCAACATCTCTAAACCTAGCATTAATTTATTTTAAGGACTATTCCAATTTGTTGGTGTTCTACATCTTCTCCTGTATAACACCTAAAAGGGGTTCATCTTTAGTGATTCATGATCTTTGTTATTATATTCAAATTCCACTAAATGTAGAGATTCCTCCTACTTATTGGGGTGTTGCATAATATACATATGTAACATATCCTCCAATACTTGATTCGCACATTTAGTTTTCCCATATGTTTGTGGATGGTATGCAATGTTGAACTGAATTTGAATTACGAAACCTGTGAAAAGATATTTCCAAAACGTGGAAGTAAATTTTACATCTCTATCTCATATAACTATTTTAGGAATACCATGCAATAGAAACACTTCTTTCGTGAAAATGTCAGCAACTTGAATTCTCTTGAAGGTAGATTTTACCAGAATAAATTGATCTTTTTTATTGAGTTTATCCATTACTACCATTATCCAATTGTTGTGCTTTTTAGATCTTGTTAACCCAGTGATAAAATCAAGTGTAATGACTTTCCACTTCCATTCAAGTAGAGGTATGGGTTGTAGAAGACCAATAGAAGACCAATAGGGTGTTGATTTTCAACCATGACTTGTTGACATTCCATACATTTTTTCAAATAATCCGCAATATTCTTATGCATTCTGGGCCAAAAATAATAATTTTTAATTACTCAAAACTTTTTTTGGTATCCGGGATGAGCAGTGTAAGGAATTTTGTGGAATTCATCCAAAATCAGTTGTCTCATTGAAATATGGTTGGGGATATAAATTCTCCCCTAAACGTCAATAATTTTTCTTCATTTACTTTGTATTACGACTATTTTCCCTCGTTGTTAGCTGCTTGTGCTTGATTCCATAAAAATTTGTATCCAAGGTCTTTGTGGGAAGCTTCTTTAATTTGTTTTTGAAATTTAAATTCTATCTTATTATAATAAAGTTCATAGAAACAATGTATTCTTCTGCTTAATGCATCTGCAACACGATTCTCTTTGTCTTTTAAATGTTTGATGTCAAATTCAAATTCACTAAGGAAAGAATTCCACCTTGCTTGATGGGAATTTAGATTGGGTTGTTCGAAATAACTTGTCAAACTATTATGATTTGTCATTAACAAGAACCCTTTTCATAAGAGAGAATGCCTCCACACTTTTAGCACATGAACTACAATAGTTAATTCCAAGTCATAAGAATAGTATCTCTACTCGTGCTTCTTCAACTTTCGTGACTCATATGCAATTACCTTCCCATCTTGCATTAGTACCGTCCCCACTCCTTCATGACATGCATCTCTGTAGACCACAAATTCCTTGTTTGCGTCAGCGATATTTAGCACATGATCAATAGTTAGTAGGTGTTTTAATCGTTCAAAATGTTATTCACAGTTGTTGGTCCATTTAAAGATTCTTCCTTTTTTTTGTAAGGAAGTATTGGGATATATGATCCGAGAAAATCCTTCTATAAAACGTCAATAATATACTGCCAAACCCATAAAATATCGTATGTCCACTACATTTTTGGGCAGGGGCCACTCCATAATGGTCTTGGTTTTCTCAAGACCAACTATTATTCATTCTGCTGAAATGACATGCCCCACGTACTAAATCTGATTTTTATGAAAATTGCATTTACTAAAATTTGCATACAACTGATGATCTCGTATCACTTGTAGCACCGCGAGTAGGTTTTCCTTATGTTCTTCTAGATTTTTTGAATAGATCAATATATCATCTATAAATATCAAAACGAATTTATCCAAGAAAGGATGAAAGATGTTATCCATCAAACTCATAAATGTCGCAGGCGCATTAGTGAGTGGGTAATAGCACGAACTCGTAGTGTCTGTAACAGGTTATAAAAGTCATCTTACAAATGTCTTCATCCTTCACCTAAACCTGATGGTATTCTGACTGTAGATTAATTTTAGAGAAAATTGCTGCACCTTTAACTTGGTCAAATAGATTGTCAATCCAAGGCAAATGATATTTATTTTTAATGGTTAATTTATTAAGTTTCTTGTAATCAATGCACATTAGTAGTGTGTCATCATTATTCATTACAAATAACACTGGAGCTCCCAAGGGAGATACACTGGGACGAATATATCCCTTATCAAGTAACTCTTGTAGTTGCATGTTAAGCTCGGTTAGCTTAGGTACACTCATGCGATAAGGATCTTTGGATACCGGTGGTGCTCCAGGAATTAATTCTATGGTGAAATGAATATGGCATTTATGAGGCAGCCCTGGTATATTTTCAGGTAACACATCAGTGAATTCTTGAACTATTGGTATGTTTTCTAGAGTAGCAATCTTATCTTTGGAGTTAGAATACCCCACTAGAACTTCATAAATCGCACAACCTTTTTTGATGCACTTACCCAATTGAGAGGCAGTAATGGGGCATAACATCATGGGTTTTCTAACCCCTTGGATCTCTTGCCAAAATCCGTCCTCAGTAAGGTAGCAAATAAGCTTCTCCTTATAATTCACTAAAGACCAATGCCCCTCCAACTAGTCCATCCCATGCAACAGGGTATAAGATCCCAAAGGAAAAATATTGAACTCTGCCTTTATGTGTTGACCTCCTACTTTAATGGAACAATTTGGTACTTTCGCACTTACGCTTCTCTTGGATCTTGTTTTTAGTTGTACTAGCCAGAGATTTTTAAATTTATGAGTTTGCAAACAACATTTTTCTACTACCTTGGGGCTCGCATAACATAAACTTGCACCTGGATCTACTAAAATAGACACAAGTTAATTAATTAACTTACCTCCCATCTCTATCATAGTAGGTTGATAATCTACTTGGCGGTCTTCCAAAACGACATTGATCCTGGGCATGCTCCTTGCTACCTCCCCAACCGTAGATGCCTCTTGAACATTAGCAACCTGTTCATGGCTCGCACAATAGGGAAAATTATTGTAATAGTGGGGTTCTCCACAACCCCAACATTGCAAAAGGGGATTTTGCACTTGGCTGGGCTCCAACTTACTAGATGCTTTGGTAGGCTTAGTTTCTATTTGACATTTTGATTTTTGTTGATTTCTTTGAGGTGGTTTACTTGGTTGATTTCTATGTGAGTTGTTAAAATTTGAAGATTTAGTGCCTCTGAAATTCTTATAATTTTTCTGCCCCTTCTTCTGACACTGGCTCTTACTAGTGTCTCCTTTCTCCTTCATCTTTTGGTAGCACATTCGAGCTTTTCGGATTGCTTCGTCCATGGTTTTAGGTTTTTCAAATTCTATTCTTCCTTCATAAACGCAGGCAAACTACTGAGAAAACGTTGTAATTTATATTTTTCCTCTCGAATATAGGGCACATATCTTAATAAAGATATAAATTTCATTACATACTCATCCATAATTAATTGCCCCAATTTTAAATCATGAAATTCTTTATCCTTTTCATCATAGAATCATTTTGTCATATATTTATTTTTGAAGTATTTTTAAAATTCATCCCATGTCACATCTTGTTCCTCCACCCCTTGCACTATCTTTACCTTCTCCACCCATAAGGTGGCTTTCCCTTGAAGTTGATAGATGGCTAATATGGCCTTGATCTTACTGTTGTATTCATAAACTTGAAAGTATTTTTTCATATTGATGATCCAAACTTATCCATCTTCCTCCACTTCATCGTCAAAAGTTGGGGGTTAATATTTTTAAATTCCCCCTGCAATTCTAATTTCATATTCTTCGTTTTCCTTTGATCCGAAACATTCCCTGACTCCTCTTCATTGTCAACTTTGTTTCTATCAATCCTTTGGGTATTAATTCCTTCCGAATTATCCTCAGTTCATTGTTTCTTTACTTCTTCATCTTTGGTTCTATGATCAGGACTAGGTCAAAAGGTTCGATGGTTCTACATGTATGAGAGGCTCTTTAGGATCCTCTCTCGTTCACACATTACTATTTCACTTGTTCTTAATCAAACAATTTTGGCTTGCAATTGTTGAAAAATCTCAAGTAGCTTACTTGTTTGGTGCTGCTATTCTATAACTAGTTGCACCCACATTTCTGGATTTGCTTCCAAGTTTGGCATAAAACTTGCTCCCACTGTTGATCTTGGTGGAAACTAACCTCCAATTCCTCTCCTCATCGTCCTATGTTCACCTTCTCACTCTCTTACTCTCTCTCTTTGTGCACAGTTCAACACACTCATCATTACTACGATTGCCCAATTAGGCTACAATATTGAAACCGTTCTCTCACACCACTTGTAACATGTCCAAACAAAAAAATTGTAAAAACCATAAGCAATAAAAAAAATCGAAATGCATATATGTGTTAAACACACTAAACACCCACCATAAAACTTAACTTGCATTTCGACATGAGTTTCGGGTTATAAATAGTGGAAAATACATAAAATTTACTTGGGGAGATAATAAGTCACTTTGTATTAAAGCATCATTAATGGTTTTCTTTGAAACTTAACACACCATGTTGCCATCCATTACAACTTTGTTGTTATTATTTTTTCTGGCATGTTTTTTACACGGTCCACTTATGGAAAAATTATATGCACAATTCGTATTTCACCGGGAAGGTTCTCGATGGTGGTAGCATTGACAGGTGTCAGTAATAATTGACTAGTAGATGGATGCTTCGCCATCATAGGATGTAACCCTGATGATTCAACGCTCAGGATTCAATCAACGATGGTTAGTGTAACTAACCCTAACCGGTCCTTTGTTGCATTACTCCATTTTGTCCATCAACAGTGTTGGTTGAAGCTCTGCAACTCTTTGATTCGTATGCCATAGAGGGTCAAAACCCCATTACATTTCTCCCTTCAGGTACATCTTTCACCCTAATGGAGTTGGAAGAATTGTTTTACCTTGTCTTCAATGCTACATTTTTTTTAATGGTGTTTCCATTCTTTGTTGTGACTGTGGTGGGTACATTTTCATGGGTGTTTCCAATGGCGACCTACTCGTTATTCTTCCTCACTCTTCTTACCATTGTTCAAGAAAGGTTTAATGGTGTTTCGACATCCCTCTAGTAAGTTTTGGAAAAGTTACGGGTCAAATCGCGAAGTTGGGAAACAGTTTTTGGCGGATGGTTAGAATTCGGGAGAAATTTTTAATTTCTCGGCCTAGAAAAAAGTCAACTAAATTTCTCGGCCGAGAGTTTTCAAAATTCTCGTCCGAGAGATTTTAAATATTTCGGACGAGAGTTTGGTCGGGTTTAACATGAGTTAAAATTCTCTCAGACGAGAGTTATGCATTTTCTCGTCCGAGAGTTTTGGTCACAAAAACTCTCGGGAAAACGTTTCAGACGAGAGTTAGAAAAAATCTCGAGCGAGAGTTTTTAAAGTCTCGTCTGAAAGTTTTTCAACTCTCGTCTGAGAGTTTTTCCAACTCTCGTCCGAAAAGTTTTTAAACTCTCATTCGAGAGTCTTTATTATTGTGATTATTATCAACAGATTTTTTTAATAATTCATTGCTAAGGGCCCTTAACAATGAATTAGGTTTATTTTTAATAATTCATTTTTTAATAATTCATAAATATATACCAATTTAGGATTTAAGATTTATTTTTTATTTTTTATTTTTAATGTAATGTTTTGATCGGTTTTAAATCTCTTTTAATGTTCTTAAAATGAATTTAATATGAAAAAATTTGATGATATTTGGACACAATATGCTTAAATTACAACCCAATACCAAAACATATGGTTAATGTTTAAGAGACAAGTTGAAATACTCACTTTATATTAAAAATGACATTCAAAATAGAAATCTCCACTTGCTGAGTGAGACTTGGATGGAGTTTCTGTCTCTGTCAGATTGTCTGAAGACTAGGGCCATGTCATCCCACAGAGAGCAAGCTGTGGGGCAGGTGTTGAGGATGTGATTGAGAGTTTCTGGACCATTCTCGTAGAGCATACATCGTGAAGGGCCTACGAAGCCTCGTTTCTGCAGATTGTCCCATGTGAGTGCCTTGTTATGCATGACCAGCCAGGAGAATAGTGTGATTTTTGGCCATGTTCCTCTGTTCCAAAGGGCTTGCCATTTGTGATCTGGTTGTGGACCCGAGGAGGCAGCCAAGATCTAATATGCTTCTTTGAGGTTGAACGTTCCTTTGGGATTTCTTCCCCATCTCAAGATGTCCTCTTTATTAGACTTTAGGATTCTTCTTTTGTCCAAGTCTTGTAGAAGATGGTCTACATTCATTGGGCCTGCTTAGGTATGCCATTGTTCTCTGGATAACCATTTTTTCCATGTGGTTGCCTCGCTCACAGGTTGCCAGTAGTCTGCTACCGTAACCTTGCCTTCCTCCTGCATAGCTCTTTTAAGAGTGTTCCAGTCTGGGTGTGCCAAGGGTGGGAGCTGCTGCCAGGCATCTTCCCAGAATAGGGCAGTGCTGCCTTGGTGCACTTCCCAGAAGCTATGCTGCTAAATAATATGTCGATTTTCCCATGCTTTATTCCAGATGGGGGATCCTTGAGTGGTTCCTATAAGCCTGATGAGGTCTTTGTCCCTGATTTTATTTGTATACTTCGCTTTCCACAAGGTGCCCCAGAGGGAGTTAGGATTTTCTACCCATCTCCACCAGATTTTTGCTATTACGGCCTTGCTTAATATCTTGGGGTCTCTTAGGCCCAAACCTCCCTCAATTTTTGGTTTGCAGATGTCTGTCCACTTGAGGAGGGCCCATTTGGATTCCTTAGAGGCTTCATTCCAGATAAAGGATCGTTGGATGCTTCGGATGGATTTATAAACCGCCTTAGGGGCTGCAAGTGCTGAAAACATATATGCTGGCATGGTTTGAAGGACAGACTTGACCAATATCAGTCTGCTGGCCATGTTTAAGGCCTAGTGGGTCCAACTGCTTAACCTGGCTCTCATTTTTTTGAGGAGGGCTTCCCAGTTGGCCGATTTGTAGGCATATTCCGAGAGTGGTATACCAAGGTATTTGGTTGGAAGGGAGTTCTTTTGAATATTCAGAATTCTGTTGAGATTTATCTGCACAGGAATGGATGTGTTGAAGAAAAATAGTTTGGATTTTGTGAGATTGATTTCCATACCTGAGGCCTCCGAGAAAGTCTTTAGCACTTTGCTGATGGTTCGAGCTTCCTGCACTGTGGGGGCGCCCATGAGCATTGTGTCATCTACGAATTGCTGATGCGTTACTGTGGGTCCTTGGTGTACCGGTTTGATGCCTTTGAGTTGATTCTGCTGTTTTGCCTTGGCTAAGGATCTTCCTAGCCCTTCTGCCATAATGACAAAGAGAAACGGAGACAGGGGATCTCCTTGCCTTATACCTCTAGACGGAATGAAGGGTTGAAGGGGTCCTCCATTCAGTAGCATTGAAAAGAAAGCACCTGAGACCAGTTCCATTATCCAATTTGTCCATTGATGACTAAATCCAAAAGCCTGGAGGATTGCTCTCATATAGTGCCAGTTGATTTTATCAAAGGCCTTTGAAAGGTCAAGCTGGATAAGCATACCTGGAGTCCTTTTTGTTTTGAGAGAATGCAACACTTCCTAAGTGAGGATTATGCTGTCAGTGATCTGCCTACCTTCAACGTAGCCAGTTTGTTCCTGAGAAATGATTGAGGGGAGGACAGATTTAAGTCTGCTAGCCATCAATTTGGAAAGGATTTTGTAAAGGACATTACAAAGGGCTATGGGACGAAACTTGTCGGGGGAGTCAGCCTGGTCTGATTTGGGAATTAAGGTGAGGAATGTGGCATTGATGGCAGGCAACACTTTCTTGGTTCTGTGAAAGTTCCTTACTAGGTTGAGAAGGTCAGCCTTAATAATGGGCCAGCAAGCTTTAAAGAATTCGATTGTAAAGCTGTCTGGTATGGGAGCCTTGTTCGAGGCCATGTTGAAGATTGTTTCTTCAATCTCCTGCTCAGTGAATTCTCTTAGAAGGAGGGAGTTTTACTCCTTTGTAACTAAGTTGGGAATGGCAGCGATAATTTCATTTATGGCTTGGGTTCTATCTTGAATGGGATCGCTGAGAAGAGAAGTGAAAAAGAGTTGAGTTCAGATCCTATATGCTCCCTTGTATAAACTTGATCGCCATCAGCTTTTTTGAGGGAGAGGATGCGATTATGTGCTCTATGCTGGATGGTTGACTTATGGAAGAAACTAGTGTTGCGTTCTCCCTGTTTTAACCATTGCACCCTCGACTTCTGCCTCCATAGCATCTCTTCTTGTTTTAACCGTTCTTCTGATTGCCTTTGCAGATTTGATTCTTGAGCTATTCTTTCATCATTGGGCCCTTCTTTGATCAAAGATTGCTGGAGGTTCGCCATTTTTTCCTCAAGTTCTTTTTTGGCTTGAAATATGTCGCCAAAGGTGTTTTTGTTCGAGCGTTTGAGGTTGAATTTTATTGTTTTGAGCTTCTGCTGGAATATGTACATGATATTGTCGCTCCTTATGGTGGCTTGAGTCCACCAGCGTTGTATGTTTTGCATGAATGATGGGTGCTCTGTCCAGAAGGCTTCAAATCTGAATTGTCTGTTGTGGGGCTTATCCAAATTGGTGATGTGAATCTGCACTGGCCAGTGATCAGATCCTCTGATAGGCAGAATGCTGGCCTCCATGTCGATATTTTGCAGCAGAATGGATTCCGACATGAGGAACCTATCGAGCCTTGATGCTATCTGCCTGTTTCCTCCTTGCTTATTATTCCAGGTATGCAGACCATTGACTTTGGGGATGTCAATGAGTTTGGATTCAACAATAAAGGTGTTGAATGCTTCTGAGTCCTTATCCAATCTTTGTAACCCTCCCTTTTTTTCTGCTAGATTGGTGATCATGTTGTAGTCTCCGCCTAAAATCCAGTGGTTTGCCCCATGGTGTTGTCTGACTTCGTCCAGGTCTAGCAGCATCTTCATCTTTTCCTGGATTCGTTGGGGTCCATACACGTTGGTGATGCAGATCGATTGCCCTGATTCTGGCATGTTGAAAATGATCAATAACGAGTGCTTGGTGGACAGAGCATTCTGCAAGAAGAATTTGCTTTTGTTCCAGAACGTGAGTAACCCTCCTGCTTGCCCGATAACATCTATGCTTATGTAGTGATGACTGTTGGAAACGAGTTTTTTGAGTGTCTCTGTGCCTTTGGGAGAGCATTTGGATTCTTGAAGAAGTATGATGTCTGGGTGTAGCGAGAATAAGCGGTTTTTCAAGATCCTTCTTTTGGTGGTGCCGTTGAGCCCCCTGATGTTCCAGGTTGTAATTTTCATTGAGCTACCTTTGGAGCAGATAGGACCAAGGCCCTAATTTTTCCTTCATTGATTAGGCGTCTGCCTAGTTCTTGTATTTGGTGTCTTGTGGATTTGCGCCCTCTTTTTCTTCCTGGTCCTTGTGGCTTGTATTGATCCAAATCCAGGTTGGCTTGAATGCCCGTTTGGATGCTATTTCCCCATTGCCTTTTGGCTGCATTTTGGTTGATGTATTCCAGCTGCAGGTATGCCATTTCTATCTTCTCCAAGTGTTCTTAGGGAATGGCATCGACTCCCAGTTTGGACCATTGCTCATTGACCTTTTGGAGATCTAGATCGCCTAGGATCTCCTCCAGAGGATTGTTTGAAGTGGTTGAGGATGGCTGGTCTGTTTGCATTTCTGTGCATTGAGGGGTTTGCAGTGAGGTGTGGCTGGTATTAATCTGAATGGGAGAGGATTTTGGTTTGTGTTGCGGTGCCTGGGCGTGGATTGAATCTGAGGTTGTGCTTGGGGCGTTGGTTGTAATCAAATATTGACTTAATAATGACGGATCTTGATCAGTGGGGGCCTGGGAGACTATAGGGTGCTCCAATGAGTCAAGATTGCTCAGAACTTCAAAGTTTTTTTGCTGGGTCGAGGCAGTATTGGTGGGGGTTGTATTGGTGGAGGGTTTCAGAGGCTTTTTGCCTTTCTCCCCTTTGTTCTTTCTTGAGATGGAGGTGAAACCAGGTGTCGCCAGGCTTGCACAATGGAATACATTTCTTTGTCATAGGTGGGATACTTGCGAGATGTCTCAGACAATGTTTCACTGTGATATGCCACTGGATGTCCCTGTTGAGTAAGAACTGCCCCAATAGCATAGTCAGAGGCATCTGTCTCGATCTCAAATGGCTGCTGCAAGTCTGGTAAGGTGAGCACTGGGGCAGAACATAGGAGATTTTTCAATTCTTTGAACGCCTTCTGTTGAGGTTCCGACCAAAAGAATTTTGCTCTCGCTCCTCCTTTGGTGACTTGACTCAAGGGCCAAGTGATATGAGAGAATCCCAGCACGAATCTACGGTAGAAATTAGCAAGACCCAGAAAGCTGCGAAGCTCTGTTATAGTAGTCGGGGCTGGCCAATCCCGAATGACTTGGATCTTGGCTGGATCCACATGCACCCCCTTTCATCAATAATGTATCCCAGATATTGAACCTGGGTCATGCCAAACATGCACTTCTCCAAATTGGCACACAACTTGTGTTGCCGCAGTGTTTGGAGGACTTGTCGGATGTGGTGAAGGTGCTCTTCCCAAGTCTGGCTGAAGATCAGAATATCATCCAAGTACACCACTACAAATGAGTTGGTGAATGGCCGCAAGATGTCGTCCATCATCCTCATGAAGGTTGCAGGAGCATTCGTCAACCCGAAAGGCATGACCAGCCATTCAACAAGGCCTTCCTTGGCTTTGAAGGCAGTCTTCCACACATCAGAGGGTTCAATTGGTACCTGGTGATACCTAGATGTTGAGGAGGTAAATCCCCTCTACGGACAGAGGCAATCCCTACTAGCCCAGACCGGGTCTAGCAACAATCGAACACGCTACAGTGTAGGTTCCTAATTGTAAATAAACCGACTTGCGAGGAAGGCTTACCTGGAATACAATGATGTCGTTTGTAGAAGAGGTGGTGCTCCCGTTCCTTTGCCCTGGCAGATCACAATCCTCACGATCTCTGTGATCGGACACCTGCACATGCAAGAAACAACACAAACGCAAGCATAAAATCCAGTATATAAAACTATATATCAGTCAAAGAGGACATAACTCATGAACATGATCAAGAACAAGAGTGGAACCATAACCAATAGTCGCTTAATATTAATGAGTCAAAAAGATGAATACAACCAAAGCTTCGACGCCGAATTCTCCTTTGGCGGGTCGTCAGCAGAACATGTCTCAATAAAGCCTGTCAAGGATGGGACAAGCCTCTCTCTCCGGATACTTGGCAATAGTCTCCTTGCTTGGATTTGGCCTTAGGGAATCAAGAAGGCTCTTGCAACATAAGGATATGAAAGCTCTTGGGAACTTGGAGATTCTGGAACTAGCTTGCTATGGAGATGGGCAAGCCTTTATAGGAGGAGGAAGGGAAGTTTGGATCCCTATAATTATGGGATTAGCCCTATCATCAAGGAAGCTTCCATGAGAGGTGGCAAACCACTTCCTCTCTATGGAAATCCGTAGCCAAACCACCCAACTCAAGATAGATATCAATCCAGGAATTTGTTAGGATGAAACTTCCGCCTCTTATTTTTAAAAAACACCTCTTAATATGGTTGGCGCGGGTGCAGCTCTATGACAGAGCGCCAATTGGCGTGCCCTCTTTGGAGGATTTTCCATCTTGGCGCGAGGGCTGAACTATGGAACCGCACCAATGGAAAAAGAGCTATTTTAAGGGTTTTTTGCAGGGAGATGCCTTCAGGGAAATGAAAGCTCATCTTTAGAGGGATGCAATGAAAGTATTTTCAAGTCTTGTCTCTGCTCACAGGTCACGGAATGAGCCCTCCAATGTGCGGGATGGGGATTGCAGGGATGGTGACAAATTGCTGTGTAACAGATGCCCCCTAAAGCATGAGGCCCGAAAGAGAGAGAGAGGGGTGAAATGCTTTACGAGAACATGCCGACTGAAAACACTGCCATCGGAAAACCTGCGGAGTGAAGTACAACTGATGTCTCAAATACATGATATATATACGTGGTATGGGCGCAGCCATCCATAACAGAGTTTACAATAATCTAGATCCAAGGCATGGACGCAGCCATCCAGTGAGGATTGATAAATAGACTCAGGTATGGTCGCAGCCATCCAGTCAGTGAGTCATGTAAATAATCCACAGTATCGCAACCTGGATTACAATAGACACAATCCAGGGTCTTGCGCTCCATCTCGACCTGAACAAAGTACAAGTTCAAGCATGCGAATATGTGAGCTGAAGTCAAACATGCAAGAACATTGCCTGATTACCAGCCAAATATGAAAGTTGTTAACAGACGCGAGAGGAACCACCAATAATGACAATGGCTCTCAAGGTACTATAGGTACAATCTACGGCATGCGAATCAATGAGCTGGTGTCGAACACCTGTAGAATCACTCGATCGGAGGCCAATAATGAAAACCTCACGTCGAATGCGACAAACCTGCCATTGAGGCATGCAGGCTCCAAGGTACCAGAAGGGATTCTCTAGATCAACTTCCTGGATAATGAGCTGAAGTCGACAGGAAGTGACCTTAATCGAAGGTGGGCCATAATGTTTCCCACATCATCGACGCGAGACAGAGGAACATAATGTATTTGTGAATCAAGATCAGATGAGAATCAGAGGAAGGTTGGAGTTTGAAGAGGTCAACTTCTCTTGAACATATTGATGGCACGACAGTGGATTTGGAAGTATTTGACATCAAAAGATCAAAGGTCATGGTGACGAGGCAAAGAGCAGATGAGAGGTCAAAAGGGATCATCCAAACCCACGGAGACAAGTGGAAAACGAGATGAGATGTCCCCAACCTGACACGAATGCAGACAAGTGCCATGTTCAAGAGCGACATACTGCCGACACGACAATGATGCTGGTTCCATTTTCCCCACCATCCTGGCGAGTACCTCTTTATTTTTACACAAGCTTGAAGAGGATACCATATGCTTGTCATATAAGTTCGTCCTTCGGATGAATCCATCCTAGTACGTTTAACGAGCCCTAGGAAGGAGGAACTCGAATATCGTCATGATTGACAATTTCTGATGTCATTAGGGTTTAACAGAGTGAAGAGGAGGAACTCATTGATGCATGTTTGAAGTTTCGAAAAAGCGACATAAAAGTAAACTCCAACGGTCCCTTTTCGTAAATAGTTCCTCAGATCCGAAAAGGTAGAAAACAATGTCTGAGAAAGCCTCCTAGTCGCGATAGGCTAGGGTATTCATACCGCAAGTAATCCGTCCCATTAAAAAGAGATGGCATTATCTTCGGGTAGATGTGTTTTATTGTCCACTTTAAGAGATTAAAACGGCAAAGGGACTACAAACATATTTTCAATTTTAGAGAGTCAGAAAAGAGCTGAAAGGTGACTCCTCCTGGAGGAACGAGTGGTATAAAGGGAAGCAACTGGTTCTGGTAATAATGGAACTGCTCAAAACAAGTAAAGGTTAAGAGGCTGGCTAACGAGACCACTCATCGCAGTGGTTCCTCAGGAATGGTTAAAACAACCAAGTGAAGGCATATGATCGGCCAAGCAGATAGTGACGATGGAGTGAGAAAACCAAGGTTCATCTAGCAAAAACAGGCTAATAAAATGGCAATCACAAGAGGTAAAGGGGAAAGGTTTCATTTCTACACAAGCGTGAAATCAGGAAACTCTGCTTGAAGTTGGTTTCATTTTTACACAAGCTTGAAACAAAGATAAACTATGCTTGAAACCGGTTTCATTTTTACACAAGCTTGAAACGGAAACAAACTATGCTTGAAAAAGTAAGCATGCCCCTAGCATGGTGACTCAATTCGAGGTACATGCCCCCCAAGATTCAGTCCATATGAAAGGAAGATAGGGTGAAGGTTCAAATTACGAGATCAAGAGAAAGACTCGACTGGGATTTTACGAGAACTTATCAAAGACTCGAATTGAACGGGAACGTGTTTCATTGTTTTAACGAGGTTGACACATTAAAAGAACTATCCTCAGAACACCTTGTTTCATGGTTTAAGGAGCTTGGCACAAGTAGACGGACCATGCTCTGACAACCTTGTTTCATTTTTTAGGGAGCTTGACACAAGACAAGGATCTCTGCTCCGAAGACCTTGTTTCATTTTTTAAGGAGCTTGACACAAGACAAGGAACTCTGCTCCGAAGACCTTATTTCATTTTTTAAGGAGCTTGACATAAGAAAACGAACTATGCTCTGACCAGCTTGTTTCATTTTTTAAGGAGCTTGACACAGGAAAAGAACCGTGCTCCGATAGACTTCATCATAATGAACAAGAAGTCATCGCTTCCAAGAGTTCCACTCCCGATGGAACGAAAACATCCTGGAAGTCAGGACCCAATTCCCCCAGCACCTGATGCACAACGGCACTATCACGGAGTACAGGCACGGGGTAGGTAGCCACATAGTTGACCTGCGGTGGGGCAGATACAACGAGTGGATAAAAACCAGGAAGGGATGATGGCGGGCCGTCTGCCATATCAGGACCAAAGAATGAAAGCTGATCAATGGTCACGATCCATCCTTCATGTGGAAAAAACATCACACGGAAAAGGGAGGAGACAAGTGCTCCCATGGCATAGGTGTAATCGCGCCCCAAGAGTAGATTGAAATCCAAGGGGCCTGGAACAACCATCATGTCCATATGGACGGTTTTACCTCCCAAAGTAATAGGTAACCTTGGAAGGATCCCTAACGGTTGACTCGTTCTTCTGTTAAATGCCAACAGATTCTGCGTAATGGGCGCAAGAGGCGGCGAACCGAAAGCTTGCCAGGTAGTTGAGGATAGAATACTAACAGAGGCGCCTTCGTCTATAATGGTGCTGGGAACAACCAGACCAAGAGCCTGTACCGTGATCTCGAAAGGCACATAAGACGGAAGGCGAAATCCTGCGAATCAACTCCAATCAAAGGAAGCGACCAAACTACTCGGAGGGGCTACCATCGAATAGAGAAGGTCTTCCCCTGATGTTACGGAAGCAGGAGCCTCCTCCATGACCTCCATCTCAAAGGCAGGAGGAGTATCCTCTGAAACCTCCATCACGGGAGGTGGAGGAGCTGCTTCTTGAGGTGTAGGGACAAGAGAATATTTCTCCAAGTCCAAGGAATCTGAAGAAACCAGAAGGACCTGAGGGATGTGAGGTCCACTCTCAACGGAAAAGACCTGGTGCACCGCAGACGGGGTCAGCTCAACTGATCCCACGACCAATGGTTGGTCGGGGATGGATTCCTGAATTTGAATTTCCGAGGGAGCGGGATCGACCAAGGATGACTCTTGACCAATCATGGCATTAACAGGTGGGACCCGAAAAGAAAGCGGTCTCAACACAGGCATGAGTGTAGAAACTAGGTTGAGTTGTCCAAAACTCGCTTGGCTTCATCCATATACGAACAAAGGTGAATGGCATGGTGCCCTTCACACAACTTACAGGGATTGGTAATCTTACCCTGTTTGTTAAGAGTTTTACCAGCAGAAGCCGAAGATGTGCCCCCAACCTGACTCCCAGAAGCCAAGGGCAACGACGGGCGACCGTTGGACCATACTTCGAGCACCTTGGGAATGCCAGGGTAGTCTCGAAGAAGATGGTCTCCTGTACACAACATGCAAGGGAACTTGACTTTCCGAGGAGGGTTGGAAGGACTATCAAGAGGAGGTGTTTCGGAAATAGCAGTTGCACTTTTAGCCTCTCGCTTATCAGACTTCTTCTTTTTGGTCTTCTTCTTGTTCTTCTTAGCCACCTGGCTACTCGAATCCAGAATTTCACCAGGCGAAGTAGAAGATGAGGACGCAGAAACAGGCGAAGAAGAGGAGAGGTCCACCTTGGAATCAACATGATGTTGTTCCGGTGGAGGAGCTGACTGAACAGTAGCGGAGTTATTCGGGACAACAGAGGTTGAGAACAACCAAACAGGCAACCCAACAGTTAACCCAGGGAGGGACAACGCTGCCATGTAGGGAGCACCAACATTCCCAAAAGGAGGAAAATGACCAGGATTCCCATTGGAGGGGATTCCTTGATTGGTAAACTCTGAAAAATTTGCCATAAAAACTCAAAACCACACACGGGCTAAAAACCCAGGCACACAATCAAACGGCCAACAAGCAAGATCTAACAGGGCGTGTGATCGCGAGTGATTAATTTTTTACCACATTGAAACTTTAGAAACTTCACCGTTTCATGTTTTGAAGCAAGGCCTTGAAAGGTAAGCTCTATCTCTTTTATATTTGACACAAGCGTGAAAGGACAAGCTACTCGATGATATTTTCTCAAATTTAAAGAGAGTCAGAAAGATCGAAATGACTACTCGGGAAAACTAGGCAAAGGGTGTGCCAAATGTATTGACTGCAATATACCTTAGTTTCCAAAATGAAGAGAAATCAACCAAGGACTTAACGTCGTGCGAGCCAATCTCCCCGAATGCGTGATCGATTGTATCATGGGTATAGGGGCGACGGACTTGGCTTTACTATGGATGGATTAGGCTTAGAGGGTCTCCCTTTATATACTCGACGGTACGGGGAGCACAAGTCCGTACTAGTGCTGTCTAAAGCCAAGAGGCGAACGACAGCTACTAGGTTTAACGACGTTGGAACACGTCTCTAGCCTAGACCTCTAAATATTTCGTTAATGTTTCAATGCTTCCTTAGGTAAATTGAGTGAATTTTAAAGTTGATCTTCAATTATGTTTCAGTTTCAAGGCCCTACCGTATGTCATATGAAAATCTCCTATATGCAGCTACATGAAAAAATAAAACTTTTCAATTCGATGAATGCTATCTAGTTAAGGGAAGAGCTTCAAACAATGATGCAATAAACAGCAAAAGCTTGAAATTTTCCAAACTAGATGACTTTCACTATCCAAAAGTAATCTAAAACATTCAACGATGCGAATTATGCAATGTAATCTATGAAAAATCCTCTTTTTTGAAAACTATGCAATTGTAATCTATGCACAATTTCCTTTTTCGTTTGAAAGAATAAGAATGCACTCAATGCATTTTCGATGAAATGAGAATCTACTTAATGCATGCTTTTAATGAAAGAGAATGAAATCAATGCGATTTTTAGCTTTCAATCATTAAACAATGTAATCTAAGTTCAATGATAAATCTCAAAAATCCTGTTACAATGGTGATCTAATGCATTTCGCGAAAACAAATGATGGTGAGAAACTAAAGAGGAACCAAGTCTCCTTAATGAAGGATGAATGCAAAGAGATGTAAACAAACACTAAGAATGCAATCGTTGTTGAACAACACTTTATGTGAAATCTCTAAAGCAGACATATAAGGTCGAACAAAGAAGGACTTCCAAAACAATCAAAAACAGGCATTCATTCCCTTTTACATCAAACAATCATGGAAGAAGGCATTAAACATTGAGCAATGTAATCTATGCTCATATAGCGAAAAGACCGGAAGGGAAAGACACACTGGTGAAGGATTTAGGGAAAAAATCTCAATTTTCACACACCCTGAAATTGGCTCGACTTGTACATTGACAACTAGCGCCAACTGGCGCGACTTGCACACTGACAACTAGCGCCAATGGCCAATTGGCACGGGTTGCTAACTGAAAACAAGCGCCAACGCCTGAAAATGAAAAAAACAAATAATTTCTCCCAACCAAGACCAAACTCACCACTTCAAGTGGAATCTCCAAGACTCAAATGAACCATGTGATCTAGGCTCAAAGCGAGACAGACACAGATCAAGCTCAGAAATCTCAAAACAGAGTAAACCCTAGTACCTTACAGGATTGGCACGAATGTAAGGCTGAAACTAGCGCCAGAATAGAATTGGCGCGGGTAATACACTAGCAACCGGCGCCAATAGGCGCGACTGTCAAGCTTAAAAGCGCGCTAGTCGAGTTTACCAGTCAAAAATAAAAAAGAGCAATCCAACAAGCAGACTAGTGATAATCAAGCTATCCAAAAGCGAAATTCACAGAAAGAGCCATCCCAAAGAGCTGATCAAGCAAGCATAATCAAGAATCAACCGAAAAGATAAGACAAAGCTCCAAGTGTTCAGTTTACAAACTAAACCGGAGATTGACTGAAGCAACTTTGATCTACTTCGCAATTGCAGAGCAAAAGCGTTTCGAAGGCTATCTGGCTGCACTTCAGGCTCCATCTGTAGCTTACAAATTAAACAACAAGCTGAGTCCCCAGCGGAGTCGCCAAATTGTTGAGGAGGTAAATCCCCTCTGCGGACAGAGGCGATCCCTACTAGCCCAGACCGGGTCTAGCAACAATCGAACACGCTACAGTGCAGGTTCCTAATTGTAAATAAACCGACTTGCGAGGAAGGCTTACGTGGAATACAACGATGTCATTTGTAGAAGAGGTGGTGCTCCCGTTCCTTTGCCCTGGCAGATCACAATCCTCATGATCTCCGTGATCGGACACCTGCACATGCAAGAAACAACACAAATGCAAGCATAAAATCCAGTATATACAACTATATATCAGTCGAAGAGGACATAACTCATGAACATGATCAAGAACAAGAGTGGAACCATAACCAATAGCCGCTTAATATTAATGAGTCAAAAAGAAGAATACAACCAAAGCTTCGACGCCGAATTCTCCTTTGGCGGGTCGTCAGCAGAACATGTCTCAATAAAGCCTGTCAAGGATGGGACAAGCCTCTCTCTCTCGATACTTGGCAATAGTCTCCTTGCTTGGATTTGGCCTTAGGGAATCAAGAAGTCTCTTGCAACATAAGGATATGAAAGCTCTTGGGAACTTGGAGATTCTGGAACTAGCTTGCTATGGAGATGGGCAAGCCTTTATAGGAGGAGGAAGGGAAGTTGGGATCCCTATAATTATGGGATTGGCCCTATCATCAAGGAAGCTTCCATGAGAGGTGGCAAACCACTTCCTCTCTATGGAAATCCGTAGCCAAACCACCCAACTCAAGATAGATATCAGTCCAGGAATTTGTTAGGATGAAACTTCCGCCTCTTATTTTTAAAAAACACCTCTTAATATAGTTGGCGCGGGTGCGGCTCTATGACAGAGCGCCAATTGGCGCGCCCTCTTTGGAGGATTTTCCCTCTTGGCGCGAGGGCTGAACTATGGAACCACGCTAATGGAAAAAGAGCTATTTTTAGGGTTTTTTGCAGGGAGATGCCTTCAGGGCAATGAAAGCTCATCTTTAGAGGGATGCAATGAAAGTATTTTCAAGTCTTGTCTCTGCTCACAGGTCACGGAATGAGCCCTCCAATGTGCGGGATGGGGATTGCAGGGACGGTGACAAATTTCTGTGTAACACTGAACTTAGGGTGAATGTATATAAATATTTGCACGCACAGGAAAATTATAGATTCATCATCCAGTGGTGGGTACCTATTCGAGATGAAGTAGTCTTGTTGGCCTTGATAGTCAGCCTAAAGTCTCCGTCCCATCCTTCTTGTACCAGCACGATCGGGCTCCAGGGCGATGAACTTGGTACGATGTGACCTTTCTGCCTCCAACTGCAGCTCTGAATCTGCCTCTTGCCATTTCATCATTCTACGAGCAAGCGCCGTGTTTCGGTCCATTGGGTAGCGGCGCACCTGGGGTCAGATCAATCGGGTGCTTGACCTGACAGTGCAGAGGAACCCCTATGGGTGAGGTGAAGATGTCCCCGTACTCCTCCACAACCTTATCCATTTGTTTTTGTCGTGCAGAGGAGCCCTGTCTGGAGGTCGTGGAATTATCTTAAAGATATTCTTGAGGTCTTTGGATTTGATTTAAGATGGATCTATTGGATAATGCCTTTTATTTCTTCTCCTAATTACTTTATTCTTCTTAACGGAGTTCCTTCAATTCCCTTTAATGCTACCTGGGGTTTAAGACAAGGGGATCCACTTTCCCCCTTCCTTTTCATTATTGCAGTATAAGGCCTTGGTTGACATATTAAAAGTAAGATCCAGGGAGGTTAACTTAAAGGCCTTAATCTTTGGGGGGCAGGTTTAAAACTTTCGCACCAACAGTTTGTAGATGAAATTATGCTCTTCTGTCAAGCCACTCTAAAAGAATCTAAGGAAATTCTATCCATTCTTAAAGATTTCATGGAAGCCTCTGGAACTCTTATCAATAATGACAAATAAAATGTGTTTATATTTAATACTAATATTCTCTCCCAAAGATTCCTATTGCCTACCTTGGGATTCAACATCGAATCCTTCCCTATGAAATATTTAGGAATCCCTCTCAATCTAAATTCTCTTTGGGTCTCTGGGTGGAAATATCTCATTAATCGCATGTAAGCTCGACTTCAAAATTGGGCATTTCGGGTGCTTAATGCTCTGAGTCGATTTGTTATGTTAAGAACAATCTTACAATCCATTCCCATCTATCAACTCTCTGGATTGGAAATGCCTAAAATATGTTGTAATGATATGGCTAAGACGTTTAAAAACATCCTATGGAAAGGATCTCAACAAGCCTGTAAATGGGCTCTCCTTTCATGGGATAAGCTTACGAAAATAAAAAGGACCGGAGGCTTGGGGTTAAGAGATCCATAGTTGCTAAATCAAGTTATGGGAGCTAAGCTCTGGTAAATATGGATACAATGGGGTAGAGATTTGTGGAAAATAATCTCAGAACAGAAGAATGAAATTTCCTTAACTATTGTAAGGAAATTAAAAGTTCAAATGACCCCTAAAGGATCCATTATTTGAAAATTGATAGCACTAAATAGATATCTCATCCGAGAACACAGTTTCTGGGAAATTAGAGGAGGCGACATTGCCTAGTTTTGGGAGGAATCATGACAACAACAGGAGAAAATATTCAGTGAAATTGATTTAGGGGAGATTTTCCTATTCACTAACAGGCCGAATACTAAGACAATAGCACAATTTTTGGATGAAGGGGCAGAGCTTCAATGGCGAAAATGGAAGCTAAAAGACCAGTGGAAGAATGCTCCAAAAACTTGTCAATGGGAAAACTATGTGAAAGAACTTAAATCTAGAAAACTAACAATAGCAACATGAGAGGATATACTCATATGGGGGTATTGCACGAAAGGCATGTTCACAATAAAAGAAGGCCATTACATAAAATAAAATAACACTCATAATGTAGTTGTACCACTTTGGAAAAAAAATATGGTCGGAAAAACAATGGCCGAAAATTGAATACTTTTTGTGGCTACTTAGTAATGGAAAGATTCTTACCTAGGATCAGCTGCAGAAGAAAGGAATGCATGGCCAACTGACATATACTATGTGTAAGAAGAATGTAGAAACATTGGAACACCTATTTAATAACTTCTTTGTCGCTGAGACCTTGTGGAAAAACCTTTCCTCCCTCTTTCAATAAATAGATAGGGACAACAAGAGCCTCAGGCATACAATTGAAGTCTGGAGAAAAGGAGGGTATAAAAGCCTTGTTCTTAACATAGCGTGGGGACTCTTTATGGGATTTCTCATATGGGTCGCTTGGAAAGAAAGAAATTGGAGAACATTCAGAGATGAGTATCGACAAATTGAAGAGATATGGAAAGTGGTTCTCGAGAATATCAGAGAAACTGTCCTCACCGAGAAATGGCATGAAGATGACTGGAAAGCTAATGGGCATGAGGATAGGATTTTAGCTATGCTTAACTTGAAACCCCAAATGCTCGCCCCAGCCTCATGGAAACAAAAACCTTTGGGAAGACATCCGCACAATTAATTCAATGCTCTACAATAGGAGGTTATTAATCTTAATTATGATGGGGCCTCTAAAGGTAATTTGGGTCAAGCAGGAGAAAGAGGTATATTTCGTGATTCAAAGGGTTTAGTAAGTAGAATTTATGTGACTGATTTTGGATTCACTACAAATAACGAAGCCAAAATCACAGCGGTAAAACAAGACATTTTGATAGTTGTAAGAGAACAATATCATAGGACTATAGTAGAGGGGGATTTAGCCATGGTAACAAGTGTTCTGTAGAAGTTGCAGTAGGGGATAGGTTGGGAGAAAATTAGTCGAAGCTGGTGAACAACTCATCTAATTCAGGAAATAAATGATATTCTTCCAAGCATTGGTTACCTTATCTCATCACATATTCGCAGATCAGGGAATGAAGCAACTGACTACTTGGAGAACTAGATTTGTACTCATGGGGGTGTGACAACTGGACATCAACCAAGCCAAAATGGTATAGGTGGAGAAGCTACAATATCTATAGGAAATTGTTGATAGGGATAACGAGGATACTCGAGATCCCCGATCGGGGTGCCAACTGGTTAATTCGAATGACGAGGTGGCACGAGCTCGTGCATACCACATGGATAGTTGATGTGGAAATGAGGAGACGATGGTGGGTACTACCACCCACGCCAAATAATGACGAAATTAAACGCGGGTGGTAGAAAACTCACGGTGTCAGAAGGGTGTTGGAAACAGGGATGGCATGTAAGGAATTTTACGAAGGCTAAAGGTGGTAATGTTCAAGGTGGTAATATGGTCTGGTAGTTAAACGTGAAGCTGAGATTAGAAAAGGAAGTCGGCAAGCAGTTGAAGGGTTGGACGATGGTTATGTGGTGATTATTCGGGTATGTTCATAGCCTTTGTATCATGTCTGTTGTTGCGATAGGAAACATAATTCATGTCTTCACCTCATTTCTATTTTCTGCATATGAAAGATATGAAAAATTATGGGGGTTTTGTTTGATGTACATGGATTTTGGGACAACTTACTGAAATTAATGCGGAATTTTACAGTCGTTAATCCTTTGAACGATTGTTGTATTAAGGATTGGGGAGTATATGAAAATTTTCTTGTTGTCCTCTTCTGTGTTTTTTATTTTAAACCTACTTACCTCTTCTGTATGGGGGCTGAGGATTTTTATGTTTCTATTTTCTAGTATATTCTAGTTATTGTTAAGGAGCTTGGTGTTAACGTCCCAGTTTCTACGAAGGTCGCTCATTTCCTCGACCCTTATTTTACCCAATTTAAATCTGCATGTCTTTCAATTGGCTCTGCATGGCCTTCTATCAGGTCTGGTTGCTTTTTCCCCATCTTGAATTTCCTCATCTCTTATCCTATTACTCATTTCCCCATCTCCATTACTAGACCGACCTTCTGCCCTGTCTGTAACCTTCACAGCTTGGCCTGCCAATCCTATGAAGTTCAATGTATGGCCTCCAATGACATTTTCACGGGTAGCACTTTGTTAGATACCCCATCCAGTGTTTTGCCTATTTAGATTTTTTACAATGTTACGAAGAGGAGGGGTTTGGGCCCTAATTGTAATGGTGGAACTACTAAAGTCTGGTCTCGAAAGGGTTGGATTGTTGTCAATCCATTTGTTTTTTTGGGTTTCGGTCCAATTTCTAGGGGTTCTTGTCCAACTTTATGGGATTTGAGTCTGGTCGGTGGGGTTCTTGTCCTATTCTGTGGGGTTTCAGTCCTATTAAGTGGAGTCTCTTCCATGTGTTAGTACACATGATGCAGGAGAATGGAAACACTCTATCCATGCATGATTTTTCGCAATAGTTAAGAAAATTTCTGTTTCTTTGGAAAATGATAGCCTCTCCTAGCCTTCCTATTGCAACTTTCATAGCTCTACGGATGACTGGAATAAGGAATGATGCATGCATTACACTGCTAAAAATGAGGATGCTACTCTCTGTAATCAGGATCTTTTCCTCTATTATTTAACTAAATAAATTATTGAAATTATGTTACACTTCACAGGTATTTTTAAATCATATATAGGTGTTCGTCTAGCCATGGTTTCGTACTCGCCCCGATAGTGTCAGTTAATCCAACGATTGGTACTCCACCTGTAAGACAGAATGGTGAAAGGTCAAGCAGTGAAAAATTTTGCATAGGAAAAAGGAAATAAGAACAAGAGTAAGTCCAAAGAGGGCCCAAACAAGAGGGGAAGAAATTATTGAAAATATTTTTGATACCTACATGTAAGGTACTCCTTCTCAAGTAAAATCACTCATTTCAGGTTGGGAGCGTGACTGTGAAACCAAAGAGGAGGGTGAAATACAAGAGGAAGAAATGGAGTTTTTTAGGGATCCACGTAATACTAGAAGTAGACTGTCAGTATTTCAATAGTCTATCCATACTTATTGGACATTGAAATATAGACTGGCAAATGCCATAGTCAATGTTCAGGAAATTGGAGGGGACGCAAAAGCTGCCTCTATTTTAGCTTAAATGAGAAGGGATATCCAAGAAATCCACCTTCTGCAACACCACCATAGCTTCTTCCTAGGCCACATGAAGTGCCAACTGAAAAGTATGAATCAAGTGGATACGTCTAGCTCCAATTTTAAGGACTCGACACATATCGATCGATCTGATGATTGAGTTTTATGAAATCCTTTTCTTTTTGTCATTTTGACATGCATATTATAGGTAGCATTTAATTTCTGAAGTTCTTGTATGTAATGGACAGTAAATTGGATATAGCAAACAGTATTAGGTTCAAAATTTATGAATTTTGGTTGGCCTATAACTCTTTAAGGTGGCCAACAGACTTGGTTTCTTACAAGCAGGTTGAGGCTATCCAACATTATTCATTATAACCTACTTTTCTCTTTTTTGATTAATGGAAAATAGAAAGGCTCTGCTAAACTTACAAAAAAAATCAAAGTAAAAATTTAATAATTAAAGATGAAATTATATTTTATAATTTTTTTTAATTTCAACAACTTTAAAAATAACATAATAAAAATTGTTTTGATAAATTAATGTTATCTAATTTTATCAATAATTAAATTTATATAATTAAACTAATCAAAATTCAAACTAATATCAACTAATTTATATTAGAGAACTGAAATGGATATAATGTGAAGTTATATAGATACATCACAAAATCATGTCAAAGGAGGAGTAGAGTTTTTTTTATGTCAACTCAAGAGGAGGGTTCAAGATTTTTTCGTTGTATATTGTGTTGAATGCATAGAACTAGTCATATAGCTTTGAAATGATGCTATGAAGTATAAATACAAATTATTTAATATTAGATGGCTTGTAATGGATATTTTATAACCTATATAATGCAAAAAATAATTATGTGTGAAAACATCCATCAAATCTATTGCATATTGAATAAAATATTGAGGCGAAAACGTTTAAAAATGTTTAACATTGGATTTTAATAAATTATGGCTTATTAATGTATATAATATTTATTTATTTATTTTAATTTCTAAAATTATTTTAAGTGGTTTTCTTCAAATTGATCAGATTTTTATCTTTGTGATAAGAAGTTGATTTTGACCACTAGTGTTTGCCTTATTATTTGTCGATTACTACCATTACTACATAAATGAGTAAATTAGAATTTTAGCGATCAACTTTTACTAATGAGTGCTCTAACAATAGACTTTTACAAAAGGATTGGTTTTTACCACATGGATTGTAAAATTACTTGAATTTAAAGAAGATAGACCACCTTAAACCATAAATCATTTTTTAACTTATTTTTTGAACGACGTCATATTAAAAGAAAGATGTCCTTCTTATATTATAAAATGAAAGAGAGGAATTAGAGGATAATAGAAACACTAAAATAGGACACATGGATGCCCTAAATTAACCTGGAAACCTTTATGGAAAAAACAATTCTTGATATTAGATTTATTAATCATTAGGCCAAATCCATCTTATAGGCCAAATCCATCTTACAATGTAGTCATCATACCCTTAAATAAATTGGCATTACATGAAAATATCATAAGAAAATTTATGCATTATAGAAACTTCAAGAAGAATTGTGCATTATAGAAACTTCAAGAAAACTTTCACCTATATAACTATTAATTTTTGTACAGATAACTTTAAAAAAAATATTCACTAAATTCTATATAAAAAAGTTACCATCCACACTATTTTATCAATATGATTACCTGGCTTCCACTATTGCATTCATTGTATTCTGTTCTTGTGTACTCAGTTGTCCATTATCAGTGTCAACACTTATTGTTACCTACACAAAATTATCAGCCATATTATGACCATGTGCAGAAAGCTTGTGCCCAAGAGGATTTGAAGATTCTACATTTTGTTATCATCCAAAAAAGAACAAACTGTGCAGCATCAAGGAAGGCTGTGATCTGTGCTCGCAATTTTTGTTAGGGAACATATTGGATAAAATATTTATTCAAAAGAAAATAAAGTGTTCAAAGAATATGGATAATTATAGTAGAATGTTAGATATGATTTCAAACATTACTGTCTAAACCAAAAGTTCCCATGCCACATGATGTTGTTGCCTATTGTCATTTCCTTTTAATCATGTCCTGAAATCCAGTAGTTTATTGACTTATGGCCATGTAACAATGCAAGAAACCGTTTTAACAAAAGGACATGTATTTGAATGTTTTCTACTTTTACATCAGATGTTTGTTCAGAACAAATTCAACTCCTCCTAAGTATCCAAAGGCAAAGTTAATAATTATTTCTAAAATCTTTCCTCAAACAAGTTTTGCTAGCCATTCAAATCATTGTTCATTCATTTTTTTATGGCAACTCCACACAAACTTTTGATTGATTTTGTCTAATCAATACTTCTACATTCACTCACCCTTGTTTTAAGAATCGAAAGAACAACATTTAATAGAAATGGAGATAGTCACCAAACTTCCCATTTAATCTTTTATTTTGTTTTGTGCTTTTTGAAAAGCAATCAGTAAGTTGACCTAATGCTATTGTTCCACCCTCTGGCCAGAAAGCTTGATATGAAAGAACTCAAACTATTGATTTTTAACTGACCAACTTGCTTGACCTGCAAGTTGGTCTATCAAAAGAAAAGGAAAGGTAGTAAAAATTTGTGCCGAAGTATTTGAAGGATGTGTATTGAGATTATTGTTATATTGGCTGTGAAAAATTTATGTGAGACTAACAATTTTTGGCTGAATTAAACTTACTTGTTGCATTACCATATGATTATCATTTCTCTGTAATTGATTCATTGAGTCATTAATTTTGGTTTTGATTCATTGAGTCATTAATTTGGTTTTTTATAAATAAAGGTTATATGCTCAAAT
Source organism: Pinus albicaulis (assembly GCA_034641835.2). Taxonomy (NCBI): domain Eukaryota; kingdom Viridiplantae; phylum Streptophyta; class Pinopsida; order Pinales; family Pinaceae; genus Pinus; species Pinus albicaulis. The sequence goes on along the minus strand of CM076583.1, from coordinate 214,050,401 downwards.
TTTAAATAGGAGATATGTACATGTCAATGAAGTTTAATAGTCAAATCACACTTTATCAATCAAATTGCAGTCACTTAAATTTCTCAAAAATAATTTCAGATACATAACTCCAAAAGTCAATTACAAAAATTTATTAACATGTAACAGGTCTTTGAACTCGGATAATGATGATCCTCTATTATGGAAGGATATTGAATGTGCAACCAGAATCTGAGGGAAGCAGAGATGGGAAATGGGATTCTCTTTGGAGACACAATCTTCAAAAACCTTTGAAGTTCATTTGCAACATTCAAGATCAAAAAGTTATGATGCAACTTGATTTATAAAATTTAGTCATTATACTACAAATTATCTCCACTGTAAAATGAAGGCCACATTAAATTTGTTTGAAGATTTCTCTTAATCATAAAGATAGAGACATCCATTTCCATCCACACATCGTAAATATATACAAACACTAAAAGTATCTTCCACCCACCACTGAACAACAAATAGCCAATTTGACATATTTGATATCCATAAATAGACACTAACCCATGAAAGCAACTCCAAGGAATTAAACATTACATTTAAGGCCTTCTGTCACAGATGTAGGTTCAGCTATGAAAGTGGGCTGTTTATCACCAGGCATCATCACCACCACTTTCTCAGCTTCTTCCTTATAATCGATTCCACTCGAGGGTTGAATTGAATGGTCAACATAATCTCTCAGCTCATTGTTGCTAGGCAGCTCACTGTTATTCCGATGGTATAACTTCCAGAAAGAGCAAACTAAAATCAGAGAAGAAAAAAATATTATAAGCAGCATGGCAGCCACTCCACAGAAGAGATATAGTGGAACTTGCCATTGCAATTGTGAAAAATCCATAGTGTTGTTGTTTCTGGTACAGTTATTCATTGAATATATCTTCAGTGCTTTCTCTTTCTTCCTTTGAGATATAACTGAAGATTGCAACACAGGCAGTTATAACAATGGGGATTTGTAAAAGTTAAGAATCTCAATTTTGGAAACTAGAGTTTGTAGTTTGGGATGTAAAGGTGAAGGGAGGTAAAGCCAGGCTTGTAGTGCATTTTCCAAAAGAGCATCATTGTGTTCTTTCCCTTTTCTTTCATACAGAGATTACTTGCAGAAATAGGATGGAAAAGAGTTTTGAACCATTCCACCCAACATTGGATCATTGATGACACCAAATTAACTGAGCTTACAGGTATTATCATCAAATTCTTCATGCCGGAATATTTTGCATGTGTAACAGGGTGATTTGTGTGGAATTTTCTTCCATAAGACATACAAGAAAGTGTCGATGACACCAAAAGTGATATTCCATAGTTTTGAGATTGTGTTACTTCTCTAGCTTTCTCATATTCCATAGCCAATCAGTAAAGTAATCAAAGAAAAGGGATCCTTCAAACAATCACTAAAATACCAATGAAATGTAGATTTACAAGCCTCCAGTAAGTTGACAAAATTTTCACTTATAATTTGCTTCGAATTATTATCTAAAGACAGTGGAGTACAGTAATCAGAGAGAATGGATACATGAAACAATTATAATAATTTCCCTTCACAATGGCTTCCTACTTGTGAGTAAGTTGAAAAAATTTTCACTTATAATTTGCTTCAAATTATTATCTAAAGATAGTGGAGTACAGTAATCAGAGAGAATGGATACATGAAACAATTAGAATAATTGCCCTTCACGATGGCTTCCTACTTGTGAGAAAGGTTTTGGTTAAAATATAACGGACCAATAAGTTTACAAACAAGGTTTTTGGAAGTGAGCAAGATTCAATAATAAGAAAACTGAATAATTACAGAGATTTAAATTTTTAGCTTGTCATCAAGGCCGATGATTCACAATTAATTTAAATAAACTCAACACCTATCATAACTAGCAAGAACACAACAGCAAGAAATTGGAAAGAAACGAATCTAATACTTGGTTTGAGGGTTAATAACTATTTACCCTTGGTCTTATAAAGCATATGCTAGAAATTCTGTTCTTTAACATTTGATCGACAGTGATAACCATCACACAATTTATCAAGTTATTCTACTTCATTGGAAGAAATGTCAATCGTTCCATAATGTTTGTATCTTGTTTAGCATGGAATGAAAATTCATTTATTTCCACCTTAAAATTCGGAAAAAACAGCTTAAACTAATCATGTGGCATTAGGTAATCCAGGATCTTGCCCATGGATTTGGTTCCTTCAACCATGCTGCAAACTATAGTGATAAAAATATGGAAATGACAACTCACATGAAAACAGAGTCTCACAATCTGCTAGCCTATTTCATATTGCATATTATTTGTTTTGCATTCCTGGACTCCCGGCCTTTTGAACCTTCCTCTAACCAAAGAAATTTAGCAGCGTTTCTGCAAGCTTGCCACCCTCCTATGCAAGTCTTCATAGTCCAAATAAATTTCATTTATCTCCATCCTGTGTTTGTAATAGTTCTTCTTGTTCTTGCGTCATCTTCTGCGTATTTCTATTACAGCATTCTTGGGAGCTCGTGGTTTCCGACTTATTGTTACCAAAAGCACTTTGGATGATTAAATCATCAATCTCATGTTCAATTGACTGCTCCTCCTGAGTCGGTGTTGATTTTAATACATCCATAACTTTACTGCCAGGTGAAGGCTTCCAAGCGTGTTAATAACCTTGCCTGATGTTCTAATCCGTCAGAAGTACAGTGATATATCAGTGCCGTCATTGTAAAAAAATATTACATTGATTCTGTAATACAGTTACATCAGGGGACCCTCCTCAGGAGTTCGGCCAAAAAGATGGAGAAATAGCCAAAACAAATGGTATTTTTGCGCGACTTAGGAAGGATAAGGCAAAGATTAATATGGGCGAAGAAAAAACGCTCTCATCCAAGATAGGCAAAGTACATCTAAAAGGAAAAGAGGAATAAAGAAGGTAGCGACACAGACCAAAATAACCCCACAATCAGGTGTCAGATATCAGGTGCCACCACACCTCATGCCGTGGGTGAGTACCTAAAAGAGGACTAAATGAAGAGGATAGGGAGAATCCGAAAGAGGAAAGTCTAATCCCAAGGGGACCCTCCCCCTAATCTTCTGACTAGACAAAATCCCAATGACCACCCAGAGACAGATTTGTCAGTCACTTAAAAAAAAATTGTCAATGACTTAATAGACTGATGAAATCAGAAAGCCGCCACTACAATAAAATATTCAGGAAAAAACCGTTCACATAATGAGGCATGACAGTCCCATAGGGGAAATATTCCAGTGGATCATCTGAGCACTTAATCTAATATAGTCTGGCAGCCCATATTTAGTAACTGTCAGTGTACATAAAAGAGGTAGTCTGCATACAACCTCGAGAGAAAGAAAAAGCTATGTGATTACGAAAAACTCAAAGATGCCAAGTACATAGCCTAATCCCTTCCATGTTCAAACGGCCATAAGTTATTAATATTTTACACCTCCTTACCAACCAATCAGGCTGCATTCAATTATCAACATCCGAATTGCATCCCCTAGAAGTATAACTCCAGACTGTCATCCCGGAAAAAATTTGAAATTAACCTGAAATGTATCACCGAAAATACAAGGATGGAAAGGAGCAATCAGAAAAACTAGGCAGAAATAGTATGCCATTAAAAATGACAGCAACAGCAACAATAACACCCAGGAACAGCCCACCACCTTTCACATAATCGGAAACCAAAATTTTTACAGGGCCTAGATATGATTAGAGTATCTACCCACTTTCTCCATAGAGTACTCCATCTTGCAAAACACGTAGATTCCAGATTGTTTGAATCCTCTGATGACTCCTGTGATGAAGAGGGTTGGTGTAACATATACACCTCCTAGCTAATCATTCGACTTGTGTTGGTTATATATGGCAATAAGAATATAGATGGCAATGACTAAGAGAAAAACTATCATAACAATCTCAAAACCATCCATATAATTCATACCTAACCATCTAAATCTATTACATCCACATAATCAAACAATAGCCAGATTCCAACCAATAGCACGACCACTCCCACAAGTCTTTCCTCTCCTCAACAAAGACGACGTTCGCGACTCCACTCTCCAAATTCAAAATCTCCTTCCTTCAGGGAGCCTCCTCATTCCTTGAGAGCTCCTTCAAAGAAGGTTTCAAAATCCGCTGTCATATTCGACAAAAGGCTGGAAAAACTAGATAAATATTCGAGTTGGAGTGACAAAACCAAAATAATTAGCAAAACAACCAAAGGACTGAGCCCCAACAACATTATAGAAATCGTCAACACTGGGCCGCATCTCTGGCCGCATGCATGCATCTATTTCTCAGTTGAAAGGCCAATTCTGAGAAGCATTGGCAGAAATATTGTCTGGAGAACTCAAAATCTAAAACTTCCTCTAAATCTAAATCGAAAAATCACTTACAAATTCACTACACCCAGTGTTTAGCTATTGTTCTTCCAGTAAGGCACTTGCAGAATGATGGTCCAAGGGAAAAATCACTTGCAAAATTATTTGTGAGTTACACATACCGGTTATCTCTTATCAAAGCTGGTACCAATACACATTTGAAGATCATACTCAATCATAGCCCACCCATAAGCAACAGTATTCACTCTCTTCTTTCTTCCTAGCCTCCTGCTCTTCTGTTGCTCTTACTGATTATGCCGCTATTCAACAAAACCCTATATGTAGACATTGGTGAACTCTGATTCTCCATTCTCAGAAACATTGTTTTCCATACCTGTCTGGTGTATATATGCAGGGCTGCAGCGATGGAGAAAGTGTTGCAGGTTCCATCAACCGGACTTACCTGCAAACCTGTATCTGCCAATTCAGGAGTTGATGCGGATGGATTAAAAACGAAAATTCGCGAAAACGACAGTGCAGAATGCCGCGCGAATGAAGAATTTTGGAGTTATGTTATTAAAATAAAACACTCGGACGAGATTTGAACTTTAATAAAAACTCTCGGCCGAGAGTTTTATTGAATGTTATATATATAAAAGTTTTATGAAATGTTTCAATAAAAAATCGACGCAATTTTTCGGTCGACAGTTTTCTCGCGCGAAAGTATACACACAACTCCGACCCAAAGGAAATTGCG